>CM060449.1:17777433-18377433 GCA_030545235.1 Helianthus tuberosus | reverse complement strand
GTCCTACTTTCATGTTAACTGCTATGTATATATTATTGTTTTACTCTATGCGCACATAAACAACTCAACATGTAATATCACATAATCGTTTCATTCAACTTCGTACCGAGTCACATACACAAGGATATATATACACACGCATGATCGATTAACAATAAACGGTGCAATGAGATCGTGATTACCTGAATACAAGAGGAGGGAAGGAATTCGATTTGAGGGCTGATGTCATGTTGCTCGAGAGGGGTGGGGAGGAGATTAGGGTTTGCAAACTTGCATACGGTTAGGGGATTATGGAATGTTACGTATACATAAGGGATAAGTGGGCTCAAGGGGGAGGTGTGGGCTCGGATTGCATCTAAAGTGATATGGGCCGAATAGTTAATCACTTCATTCAGTGGGTTGGGCTACAAGTGTTATGAGTGGTTTCCATAACCTAAACAATGTAATTAGAGGGTTCATGAACTAATACTGTAACTATTAGCCAATATACAAATAACGGATTTATGATCAAACCATAGTATGATTATCCAACACACTAAATAACACACATCTAGTGAGTTCATGCATAAGGGGTTTCATGGATAATCATTCGCACGCACACAAACATATAATGGATCGAACGTAAGAACACGCGTTAAAGGTTGTGGGATTTAAGAAATGCTAACCTTGGAAATACGGGTTGTCACACATAGTGTTATATGGTATTATATGGTGTTACATATTGTTATACGGTGTTTATATGGTGTTATATTTACAATACACTTCTTACACTTCTCACACTTTAGGCACTTTTTACACTATCCTTACCCTATATATATGTTTAACTTTCATCTCTTAAATGGAAGTTAATAATAATATAATGGAGAAAAAAAATATAAGAAGATAAAGTTTAACACAAAATATTATTATTATTATTTAATTAATATTATCGGTTATTTGGTTAATATTACGGATACAGTAGTAGCATCAACCAAATTTAAAACTATATTTAAGAGCATTCACATCCATTCTACTATTTTTTTCACCCTAAATTACACTAAAATACATTACATTTTCTCTCTTCTTTTTCAATTAAATAATATTTTTTATACCTTTATCTTTACCTTTTATCTATCCCCCCTCACAACCATTTTTAAAATATATTAAAAAATTATAAGGGGTGAACATTGTCCCCTCAAATATACAGATAAACAATAACATTTTCTTTCTTCTCCACTCACAACCACTTTTTATACTCTTTATATTATAAAAATTCCACTCACACAATTTGGTGGAATGGATGTGAATACTCTAAAAATAACATATTTTATAACGAAATAATACATGTTATAATAACTTATTCCAATTCTAAAGAATTTTTGCATCTCATGCAGTGATACTAATGAGTTTCATAATCAAAATCCCGCCGCAACACGCGGGTAATATTAACTCGTTAAGTACAAAACTTATCAATTTTAAAGACAAAAGACACCGCTTGAATTTGATATAAGACCATGTGTAGTGGTTAACACCCCATCCTTGGGCGTTTTGCGCCATGTGGCAACCCAGTCAGCAATGGGGCATTATGGGACGTTTTCTAAAATGAGTGTAGTGGAGATGTGGGTATTGTGGGGCATTTTGTTTGTAATAAAATTAAATAAAAAAACATTAAACAATCTTATTGGACAAAAGCAATGAAGTTGAAGGTGATTGGCCAAGACAATGCCTCGAAAGCATGATTTGAAACACGCCAAAACACAAAAACCAGCCAAACACGCCCAGGGGGTGGTTCCCCGGCGTGTTTGGGCGGGATTGGATTAGGCAAAAAAAAACTAGCCAAACACGCCCAGTACGCATGGTCTAAAGATAAATGATAAAACTTGTAATTCACTCTTAAAACAATGTTAACCATGCAAAATCTAACACATCAGTCTTTACTTTATTGGAAATTTAAAAAGCTATACGACCTGTAGAGTTCCATACGACCCGTATTAAAAGTGTTGATTTAAGGATTTAAGGGTGTAAGGAGTTGTTATACACTTGAAAGTGGTAAACTTCAAAATCAACCAATGAGAGTGTGCCATGTCATCCAACCTTAATTGTTTAAACTATGCATAAAAGTGTTGGCAATGGTTACACACTTTATGAATTGGTAAACTATTTAAAAAAAAAGAAAAATGTGTTATTGGTTAAGATGGCATGGACCCCACCACACACACTCCCTCTCTCTCCTTCCCTCCCTCTCCCCGCTTCGGTGAAGGTTCACCTCCTCTCCAAGTTTGTCGATCGGCAAACCCACCGGTGGCGGTGTTACCGCGCGGTAAACCACTTTGCTGAGTGGGTTTGCCGCCCACTCCGGACACCCTAAGGTGTGGAGAATTAGATAACAAAACAACATATAACTTGATATCAATACAATATAAAATGAAAACAAAAATAATTAAAAATGGTAATCTAATTTTTCTTTCCAATTTTCGTTCTTGAATTTTTTTTGGCATTTTGAACCTTTTTTGAATAATTTAGCTAGATGCCAACTTTCCTTCATAAACCCCGTCTTTTTCAGAAGAAGCTGCTTAGTGGCATCCTGTTTTTTGGTGTGATATTCTTGTTTGGTGGTATGTCATTAAAGATCAACTCTTGCTTGATGCTATTTGTAATAATGGAGTCTAAAATAGCATTTTATTCTTGTGTTGAACCCTTTCTTCCATGCCTATAATCATCAAGAACAATGCTCACATGATGGCATATCACTGTCATCAGTCTCTTATTTCATGAATATTTGTCCATCTCATTCAGCAAAATATTATTGAGTTAACCAGCTCAGAAAAAGGATCCATTTCAATGAAACCTTTGCCATCTGTGGCGTTTTACAGGGAGTGGTTTCTGAATAGTATACATCACTTGTGTCATCTTCTTCCTCCTCGGAGTCTTCATCTTGATCTTCATCCATGTCATCACATTCACATTCATCAGCTTCTTGTTCCTAAAGATTCTGAAGCCTCCACCTGAACATGTCTTGCATTAACTCCAATTTTGAGTCTATTTCTGTGTTGGTACAAGTGGCGTTATGCAATTCTTCCATGAAACCCAGTCGCTGCTTTGTCATGATGTTCTCTTGCTAGTAGACTTCCTGCTCTCCGCTGTCGTATGTAACCGTCACCATGTCTGTTTCATCATCAAAACGCCATGATGTCATGACAGGGTCTGGCTTCACATCTCCTTTGATTGGTCCAAATTTGCTGGTTAATGCTTTCATAATCATATGCGTTTCATGGCATTCGTTGTCTAGAGCAATGCCAATGGATAAGATTTGCCTCTGTATCTCTTCTTCCATCTTCAGAATTGCCCTGGCCGTCTTAACATACACCCTCCTTCTGTTGTCAAAATGGAGGACGTATCGCCTGATTCCCAGAGTGTATCTCCACGAAACGATTGTTGCCATTTTTGGCGTTTTGTTTAAGTTGGTGTTTTTGGTTAACGATTTTTTTTGCAGAAAATGGATAGATTGAAGTGATTATGGAAGCTATGTTTTACCTTTGTTTATATAATGATGTTTTTGGCGCGTAATTTAGGAGGGAATTTCTTCTAATAAGTGTTAATAACTGAAATTCAGTTATTTGTATTGTTTCATTTTCCTGTAATATTCAACGCGTTTTATTACTAATTTTTGGCGTTTTGTTTTTAATAGCGTTTTATTTTTTTGTATGGCGTTTTATCATTTGATGGCGTTTTGAATATGAGGGGTATAAGACCCTTTTACCCTTATTGAAGCGCGTCCCACATAATAATATTGATGTTATTTACGAAAACGCCACCGCGCAATCTAGTCCATGGATTGTTTTGATCGGACGATCCATAAGCGTTCTCACCGTTCTCACACTTTTCACCGTTTTCTCTAAATCCTGACCCTATATATATATATATATATATATATATATATACAGGGTAGGGATCCTAAGAGAAGTCGCTATTTGAGAAACTTGAGAAGCAATCTGGACCACACATTTTCCCTAGGCAAAAAATGCAAGAAAAGGTGAAAAAATGCAAGTTTGTTTGTTTGTTTGTTTGTTTTTTACATTTTTTTTGCATTTTTTTGTTTAGGGAAAATGTGTGGTCCAGAATGCTTCTCAAGTTTCTCAAATAGCCTACTACTTCTCACAATATCCTTATCCTCTATATATATATATATATAGGACAAAGATCCGTTAGGAACCACCCCTTATTGCGAGAACCAATGTGAACACAACAAAAAATGCCTAAAAATAGCTAAAAAACACAAAAAAAAAAAAAAATTTAATATTTTTTATGTTAAAATCGCAACTTTTAGTAGAAAAAAAAAAAATTTTGGCTACTAAAAGTAGCGATTTTAACATAAAAAATATTAAAAAAAATTTAGATTCTTTTTTATTTTTTTAGGTTTTTTGGGGGTTTAGTTTTTAGCATTTTAGCTTAGGGGGGAGGGGGGTGGTTAAGTTTTTTTTAGGTTTTTTGGGGGTTTTAGTTTTTAGCATTTAGCTTGGAAGGGGGGGGGGGTTAGGTTTTTTTTTTTTTGGGGGGGGGGGGGTGGGGGTTAGGTTTTTTTACACTATTTTAGGTTGTGTTCACATTGGTTCTCGCGGTTCTCGCAATAAAGGTGGTTCTCGCATGAACCTTACCCTATATATATATACATGGTTGGGATCCTAAGAGAAGAACACACTATTTCAGAAACTTGATAAGCATTCTGGACCACACATTTTCCTAAGCAAAAAATGCAAAAAAAAGGGTAAAGAAAATGCAAAAAAAATTATTGTTTTTTTAAAACATTGGAGCTTTTTCTATTAGGTTTTTTTAGGGATTTATACACATGTGTATATTATTAATCTTTGAACTCTACATATGTGTATATTGTCAGTCTTATAACTATACATGGGTGTATATTATGAAAAATATAAATCCTTAACCTAAGAAGTGTAGGAAACCGGGTCAAACGAATGTTGATTGAGCTCATTACAGCGGCATTGGGACCGGCTCATTGAACAATAACCAAAACTCTCTAAACCCTAAACCTTAAGGCTAAACCGTATGCTAAAACCTAAACCCTAAACCCTAAAGCTAAACCTTAATGCTAAACCCTAAAGCTAAACACTAAAGCTAAACCCTAAAGCTAAACCCTAATGCAAACCCTAATGCAAACCCTAAAGCTAAAGCTAAACCCAAAAGATAAACCCCAATGCTAAACCCAAAAGCTAAACCATAATGCAAAACCCTAATGCTAAACCTTAAAGCTAACCCCTAAATACTAATGTTAAACCCTAATGCTAAACACTAAATACTAATGCTAAACCATAAATACTAATGTTAAATCCTGAAGCTAAAACTAAATCATTCACCCCAATCAAAGATTTACAACACTTATTTTTCAATTTTAAACATGTATATATGATGGGTGTCGAGTGTTATATATATTAGGTGTATATTTTAAGCCCCTTTAACACTTTTTAGTCAAGTTTTAAATTTATAAAACACGATATTTACTAACACTAGACACACATATGGGCAAGTGCACCCATCGTGAGCGTAGTATAGTGTTGGTAAGATACCGAGGTCGTCCAAGGACACAAGAGCTTTTAGTACCGGTTTATCCTCAACGTCTAATCAAATCAAAAAGTTTAGAAAAATGTTTTAAGCTAAGAAAAATAAAAACTAACTAAAAATGCTGAAAATAAAAATAAAAGAAAAACAGATAGACAAGATGAATCACTTGGTTCCGACTCGTGTATAGTGTAACCTTTGATTATTTCCGCACTTTTGCACTTATTTAAGAGATTATCTTAGTTATTGTAGTACGCCCCTCTTTTGAAGGTAACGTTACCCTCAACCCAGTAGTTTGAGTCAGCAAGGATACAATCCTAAAGGGTCGGATTATTGAAAGATAATTAATTAAGTTATTAATGCAAATTATGGTAGGCCCCTCTTTTGGAGGTGACGTTACCCTCGACTAAGTAGTCTGAGTCAGCAGGGATACAGTCCTAAATAGCCGGGTTATATTATTAATAGTAGTTAACTTATGAGGGATCAAAGAGTTTGGACCCCCGCCATCCAATACCATTAAGTATTGAAGGAGGTCCTAGTAAATTTGACCCAGGTCCATTGCAGGACCTCTAAACGCTGAACAATGGCAAGACTCTTACTAAACCGTTCCCTTAACCCCCGACCAGGTAGCCAACATACCTCCATATAGACCGTGGAGATATGAATGGTGAAAATCTTTTATTTTATATAGACAGTAAAATAATGCCAAGACACCACGGACAAACGATAAGGAAGAATCACCTTCAACATAAGAAACTAGTTATTAAAGTCATTAATACAAAACCAAGTAAAAAGTGCGAAAAGATTAGAAATAAAAAGTATTACACTAGACACTTGTCTTCACCAAGTGATGTAAGAGACTTAGGCAAACATGGCCTTGATTGTCAAGAACTCTTACGATCAATCTTGGATCCCGAGACGACTCACACACTCTATGATGGACAATGGATGATGGTGGTGGATGATGGTGTTATGGTGGTGGAGGGTGGTGGATGAAGTGTGAGAGAGGTGGTGTGCCAAGGGATGGTTTGAGCTTGAGCCAAGCACTCCTATTTATAGGCTGAACAGAAGCTCGGGCACGGCCCCGTGTCCACATCCTTCTCTTTCTTCATTTAATGCAGCATGTCTTATTAGTTGACCACGCCCCCGTGTTCGCTGAGCACGACCCCGTGTGCAGAAGAATCTTTGTACTATGAAGATTTGCTTAGATTGTGAGAATCTTATAGTTGACCACGGCCCCGTGTCTGCTGAGCACGGCCCCGTGGTGGGCAATAGAAGCTTCTACCACTTTGTTTTTTCTGCTGACACTTGGGCACGCCCCCGTGCTGGCTGAGCACGGGGCGTGTTCAGTCTTCTGTCTTCTTGTTTTGCTTGGGAAGATGTTGTCGTGGGGTCGGGCATGTCACGTCTTGTTCCTTTTCTTGTATTTATGTTAGATTTTGATGTCTTTTTGCTTCTTTTGTTAATTTGAGATCATTTAATCCTGAAAATACAAAAGGAAGACAAAAGCACACTTTTTCCAACATTAGTACTAAAAAGGGTTAGTTTTATGCCACAATTGATGTAATTTATATGTTGCATTTTGCACACATCAAATACCCCCACACTTGAATCTTTGCTTGTCCTCAAGCAAAACTCTTTAATATGTGGCTATTACACTCCCAAATGGAATGGGTAGAAAAGAAGGTTTTGGGCTTGTCATAGAGTGTCGGGATTTCCAAGATTTTTTATTTAGTTTTATTTTTATTTATTTACAATCCTATTCGTCATGATTTATTTAAAACTTTTCATAAGATAAATTACTTATTAGGGCATAACATGCCTTTGTAAAATTTTATTTATATACAAGTTCACATACCTCATGGGGATCACTCAACACTCGGCCGAAAATGTATTTTTGTGGATCACTCGAGAGCGGCATGGAACTTACTCCTACCATAGGCTTGCCAAGCAATCAATCCTCCTCCTTTTTAACTTATATACCTTTGTAAATATCAAGAGGACTTTGTGGGTGAAGGGTTAGGCTTGGGTTAAAGGTAGGTGGTTGGGTTAGTGGTTAGTAGAAAAAAAGCGAAAAGCGTAACAAGCGTCGGTTTTCGTAAGACTTTCTATTTTTTCACTTTTATTTTGATGAAGCTATTATTCAAAAAAAGTTATTTTTGATGAACTTGTTTGTTTATTTTCTTTTGCTTCATCATCAACACACACATACACACACACACACACACACACATATATATATATATATATATATATATATTTTCGAAAGTCATATTAGAAACCGAGCTAGTTACTAAAACAAAGGGTTAAAAATGAAAAGGGTTTTGGTGGGTAAAAAGGTGTTTGTTTGGGTTATGAAATGAAAATGTTTAGGCTCAAAGGGGCTAACTAGGGGGATTTTTGGGTAGGTGGAAAAAAAAAAGAAAAATAATGGTGTAGAAATAAAAAGGGTTAGTCCTAATGCCTCCATCATTTACTTACTTGGGTTTAAGTTGGTAAGGACCGGGAATGCATCGCCGTGGCAAGTTCTAGAGTCGTAAGAACCAAGCGGCTATTCACACAAGAAACGAAAAATGAGCATTTAGTTTAAAGATATGTAATTGTATGCTCAATAAAGGCTCAAAACTCACTTTTGTGGGAATGGGTTTTTATGTGATCAAGTATATATAATTAAATTTTAACTAAGCTTGTCATGCCTTTTCATAATTTTCTTATGTTGGTTCTTTTTATCACGACGCTATCGGTTGTAAATTCGTGAAAATATAACCTTTTTGAGAACTTGAATTTCCCGAGTTAAACCTAGACAAGTAAAAAAAATGAAAAATTTTTGAAAAAAATTGGGGTGATTAGCGGTTCCAATAGAGTTTTGTGTAAGGCTTGTATTTAGGACTTGCAAGATTCAAGGTTTTGGCATCCCCACACACTTAAATTACACATTTTCCTCAATGTGTCCCAAAAATAAGTTTTTAGGTTGATTGAATGTGTAAAAAGGTGTGAAAAAGCAAAAATTTTGTGTTACTGGGCGCTGAACATGACCCCATGTTGTCCGGGCACGGCCCCGTGTTCAAGTGCCAGTAACAAAATTAAGTCAAGAGAAACAGAAGCCTGGACACGGGGGCGTGTTGGGTGAACACGGCCCGTGTCCAGTTACCTGAACTGGGTCTTTTCTGCAGTCTGTGCAGCACGGGGCCGTGTTGGGCGGACACGGCCCGTGCCGAACTTACTGTAAACGAAGAATTTTGTCGGACGGTTCTGTTTTCCTGCATGGGGTGCTGGTCCAAGTTTCCCTTGTATCCTTTGTCATCTCAAGTGTGTTTTATTCATTTCAACACCATCCAAACACCAAATTTAACTAAAACCATCAATCATTGAATCTTAGAGAATTACATAATAGTCCTAAAAAAATGAAAAATAAAGCAGAAAATAAAAGTTAAAAGTCCTAATATTAGATAGGTCAAGTGATCTGTAAAGTCTTCCTAAGGAGCTCTACTTCTACAATAAGAACCAAAATTCCGGAAATAGACTTCCGGTCTAAAAGCCTTGTAGAACCCCAAGCCGAACGATGTCCCCTAGATGTTGCTAGAGCCATTCTTCTATCTCCCTCGGGAGAAGGGATGCGACTTCATGTTCCTCAACATCTTGTGGAGGGGGAGCGACACCGATCGGAACCCCTTGTAGTACGTCTCGAGGGGGTTCCGGATGTAAGGCGTACCATTCAGCTGGAATGATGACTTCCGGCACCACATTCCATGCCCTTTGGGTGATAATTGGCACCAAAGGAGGAGAGGCGAGAAGGTTCAACCTTTGGTGCAAAAGGTTGACTTCCCGGAGACATCCTTCTAGTCCCACCGTCAAATGGTTAATACGGTCAACCAATGCCTCTTCCACACTTGTCATTTCATCAAGGGCTTCTCTTAAGGCGTAAACATAGTTTACAAGAGAATCTTCAACCGTTGATGATCTTCTCCCCTGTCGGTTGTTCCTGGAATGCGACGAAGAGTTTCTGCTAGTTTTGCTTGCCATTCTGAGAAAACATACCGAAAAGAGTTCAATTCTATGGGAACAGTACTTCGGACACGGCCCCGTGTTCGCTGAACACGGCCCCGTGTTCAGATGTCTGCAGGATTTAGGAACAAGGAATCTTGGAGTTTCAAATTGTTTTCATGATTTTTAAAACATTCTCGAACATAAACAACTTAAAACATTGTTGTAGAACTTATTTTTAACAAGATTCCATGAACAAAAATCTAACAAACATCTCAATAAGGCTTGAAATCTTGAAAGGTTCAAGCTTTAATGGAAGTATGAGAAAAATTGAAGAAGATGATAGTGGATAAAAGAGGAAATGACAAGAAGATGGTTGAGAAACTTCTTTTAGAAAATACCTAGGATGGTATGTGAGAATATTCCCCAAATCTCTGTCCCTGGAATGGTTCAAATGTGCAGGATTCTTGGCTGCATTTATAGAAAACGACAGTACGTTGCGCACGGCCCCGTGTCGGCTGGACACGGCCCCGTGTGCAGATGGAATCCTGACACATTTTTGTCCGCATTCTGACAAAATCAGAAGAGAATCTTTGGGTGGACACGGGGGCGTGCTGACCTGGGCACGGGCCCGTATCTAGAAGCTGTCTTAAGGAATTCGTCTATTTTCAAGGAACTTTTCCGGATCAGGCGGTTGTTTACTGGATGGAACAACCCCAAAGTGCCTAAGATACCTTATTTGTTCTAGATTAAGACGAGAACGCAAGAGGTTGTCGGTGAGGGTGATTCCTATGCTTAAAGAAGGTGTATGTCGAATCGCTCAGGTCTATGTATGCATCAAACGAAGTTGATGGGGAGTCCTTCACGGCACAATCGACACAGGGACGACTATCGCTCAAGTCCTCACTAGAGTTAGAAGTATCATCGGAAACAACGAAGTTGTTTGAATGCGGTTCCAACCCTTCTTCTTGGCTATTGTCTTGGAAAAGATTATTGAAATCTTTCCTAAGTTCTTTTAACCAATCAATAATTAGATCTTCTAGTTGAAATAATTCATCGAGAAGCATTTCTCCTAGAAAATCTGGTTGGGAGCATTCGAGGGAGAGATAGGGATATTTTTACTTTCGCCCTCTTAAGGATACTAGGAAACGATGGGTCTATATAGTGGGGTTTATAATTTAGAAAATAGCATTCTAATTCCTTATGGTTACCACCACATAATTGACACCACATAGTACCATAAGAGTGCCGAAAGTAAAAAGTATCAGTATCACTCATGTTTGTGTCAGAAATTACCAACCGTCGGGATCTTACGGTTCTGTTTTCAGCAACTGAAACTTGGGCACGGGGGCGTGTTGAGTGGGCACGGCCCCGTGTTCAGCTTACTGTCTGACTTAAAACAGGATTGCCAGTTCCAATGATTGGGCACGGGGAGTGTTCAGCGGGCACGACCCGTGCTGAATTCTGCAGAAGCTGAAAAATTAAGAAAAATCCTAAAAAAAATGAAAAATAAGAAAAACGATTAGGCCGTTGATTCCTAACTTTCTTAAAATCCTTGTGTCCCCGGCAGCGGCGCCAAAAACTTGATGGGTGTCGAGTGTTATATATATTAGGTGTATATTTTAAGCCCATTTAACACTTTTTTAGTCAAGTTTTAAATTTGTAAAACACGATATTTACTAACACTAGACACACATATGGGCAAGTGCACCCATCGTGAGCGTAGTATAGTGTTGGTAAGATACCGAGGTCGTCCAAGGACACAAGAGCTTTTAGTACCGGTTTATCCTCAACGTCTAATCAAATCAAAAAGTTTAGAAAAATGTTTTAAGCTAATAAAAATAAAAACTAACTAAAAATGCTGAAAATAAAAATAAAAGAAAAACAGATAGACAAGATGAATCACTTGGTTCCGACTCGTGTATAGTGTAACCTTTGATTATTTCCGCACTTTTGCACATATTTAAGATATTATCTTAGTTATTGTAGCAGGCCCCTCTTTTGAAGGTGTCGTTACCCTCAACCCAGTAGTTTGAGTCAACAAGGATACAATCCTAAAGGGTCGGATTATTGAAAGATAATTAATTAAGTTATTAATGCAAATTATGGTAGGCCCCTCTTTTGGAGGTGACGTTACCCTCGACTAAGTAGTCTGAGTCAGCAGGGATACAGTCCTAAATAGCCGGGTTATAGTATTAATAGTAGTTAACTTATGAGGGGATCAAAGAGTTTGGACCCCCGCCATCCAATACCGTTAAGTATTGAAGGAGGTCCTACTAAATTTGACCCAGGTCCATTGCAGGACCTCTAAACGCTGAACAATGGCAAGACTCTTACCAAACCGTTCCCTTAACCCCCGACCAGGTAGCCAACATACCTCCATATAGACCGTGGAGATATGAATGGTGAAAATCTTTTATTTTATATAGACAGTAAAATAATGCCAAGACACCACGGACAAACGATAAGGAAGAATCACCTTCAACATAAGAAACTAGTTATTAAAGTCATTAATACAAAACCAAGTAAAAAGTGCGAAAAGATTAGAAATAAAAAGTATTACACTAGACACTTGTCTTCACCAAGTGATGTAAGAGACTTAGGCAAACATGGCCTTGATTGTCAAGAACTCTTACGATCAATCTTGGATCCCGAGACGACTCACACACTCTATGATGGACAATGGATGATGGTGGTGGATGATGGTGTTATGGTGGTGGTGGGTGGTGGATGAAGTGTGAGAGAGGTGGTGTGCCAAGGGATGGTTTGAGCTTGAGCCAAGCACTCCTATTTATAGGCTGAACAGAAGCTCGGGCACGGCCCCGTGTCCACATCCTTCTCTTTCTTCATTTAATGCAGCTTGTCTTATTAGTTGACCACTCCCCGTGTCCGCTGAGCATGACCCCGTGTGCAGAAGAATCTTTGTACTATGAAGATTTGCTTAGATTGTGCGAATCTTATAGTTGACCACGGCCCCGTGTCCACTGAGCACGGCCCCGTGGTGGGTAATAGAAGCTTCTACCACTTTGTCTTTTCTGCTGACACTTGGGCACGCCCCCGTGTTGGCTGAGCACGGGGCGTGTTCAGTCTTCTGTCTTCTTGTTTTGCTTGGGAAGATGCTGTCGTGGGGTCGGGCATGTCACGTCTTGTTCCTTTTCTTGTATTTATGTTAGATTTTGATGTCTTTTTGCTTCTTTTGTTAATTTGAGCTCATTTAATCCTGAAAATACAAAAGGAAGACAAAAGCACACTTTTCCAACATTAGTACTAAAAAGGGGTTAGTTTTATGCCACAATTGATGTAATTTATATGTTGCATTTTGCACACGTCAATATACATATATGTATAGTTAAAAAACTGACAATTTACACATATGTATATACAGTTAAAAGATTAACAATATACACATGTGTATAAATCCCTAAAAGAAAACCTAATAGAAAAACCTCCGATTTAAAAAAAAATGCATTTTTTTTACCTTTTTTGCATTTTTTTGCTTAGGGAAAATGTGTGGTCCATAATGCATCTTAAGTTTCTCAATTAGCCTACTACTTCTCATATGATCCTAATCCTATATATCTATAGAGTAGGGTTCATTTGAGAACCTCTCTTATTGGGAGAACCATGAGAACCAATATGAACACAAAAAAGACCTAAAAATACCTAAAAAAACACACAATTTTTTTTAATATTTTTTTTCTTAAAAAATCGCTATATTTCGTTCCTAATTTTTTTTCGAGTAACAATTATCGATGCACATGTACATATGTATCATTTCTTTGACAAATTCGAAAATACATTATCAGTATTAGACAATTGCACTTTCATTTACACTACCATCTGTAATACACAACTTTTTACATTAGCAATATATAAAATGCATATGTGCATCTATATGTATGAACATGATATAACGTTTTTTGGTACATAAAGTTTGTGATTTTGAATGATGAAGTAGGTCCATATACATGTTTTTGGTTAGTTATGTCTAGTGGTTGATGGTTTGGTTATATTGTCACTTTTTGATGTAATATGTTATTTGGTATGGTTTGGTATGAAGGGTGTTGACGTCACTACTAGAAAATCCAAAATTTTCTATACCGTTTTTCGTAGGAAATACGCCACAAATCACGATTTCTGACGAATTTATGACAAAATGCATATGTAGGAAAACTACTCATAGGAAACTAGTTTGTTACGCATTTCCTATGCAACTTACGACGAATTTACGACCAAAATTTGGTGTCGGAAATTCCTACGCATTTTCTACACATTATTACTATTATTATTAATAATAATATAATTATTATTTTTGGTTTTGTTACCTAATTCCCACACAATTTTCCGACCCATTTCCAACACTCTCCTTTTTGACGGATTTCCGACACTCTCCTTTCTGACGTATTTCTGACACTCTTTTCCTACGCAATTCTGACACTCCTTTCCTACGCATTTCTGACGACATTAAATAAAATTAAAAAAATATATAGTTATCTGTTTTGTAACTTCCTACGCATTTGCGACGAAACATTTAAAAAAGAAAAAAAAATTTCTATGCTTTGCAGTTTTATATATTTTAAAACAAATCAAGAATAACAAATCAAACATCTGAAATTTATTAATTATTCTTATTACTTGAGTTTAGTTCCTTTCTAAATGCTACAACACTAAACTGGAAATAACATAATGTAAACAAAACAAGTTAATTTGCTTCAAACATTACTCCCATGGTACATCTCCCATAAACATCCAATCACCACCCTTGCCCCATAGGTAAGCACATACTCTGATCCTTGCAATATATTCCTCAACTTGCTCTCACTTGAACTTTCCCTTTTTTGAGCTTCATGTGTTCCACATTGACCTATGCCATGGAAAAAATCACTTGTAATAATCAAGGATGGCTCAAGTGTTTAAGAGGCCTAAAGCAAAATGACAATTTGGGGCCCTTCCGGATTTCATTATCATTGATTTTTCGCTTGTTTTCACATTTTAATAGCCAAGATGCATACGGTGTGAGTTCAACTTTTAACCTTAGAAACTAAATCAAAGTCATAAAAACAAAATCAAACTAGTTGAAACTAAATTAATCAAATCAATGAAGGGAACCCATAAACATATTTTGAGATTATCAATTAATTATAGTACATTGTAGCATAAGGAGAGGAGTTCTAAATACCTCGTCAATGCGCATGAACTCTTTCGCTAGTGCTGATTTTGAGATCCTCGAAACTGAAACAGGACGGAATTAATTATACTAATGACATCATAAATAAGAAGTAAGCTTCCTGTAATGGTTCATAAAACTGAACTTCAATATAAAATTGAAATTATCTTACATCTCAATGAACTTTTAAGAACAAAATATCCAATAATACTAATTATTGTTGATATTCACAATCACTCTGGTGTTCCAATATTATTATTATTTTACAAAACCTAATAGAAAAATGAAAGTTGTGCTCAAGTGGGTTGTACAGTATGAGCATCCATGCTATACCCCATTAATTTACCCATTTATTTCTTCATCTTCTTTCATCTACAAAACTCACAGTCTCACACAAATAATTCTTTGATGATTTAGAGAGCCGATAAGCACCCAAAACAAATCCAAACACAACATTAACAAAGGAAATGCGACATGTATGATGAAAAATTATCAACACGATATAAAACGAAAATAGAGTTAGCGATTTCGAGATGGCAGTTAGGGCTTGTTCGACGTGGTTGGGGCTTGTTCGACGGTGGCCGGAGTTAAAATCCAAGCAAGTTGTTCGCGTGTGGTTACGGTCAGCGTTTGTTAGGGCATGTTATTTTAGCAAGGAGAAACTTAGGAGGTGAAAGGGGGGAAGAAATTGAGAGGGTGGATGAATCTTAGAAGTGAAAAGTTTTGAGAAGTGAAAGAAAGATGTGCACACAGATCTATTGGAGTGTTTTAGCCATTGGATCTATTGCATATGGACGGCCAGATTTAATCAAGATTGTGCACACAGATTGACATCATTATTATTATTTATTTACTATACATACAAATAACATTATTATT
Organism: Helianthus tuberosus; assembly: GCA_030545235.1. NCBI lineage: Eukaryota > Viridiplantae > Streptophyta > Magnoliopsida > Asterales > Asteraceae > Helianthus > Helianthus tuberosus. The sequence continues at coordinate 18,361,850 of CM060449.1, read as the reverse complement.
TATTTATTTATTATACCTCACCGCACTGTCGTGTCTTCGGGCGAGTGTTCACGGGCTTCGGCTTTAGGTGAGGCTTTTCCCCGGTTCGGAAGCGAGTGTATCTCATGTGGTGAATTTCCCTAATAGCCCATTTGGAGGATTCGTTACCGGTACCAACTTTTCCCCTTTTTCGGTACTAGTTCGGTACAGAACAGGCACCGTGCTCATCCCTAGTTTAGTCCCTTTACTTCAACTTTGGTATTCTACATGTTTAGTCCCCCTACTTTTATTTTTATACGTATTGGTATTCTACACGTTTAGTCCCTCTACTTTTATTCTTATAAGTAATTAATTTTTGGTGTTTTTTTTACTTTTAAACCCGCAACTTCGTTAATATACGTGTTTAGCCCCTTTGTTTTTAGAAAAGAAAACTTTTTTCTTATTAGTTAACATTGTTTATATACATGTTTAGTCCCTTTGCTTTAACAGGGGAATAATAACCGTTAGCTATTGGTGGACAACCGCTACTACTCTTGGGCTTTAATAAAGTTACTTTATAATTCCTAAACTTTATTAAAACAAAAATTCTTTGACACGCGTATGAGTAGTAATAGTATGGGCACACTTTGCGGCGGTTTTCAGTGGGGTGTCGATTCGGTTCATTGCGAAAGCAGTATGATATGGGCACTTGATATAGCAATGGTAACAAACAAAAATGAACACATGGGTGAATACAACTTTATCTTCGACTAAACTTATACCAATTATGAATTGTAGCAAACGACAATGGTTTTAACGGTACAAATGCTATTCATTTGGAATTGGATCAGTTCGTCACGACACCGCTAAAACATCTAGAAAAGCAGAAAAAGTAAACATACAGTTTCGTTGTTTTTCGTAGTGGTTATGAAGAAAATATATGGTTGTTAGATACATTTAGCCAACACCAGAAAAGGTAAACATACACGAACATATATACATATAAATACACACACGTGCATACATACATACATACATACATACATACATACATACATACATACATACATACATACATACATACATACATACATACATACATACATACATACATACATACATACATACACACACACACACACACACACATACATACATACATACACACATACACACATACATACATACCCACATACACAAATACATATATACATACTCACATTATACTCATATGCATACGTCCACATATTTACGTACATTTAATATTTAAAATAAGAATAATTATATAGGTTGTTTCTTACACATTTGTGACAAATCCTTAAATGTCGTGAGAAATGTGTCACAACTTGCAATTGATTTAAGCATTTTGTCATAAATGTGCAGGAAATTGTATTTATACATGGATTGTTTCCTACGCCTATATGACAATTATATTTAAAAATAAGCATTTTGTCATAAATGTATAGGAAATACGTTTATTTTATAATTATTATATACTAGTTTTATACATTTTATAAATATAATAGTATATATCCTTGTATTTATCTATACTACTATATTAAAGAAACTGGGTTTTCTACCCTTTTGGTAATTTTGCCATAAATACACGTATTGAAGCACCATGTACAACAAAGTCAAAGCATTTTGAGAGGGGTTGAAGTTGTAAAGTGTACAAAGTTTTAAGACACTTTGAGGGTAAAATGGAAAATATAAGACTGGAGAACTGCTCCTCGCCGTTCGCTTCCCTTCTTTCCTGGAACATTAATGCCTTTATTTCGATCGAATCCTTTTCCAATCTGATCGTTTGCTTCATCTTCCTTCTTTCCTGGACCCATTATTATTGATATCATCAATTAGGGTTTGATGAATGAAACTGAAATCAATTACTGCTCAGACCTGCAATTATTTAAGACCGAATCACCTCCCCCTTCAAGAAACCATCAATCTCCGGTTTGTAATTGATTTGTTTCCTTTAGACGCCATGTTAGGACGCCTAAAATCAATCAGCCGGAGCACACCAAAAGCCAGACAAATTCAATCAACGCCTAAATCCGATGAATTCCCAATCTCCAGCACCTTAAGGATGAAGCACAATCAATCAAGCCACTTTCTTCCTTCTTCACAGCTTGTTTGCTTATTCTTCTATAAAGCTAAAACGATATTTTTATGTAAGAATTCCTATTATTGCTCCTATGATTTTTATGTATAACGGTTGCGGAGGTGCTGATGATGCCGGCGGCTAGGGTTGTTGTCGAGTGTAGATGGTGGTTATGCTTCGAACCCTAAATCTCCTCTCTTTATCACTCATCTCAACCAGATTTTGAGGTAAGTTTTTGAGTTTTTATTGTAATTTGTTTGTTTTTTCTTTATTTTTGATTAATCGACTGTTTTATTCAATACTCAATAAATCTTGTTGATTCGCCTCAGAGGCCATTGATTTGTATGCATAATTCTCTTTTCATTATTTAACCTTAAAGGTTGGTTTGATTTTGAATGTTCACAAATGAAATTTTAGGTTTTTGGTGGTTTGTGTTGTTGAATTTGAGTTTTATATAATATTTTGCTGATTTGTTCTTTTGTCATGATAATTATAATAGATTTGTTGTGGCGAGGGTTGTTGATTCATCGTTTGATCCGAGCAGAACGAAAGGAAAGCTTTTGGTAAATTCTTATTTTGTTATTTATTAATTGATTTAGATGAAATATTACATTTGGGTGAATTTTCGGATATTTAGAAAGCTTGATATGAACAAAAGTTTTTGACTTGTTTGACTCGTAGGTGTGGTCCTGTCTCTTTCAGTACTATTTTGTATGGGAAGATTAAAGCTGGCCCTCTTATATACAAATTCAACTCTGTATGACCTTATTTGAGGTTGTGTTTGAAAGTTGGGGTGCATGGTTTTGGTGGTGGTAGGGTGGGAGTTGCAACCTAGAGAATTCCTTTTGTCAATTGTGAAGCAGGTCCTCCCCACGGCTGGTTAATAGAGTTGCAACCGGACTCCGCATATCTCAGGTGCAAATTATGTCCTACCCTTTTGGTATACTATGAATGTAAGAGTTAATTTTGTTCGTGATAGATATTAGGTTGCTTGGCTGCACTATTTCTTCCACACGCCACTGAATGTTGCTGCATTTAAACAAAAATCTTATAAGTCACATACCCATTAAATAATACTGGTCTATATAGAGCTTAATCAAATAGCAAATTTTATACGCTGATCTGTATTGGAAAGTGAATCACCTATGTTTGAATGTATTAATATTTAGAACCCGTTAACATATTCACAGACCTCTCAATGTTGTTGCATTTAAACAAAAATCTCATAAGTCACAGATCTATGTAGACAACTCAACTTTGGTTTATCCAAAAATGGCGAATACCTGAATCATATAATTAAAAGCTTATAGTTTTAAAATGTACCTAAAATCACGGATGCACATCGGAGGGCTGCAAATACTTCATCATAATCAATGGGTTGATGTTCCACCGGTTCCTGGTGCAATTGTGATCAATACTGGTGATCTTTTACCAGCAAGTTTCATGTGATTTTGAGTATGGATATTCGAATAAAGTCTAATATTGTTAGTTTCAAATGATATCTAATGACAAGTTGAAAAGTATGGAACACGGAGTGGTGGCGAATGAGCAAGGGTCGAAGGTGTGGGTGGCGTGCTTGTTCACCACCTCGCTAGCGGTGTCCTCAAAGCTGTACGAGCCTATCAAGGAGCTGGTTTCTGATGAGAAGCCACCGAGGTATACGGAAACCACCGTTCATGACTACAATCAGTATTCCTTCTCTAAGGGCTTTGATGGTGTTCTCTGTTTACTTCATTTGAAGATATAATTTACCATACTTGTGAAATTTACAACCTAATAAATGTTTGTTTATACAAAAATATATATATGTTAATTCATACCCATGCTTAAATTCAAAATTTTAATAAATTTGTTCCACAGAATTTTGACAGATTTGCATTTGGTTTAGTGATACAACCAAGTTCTTTTGATAATTTAGCGGATCACAAACTGAGAAGACAAACATAGGGGGTAAATTGCACCATTTATTTTGTTATTTTAGAGCATTTATTTTGTTACACAGGACTACACTATTAGAATGGATCGCGAGCTTAACCAAACATCATCAAGTGGATCATGTTCGTCTGAATCTGAATCTTTACATACTCATGATAAAGAAGCGAATACAAATTCACCTGAGCAAGTTGATGATGAGACACCTGTTGATGTTGACTTAACTGAACCCTGGCTTGAATCCTTCTGTGTCTCTAACAGTTCATCTGCATCCAAAACACAGTAAAATTTGGGTTTAATTTATTGGTATTTGAAAGGCCAGTTCAGTCAGTCTATTGATTCATTTCATTTTAATTTATAGAACCACTTTGTACTTTGTAGAATATATCTATAGAGATGTGTGTTACTTGCAAGCCTTTGTATTTTACATTTACGCCGCGTTATAGTTAGATATAACATTACTACGTCACAAGTTTACTCTATATCATTGGAATTACCTTCTAATTTCCACCAGAAACATAATTATGCAAAATTTTTAACTCCACACACAAAACATGGATAATTTCTACGACTATTTTTTGTTGGGTGAAAAAAAAGTGTTAGATACCCGTAATGGGTTGTGGTTCGTATCAGACATCATAATTGAATCTTGAAGGGGTAAGGTCCCAAAAACCTCATAAAAAGGATTTGAGACCATACCACAAACTAGCTTTTCAACCTTTTTTAACCCTGCGCGGCCGCGCATTGGTCTTACAAAAGGAAGAAAGCAATCAGTAATTTATAGTCGCGCGCCCAAAGGAAAACATAAATCCTGGCGCCTTCTCCCATTTAAAGGATCAAAATCCTTTGTTCAAATACCTCCGCCTAAATATCCAGACTTGGATATTATTTTACCAAGACTTGGGATTTATTCGTCTGTGTCCACACAGCAATGTGTCACACCAGATTACAGCAGTAATCTTCTAGAAAGAAATACAATCGTGCACCACCCAGACGGTTATAACCGTCTGGACACGTGTCATCACCACAAGCAACCCTGGAATCACAACGAAGGCATGCAATTGGAGAGTAATCTCCACTTAATCACTTTCCACGTGGCAATCCCCCAGCCATAGATCAAACCACGATCCGTGTGCATTCACATCGGATCGAGGCAACTTGACGTTGGATCAAAGAACCTAACGGAAGAAATATAACCGCTACGGCGTTAGCATCTTCCGTCATCTTTTCAATAACAGGTTTTCCTCCCAAACTCCCGGTTATAAATATGAGAACTGTTCAGGTATAAACTCAGATCACACTCACTTCTCAAATACTTTCTCTTCTCCATTACCAATACTTATTCTCACACCGGAGTCGGGTCAAGGAGAGAACCCTCTTCTCCCCTTGGCGAGGCTAACGGTGTTCTTTTTTGCAGAATCACCGGAGAAGAAGTTCAGCTGCAACTGAATCAACCGAGAGAGAGCTAACCCTTTTATGCGGATTCAAACCCCCTAACTATCTCGGTTCCGACCATTTAGTTAGTGTTTCTTCATTGGCGCCCACCGTTTTCTCAGTTTTTCTAGTTTCTACCTCGTTTCGATTCAGTTCATTCCATTTTCTGTTTTTTGCACATGGCAGAAAATTCGTCGTCTCACCGGCAACCTGGTCCTCGACCAAACGTCGGAAACAATTTACCAGTAGAAGGGATCGTAGAAGAGGCCTCGGACGATAACGAGGTTCAATCCAATCGAGCAAATGATCCTGTTACTCCAGGAATGTTACCAGCAAACCCTGCACAATCAATCTTACCACCAGGAGAAACTCCGATAAAGGGGCATTAAACGCAGTGTACACACAGTTGTGTGCTCAAACTGCTCCCGTAACCCAATCCCGAAGGCCATGATCTAGAGCTCGTGCCTCTCAGCGAGAAGAATCAACTTATGATGATACAGGCAGTTACCAGAGACAACACCATGGTGAACCACATCCTCGTCGAAGACAATCGGTTCATCATAGGTTGGGTTCCCAACGGGACGCTCATACTGATGAATCCGATCAAACATATCGTGTGAGTGCAAACACCAGCGTATTCAATAGACTGCAGCCAAACTATAACAAATGCAGACCTCGAGCGGTTTATAACCCCGAGGCCGAGCATAACTATGACTTAGTTTATCGCCCTGCTGAAGCGGCAGAAAACTCGAAGTTCATATTGGAGATAGCTCTGGCTCCATTGGAAAGGGCCAAATTACCATCTAACGTTGGGAAATTCAATGGGTTAACTGACCCTGATGATCATCTAAGAGTATTCACCAGCGCAGGGTTGGTTGGCGGTTGGACTCTTCCGCTATGGTGTCATTTGTTTGTGCAAACACTAACCGGCCCAGCGCGAATCTGGTTTGATAACCTACCAACGGGACAGATCAAGTCGTGGAAAGATCTGCGTAGAAAGTTTTTAACACACTTCAGCCAACAAAGGCGATCAATGCGCGATACATCCGACGTCATGAACATCTGGCGCCGCGATGACTAGAATCTGGAAGATTTTATCACCAGATACAATAAAGAAGTGTTAGAGATTGGAGGTGTTAACGAACAACTAATCCGTGCTCAGTTCAAGTACGCGGTTAGGTGTGACGACATGGTCAAGGTATTATCGGGAACAGAGGGCCTTCCCACGAGTTGGGAAAAGATAATGGCGGCGGCCAAGGTTTATGCGCAGACCGAGAAAAACCTTACTACAAACAGGCCACCACCACCACACAACAGGCCCGCAGACTTAAGCGCAACTGGTGAAAGAAGGTACAAAAAGTCATGGCGCGAGACATCAGGAAGTCGTTCCTCTGAAGATGCCCGCACAACAATCAACAAGCTCTCTGCACAAAGAGAGAACAAGCACGAAAATAGGGAGAGGCAGTGGACTCCCCTAACAAAGACCCCGGCGGAGGTTCTAAGTACTGAAGACCACCAATTCAAACCTCCGATTCCGATGAAGAGTAAACGTGGTCAAGACCCGATGCAATACTGCGAATATCATAAGGATAACGGGCATACCACGAACAATTGCATATCTCTGCACACGGAAATAGAGAAGGCCCTCAAAAATGGAGAACTTACGCATTTACTCCAGAATATGCGCAAGGAGATTAAGCAGATTACCCGGGGAGAAGAAAGCTCAAGCAAACGGGCTAAAACTTAAAGGACTCTACAAGTTTTCCGCAGAAAAGACATGACTTATTAAACGCGGCGGAACTATCAGGGAGTAAGTTAAGTTCCATTTAATTATCAGAAAAACTTTGTAATGCCTCTGAGCACTATCCATGAATAAAATTACAAAGTTTCTATTATTTTTGTGTTTACAAAGTGCATGCAATTTCTTTTTAGTAAGTGAAAAAACATTATGGTAATTTAACACAAAGCTCCATGCGCGGTCAGTGATCACGTCACAAACGACCATAAACTCACACATGAGCTTCATACCAACTTTATTCGCCTTACTCAAAGCAAAAGCAAAAGCAAAAGTAATTGTACTCATGCAAAATATTGTAAAGACATTTAACAAAACAAATAGAAACATACTATTTTTAGCGTACAAATACGCCCTAAAGAGTTTAGACACAGCAGTGTTTAAAATTCTTGCGCAATAGCACACAGTCAAAACATGGATCTACATCCTACGTAAAAAAAAAATTGTTCAATACAATTTCATCCTACTCTAAATCTTCACCCCCATCCGGAAAGATTTCTTTAAGTTGCGCAACATGATCATCCGATTGCAACGCCACATTTATCAACTCCATCACTGGAAGTTGTAAATTATTAAACTCTGTCTTCATGGAAGCAAGCGCGGCGGCAGTATTAACGCCAAAGGTAGCAGACTTGCTATCATCCCAGTTAACTTTCAAAGCGCTATTCACATGTTCGGAACATTCCGCATATCCTTGCGCGTAACCATCTCGTCGCGCAGCAACCATCAAATTAGCAACAGTTTTATCCAAATCTTCAGAGTTTAACACAGATTCGGCAACCTATGAAATCAAGCAAAGATAAGCATCAAAAAAGCACATATATGATTTCACAACAAAAAAGAGGAAAGAAACTTACACAAGCAATCCCGCGGTCCTTCAACCAGGCCATATCATTTTTTAAGGGCTCAAGCTCGCTTTCCGCTGAAACCCGCGCCATTTCTGAATTTTCCAGCTCCTCTTCAACCTCGGTCAAACGGCGGGAGGTTTCAGTATTCTCGGAATGCGCAGGCTCCAAATCCTTCTTTAATTGTTCCTGGTCAGAAACCAAAGCAGTAAGTTCCTCTAATTCCTTATCTCTAACGGCAAGAGTAGCTAAAGCTTGTACCTCCCGTTGCTCGCTACGTTCCCTATGAGAACGCGCCTCCGCCAACATAGCTTCCATATCAGCTTTCTCTTTCTTCAATCTTTCTACCTCCACATCTTGGTTCTTCAGATTTTCAACTTCAGCCTTGAGGTTATTTATAATATTACGAAGGTTTGCTTTCTCAGCATTATCCTTTTCACAAATTCTCCTCCAATTTTTGCGTTCCTCAGATAGAAGCGCAGCTTCAGCCTCAGCTTTTCTTTTCCAACCAGCAACAGACCATTCCTCAGTCTTGCGCTCAGCTTCAAACTTAGCTTGCTCAGCCTCTAATTTAGCCTTCAACTGAGCCACATGTTTTTCATCTTTAGCAAACTTCCTTTGTGATGCTACAAAAGATACCCACTCTTTATGCATGCTATACCATTCACGCACTATACGGTGAGTAGTTGACACATGAGAAGCAGTTTCTGCAAGATAAGACTGATAGGTCTGTTCATAAGGCTGATTTTCCTGAAACTTAATCTCGCCAGGCGGAAGTATCCCCTGCAACCAATCTTGGCATACACGCCAATCCGAAAAGGTATTCCCCTTTTTCACATTCCAAACAGGGACATGAGGATCATAACCATCTTTCTCCGTATAAGTCCGGTAATAATATTCTCCCAGAGTTTCTTCTGGGCGAATTGGAGATTGCTTCTCAACACCAGCAGATGAACCTGCCTCTTCAGTGGCGGCCTTCTCAGTATGCTCAGGTATAGTTTCAGAAGGTCTAGGGGGAGAAGATTGAATTTTTTCAGCAGTTTCCTTTTCCGGTGTCGGTGGATTATCAGCATCATTTACCTCACCCGGCTCAACAATCTGTTCAGTCTCTGTGTTAGCACCAACAGGCTCCTCAGCCTCAATAGTTTTCTCAACACCTTCCCCAGCTATCTCTGAAGACTCTAACGGGTCTGCAACGACAGCGCGCGGCGGAGTAAGGGGAAGTTCTTTATCAACCACAGATACAGGGGAAACAAGAACTTCTGGACAAATAAAAGTCTGTAAGAATCCTATCCGCTCAAAGAAAACAAAGAAAAGCAATACTTACTAGGAACAGATTCTGAAACAAAAGCATCAAGGTTTCCTTTTCTGGTAATTTTCTTCCTCTGCACTTTCTTGGGAGGTTGACCCTCCGCATCAGCATCAGCTTGCTTTCTTTTACCAACCTTCCTATGAACCAAATGTTCGGGACTGGAATCTAGATCGATAGGCTCATTCGGGTTAGAAGGAAGAATATCAGCAGAATCCTTCGGTTCCGGCTTCGGTTCCCGCATAGTCACTACAGGAGTAAGACCCTCCAAAGAGTCAGAAACCACCACATAATCACACCTGGAGACAGAAGAACGGCGCGTACCTTTCTTCTCTCCAACATTTTTCGCCTTCAAAGGGTGAGTCTTAACAGTCTCACTTCTCTTCGGCGCGGAAGTGGACGTAGTTGCGCGTTTTTTCTTTTCAGGGCCTACGCCCAAATTCAACAATTCACCTACGAAAGCGCAAGACAAAAAATTACTCAAAGCAAAAAAGAAAGGAAAAACAGATATAAACTCACCAGCACCAGCTGCCGGTTGAACAGATAGATCCGCATCCCGCGGAAGAACAAAATTTCTCACGATACGATGATACCAGAGCTCCTCTTCAGGCTTCTTCTTGATAGTACCCATTCTTCCGCCTTCCCTCTTGAAGGCAACAACATATAGAGAAACAACTACATTTGAAGAGAGAGCAGGTCAAAAAAAAAAAAAGAGAGAAAAAGAAGAACAGTAAAAAAGCCCCAAACTTACTATGACCATCCTCGGTGTATACGGGCTTATCATCACGTTCCATCTTCCAGTTCAAACTCATGCCGGCTCCGACAAGGGCTTTCTCCGGCAATGCAATATTGGGCACATCTTTCAGATCTTGGTACCAGTTCTCATCAACAGGAGTCTGAAGCGTTTCAATCGGAACGTCGTCCTTTCCTCTTAAAATCATCTTCACCGGAATCACTCCAGCCTTGATAAAGAAGAATTTCTGTTTCCAATCATGAAAAGATTTTGGGGGTTGATGAAGAATCTTCTTTGCAGAAGCTCTTTGAACAAATGAATAGAACCCTTGGGTACAATGCATCTGATGAAAAACCCTAAATCGGGGAACGGACGGCTCAACATGCATTGTCCGACACACAAATTCAAAATGCCGAACCCTAACCATGCCAATTGGGTGAAGTTGGGAAATATGCAGGTTATAAAACCCAAGAATTTCAAGAAAAATCTGGTAACAGGCAAGCGAAAGTTACCGTCACAGAAAAAATCCCAAAAGAGGGTAATATACCCGGCCGGAGCATCTGCTGCCGTTTGCCCCTCTTCGGGATACAAAGCACCCCAGTTCTCCGGAAATTTAAGATTCTGAATCAAACCCTCAAAAGACGCCCTAGGCCACTTCAATGGTGGAAGATCAGTCGACATATCTTCAACAAGATCCTCTTGACGTTCTCCGGTTGACATAAGCAAAAGAATGACGGAAAATTTTCTTAAGAACAAGGAATGGGGAAAAGTTTTCAAACAAAGTAATGATTGCACAGAGGAGGTTACCCAAACGATTATATACCCATCGCAATAAATAGCATCGGTAACCGTCACAGCACTGTTCCGGGTATCACAGTTCCCCAAGCAACAGAAAAAGAAGATGTCAGAACATACACGCGTTTACACGCGCGCGTGTACAACACGGACAGTAAAAAACAACTGACAATGACAGGTTGTCAAAATCAATTTACTGCACTAGCTTCAAGTCAAAGATTTTTTATAATAAAATCTTTACAAACTCAGCAAATTCAAATCTTCTCATAGAAGCTTTCTTATCCTTTCGCGCCCAAAAACATTTCTCTCTCATAAGTTGTTCAGTGCTCCACTTATTTGCATAAGTACAACACTAGACTGGGGGGACTTGAAGGGGTAAGGTCCCAAAAACCTCATAAAAAGGATTTGAGACCATACCACAAACTAGCTTTTCAACCTTTTTTAACCCTGCGCGGCCGCGCATTGGTCTTACAAAAGGAAGAAAGCAATCAGTAATTTATAGTCGCGCGCCCAAAGGAAAACATAAATCATGGCGCCTTCTCCCATTTAAAGGATCAAAATCCTTTGTTCAAATACCTCCGCCTAAATATCCAGACTTGGATATTATTTTACCAAGACTTGGGATTTATTCGTCTGTGTCCACACAGCAATGTGTCACACCAGATTACAGCAGTAATCTTCTAGAAAGAAATACAATCGTGCACCACCCAGACGGTTATAACCGTCTGGACACGTGTCATCACCACAAGCAACACTGGAATCACAACAAAGGCATGCAATTGGAGAGTAATCTCCACTTAATCACTTTCCACGTGGCAGCCCCCTAGCCATAGATCAAACCACGATCCGTGTGCATTCACATCGGATCGAGACAACTTAACGAAGGATCAAAGAACTTAACGGAAGGAAATATAACCGCTACGGCGTTAGCATCTTCCGTGATCTTTTCAATAACAGGTTTTCCCTCCCAAACTCCCGGTTATAAATATGAGAACTGTTCAGGTATAAACTCAGATCACACTCACTTCTCAAATACTTTCTCTTCTCCATTACCAATACTTATTCTCACACCGGAGTCGGGTCAAGGAGAGAACCCTCTTCTCCCCTTGGCGAGGCTAACGGTGTTCTTTTTTGCAGAATCACCGGAGAAGAAGTTCAGCTGCAACTGAATCAACCGAGAGAGAGCTAACCCTTTTATGCGGATTCAAACCCCCTAACTATCTCGGTTCCGACCATTTAGTTAGTGTTTCTTCAAATCTGATGAGTTCGGACACCCGCCGCAACGCGCGGGCATTCCCACTATTGTTTAATACAAGGATATTTGTCGCAAATGTGTCACAAGTTGTGACGCAATTCCGATGGATAATGGATGGTTTATGTTATATAATAAATAAATATTTTGACATAATTGTGTAGGAAATGTTATTATTTCCCTTATTTATTTTGCATATAATAATAGCCGCTTGGTTTCTTACAACTCTAGAACTTGCCATGACGATACATTCCCGGTCCTTACCAACTTAAACCCAAGTAAGTAAATGATGGAGGCATTAGGACTAACCTTTTTTCTTTTCAGCACCATTATTTTCTTTTTTTTACCACCTACCCAAAATCCCCCTAGTTAACCCCTTTGAGCCTAAACCTTTTCGTTTCAAAACCCACAAAACAAACACCCTTTACCCACCAAAACCCCTTTTTTATTTTAACCCTTTTATTTTAGTAAAAAGCTCGGACTTCATGTGACATTCCAAAAAAAAAAAAAAATGAAGTATAGCAATAAAAAAACAAGTTTCTCAAAAGAAACTTTGTTTGAAAATGCTTTGTTTGAATAAAAGTCACAAAAACAAAAAGTTTACGCCGACCGATGCTTTTTACGCTCTTAGCCCTTTCTACTAACCACTAACCCAAAACCACCTACCTTTAACCCAAGCCTAACCCTTCCCCAAGTCCTCTTGATATTTACAAAGGTGTATAGTTAAAAAGGAGGAGGATTGATTGCTTGGCAAACATATGGTAGAAGTAAGTTCCACGCCGGTCTCGAGTGTTTCACAAAAATACATCTTCGGCCGAGTGTTGAGTGATCTCCCGTGAGGTATGTGAACTTGTATATAAATGGAATTTTAAAGAGGCATGTTATGCCCAAATAAGTAATTTCTCTTATGAAATGTTCTAAATAAATCGTAACGAATAGGATTGTAAATAGCATAAAAATAAAGCCTAATAAAGATCTTGGAATCCCGACACTCAAGACAAGCCCAAAACTTCTCTTCTACCCATTCCATTTGGGAGTTGAAGAAACACTAACTAAATGGTCGGAACCGAGATAGTTAGGGGGTTTGAATCCGCATAAAAGGGTTAGCTCTCTCTCGGTTGATTCAGTTGCAGCTGAACTTCTTCTCCGGTGATTCTGCAAAAAAGAACACCGTTAGCCTCGCCAAGGGGAGAAGAGGGTTCTCTCCTTGACCCGACTCCGGTGTGAGAATAAGTATTGGTAATGGAGAAGAGAAAGTATTTGAAAAGTGAGTGTGATCTGAGTTTATACCTGAACAGTTCTCATATTTATAACCGGGAGTTTGGGAGGGAAAACCTGTTATTGAAAAGATGACGGAAGATGCTAACGCCGTAGCGGTTATATTTCTTCCGTTAGGTTCTTTGATCCAACGTCAAGTTGCCTCGATCCGATGTGAATGCACACGGATCGTGGTTTGATCTATGGATGGGGGATTGCCACGTGGAAAGTGATTAAGTGGAGATTACTCTCCAATTGCATGCCTTCGTTGTGATTCCAGGGTTGCTTGTGGTGATGACACGTGTCCAGACGGTTATAACCGTCTGGGTGGTGCACGATTGTATTTCTTTCTAGAAGATTACTGCTGTAATCTGGTGTGACACCTTGCTGTGTGGACACAGACGAGTAAATCTCAAGTCTGGGTAAAATAATATCCAAGTCTGGATATTTAGGCGGAGGTATTTGAACAAAGGATTTCGATCTTTTTAATGGGAGAAGGCGCAAGGATTTATGTTTTCCTTTGGGCGCGCGACTATAAATTACTGATTGCTTTCTTCCTTTTGTAAGACCAATGCGCGGCCGCGCAGGGTTAAAAAAGGTTGAAAAGCTGGTTTGTGGTATGGTCTCAAATCCTTTTTATGAGGTTTTTGGGACCTTACCCCTTCAAGTCCCCCCAGTCCAGTGTTGTACTTATGCAAATAAGTGGAGTACTGGACTTATGAGAGAGAAATGTTTTTGGGCGCGAAAAGATAAGAAAGCTTCTATGAGAAGATTTGAATTTGCTGAGTTTGTAAAGATTTTTTATAAAAAATCTTTGACTTGAAGCTAGTGCAGTAAATTGATTTTGACAACCTGTCATTGTCAGTTTTTTTTACTGTCCGTGTTGTACACGCGCGCGTGTAAACGCGTGTATGTTCTGACATCTTCTTTTTCTGTTGCTTGGGGAACTGCGATACTCGGAATAGTGCTGTGACGATTACCGATGCTATTTATTGCGATAGGTATATAATCATTTGGGTAGCCTCCTCTGTGCAATCATTGCTTTGTTTGAAAACTTTTCCCCATTCCTTGTTCGTAAGAAAATTTTCCGTCATTCTTTTGCTTATGTCAACCGGAGAACGTCAAGAGGATCTTATTGAAGATATGTCGACTGATCTTCCACCATTGAAGTGGCCTAGGGCGTCTTTTGAGGGTTTGATTCAGAATCTTAAATTTCCGGAGAACTGGGGTGCTTTGTATCCCGAAGAGGGGCAAACGGCAGCAGATGCTCCGGCCGGGTATATTACCCTCTTTTGGGATTTTTTCTGTGACGGTAACTTTCGCTTGCCTGTTACCGGATTTTTTCTTGAAATTCTTGGATTCTATAATCTGCACATCTCCCAACTTCACCCTATTGGTATGGTTAGGGTTCGACATTTCGAATTCGTATGTCGGACGATGCATGTGGAGCCAACCGTTCCCCGATTTAGGGTTTTTTATCAGATGCATTGTACCCAAGGGTACCCAAGGGTTTTATTCATTCGTTCAGAGGGCTTCTGCAAAGAAGATTTTACATCAACCCCCAAAATCGTTTCATGATTGGAAACAGAAATTTTTCTTTATCAAGGCTGGAGTGATTCCGGTGAAGATGATTTTAAGGGGAAAGGACGACGTTCCGATTGAAACGCTTCAGACTCCTGTTGATGAGAACTGGTACCAAGATCTGAAAGATGTGCCCAATATTGCATTGCCGGAGAAAGCCCTTGTCGGAGCCGGCATGAGTTTGAACTGGAAGATGGAACGTGATGATAAGCCCGTATACACCGAGGATGGTCATAGTAAGTTTGGGGCTTTTTCACTGTTCTTCTTTTTCTCTCCTTTTTTTTTTTTTTTTTTGACCTGCTCTCTCTTTAAATGTAGTTGTTTCTCTATATGTTGTTGCCTTCAAGAGGGAAGGCGGAAGAATGGGTACTATCAAGAAGAAACCTGAAGAGGAGCTCTGGTATCATCGTATCGTGAGAAATTTTGTGCTTCCGCGGGATGCGGACCTATCTGTTCAACCGGCAGCTAGTGCTGGTGAGTTTATATCTGTTTTTCCCTTCTTTTTTGCTTTGAGTAATTTTTTGTCTTGCGCTTTTCGTAGGTGAGTTGTTGAATTTGGGCGTAGGCCCTGAAAAGAAAAAACGCGCAACTACATCCACTTCCACGCCGAAGAGAAGTGAGACTATTAAGACTCAACTTTTGAAGGCGAAAAATGTTGGAGAGAAGAAAGGTACGCGCCGTTCTTCTGTCTCCAGGTGTGATTATGTGGTGGTTTCTGACTCTTTGGAGGGTCTTACTCCTGTAGTGACTATGCGGGAACCAAAGCCTGAACCGAAGGATTCTGCTGATATTCCTCTTTCTAACCCGAATGAGCCTATCGATCTGGATTCCAGTCCCGAACATTTGGTTCATAGGAAGGTTGCTAAAAGAAAGCAAGCTGACGCTGATTCGGATGGTCAACCTCCCAATAAAGTGCAGAGGAAGAAAATTACCAGAAAAGGAAACCTTGATGCTTTTGTTTCAGAATCTGTTCCTGGTAAGTATTGTTTTTCTTTGTTTTCTTTAAGCGGATAGGATTCTTACAGACTTTTATTTGTCCAGAAGTTCCTGTAGAAGTATCATCTGTGGTTGATAAAGAACTTCCCCCTACTCCGCCGCGCGCTGCCGCTGCAGACCCGTTAGAGTCTGTAGAGATAGCTGGGGAAGGTGTTGAGAAAACTATTGAGGCTGAGGATCCTGTTGGTGCTAATACAGAGACTGAACAGATTGTTGAGCCGGGTGTGGTAAATGATGCTGATAATCCACCGACACCGGAAAAGGAAACTGCTGAAAAAATTCAATCTTCTTCCCCTAGACCTTCTGAAACTGTACCTGAGCATACGGAGAAGGCTGCCACTGAGGAGGCAGGTTCATCTGCTGGTGTCGAGAAGCAATCTCCAATTCGCCTAGAAGAAACTCTGGGAGAATATTATTACCGGACTTATACAGAGAAAGATGCTTCTGATCCCCATATCCCTGTTTGGAATGTGAAAAAGGGAGATACCTTTTCGGATTGGCGTGTATGCCAAGATTGGTTGCAGGGGATACTTCCGCCTGGCGAGATTAAGTTTCAGGAAAATCAGCCTTATGAACAGACCTATCAGTCTTATCTTGCAGAAACTGCTTCTCATGTTTCTACTACTCACCGTATAGTGCGTGAGTGGTATAGCATGCATAAAGAGAGGACATCTTTTGTAGCATCACAAAGGAAGTTTGCTAATGATGAAAAACATGTGGCTCAGTTGAAGGCTAAATTAGAGGCTGAACAAGCTAAGTTTGAAGCTGAGCGCAAGACTGAGGAATGGTCTGTTGCTGGTTGGAAAAGAAAAGCTGAAGCTGAAGCTGCGCTTTTATCTGAGGAACGCAAAAATTGGAGGAGAATTTGCGAGAAGGATAATGCTGAGAAGGCAAACCTCCGCAATATCATAAATAACCTCAAGGCTGAACTTGAAAATCTGAAGAACCAAGATGCGGAGGTAGAAAGATTGAAGAAAGAAAAAGCTGATATGGAAGCTATGTTGGTGGAAGCGCGTTCTCATAGGGAACGAAGCGAGCAACGGGAGGTACAAGCTTTAGCCACTCTTGCCGTTAGAGATAAAGAATTAGAGGAACTTACCGCTTTGGTTTCTGACCAGGAACAATTGAAGAAGGATCTAGAACTTGCGCATGCTGAGAATACTGAAACCTCCCGCCGTTTGACTGAAGTTGAAAAGAAACTGGAGAATTCAGAAATGGCGCGAGTTTCAGCGGAAAGCGAGCTTGAACCATTAAAGAATGATATGGCCTGGTTGAAAGATCGCGGGATTGCTTGTGTAAGTTCCTTTCTTCTTTTTTGTTCATATATGCTTTCTTGATGCTTTATCTTTGCTTGATTTCATAGGTTGCTGAATCTGTATTAAACTCTGAAGAACTGGATAAAACTGTTGCTAATTTGATGGTCGCTGCGCGACGAGATGGTTACGCGCAAGGTTATGCGGAATGTTCCCAACATGTGAATAGCGCTTTAAAGGTTAACTGGGATGATAGCAAGTCTGCTACCTTTGGCGTTAATACTGCCAGCGCGCTTGCTTCTATGAAGACAGAGTTTAATAACTTGCAACTTCCAGTGATGGAGTTGATAAATGTGGCGCTGCAATCGGATGATCACGTTGCGCAACTTAAAGAAATCTTTCCGGATGGGGGTGAAGATTTAGAGTAGGATGAAATTGTATTGAACAATTTTTTTTTGTGTAGGATGTAGATCCTTGCTCTGTCGGTGCGCTGTTGCGCAAGGATTTTAAACACTGCTGTGTCTAAAACTTTTTAGGGCGTATTTGTACGCTTAAATAGTATGTTTCTATTTGTTTTGTTAAATGACTTTACAATATTTTGCATGAGTACAATTACTTTTGCTTTGAGTAAGGCGAATAAAGTTGGTATGAAGCTCATGTGTGAGTTTATGGTCGTTTGTGACGTGATCACTGACCGCGCATGGAGCTTTGTGTTATACTACCATAATGTTTTTGCACTTACTAAAAAGAAATTGCATGCACTTTGTAAACACAAAAATAATAGAAACTTTGTAATTTTATTCATGGATAGTGCTCAGAGGCATTACAAAGTTTTTTGGATAATTAAATGGAACTTAACTTACTCCCTGATAGTTCCGCCGCATTTGATAAGTCATGTCTTTTCTGCGGAAAACTTATAGAGTCCTTTAAGTTTTAGCCCGTTTGCTTGAGCTTTCTTCTCCCCGGGTAATCTGCTTAATCTCCTTGTGCATATTCTGGAGTAAATGCATAAGTTCTCCATTTTTGAGGGCCTTCTCTATTTCCGTGCGCAGAGATATGCAGTTCTTCGTGGTATGCCCGTTATCCTTATGATATTCGCAGTATTGCGTCGGGTCTTGACCACGTTTACTCTTCATCGGAATCGGAGGTTTGAATTGGTGGTCCTCAGTACTTAGAACCTCCGCCGGGGTCTTTGTTAGGGGAGTCCACTGCCTCTCCCTATTTTCGTGTTTGTTCTCTCTTTGTGCAGAGAGCTTGTTGATTGTTGTGCGGGCATCTTCAGAGGGACGACTTCCTGATGACTCGCGCCATGACATTTTGTACCTTCTTTCACCAGTTGCGCTTAAGTCTGCGGGCCTGTTGTGTGGTGGTGGTGGCCTGTTTGTAGTAAGGTTTTTCTCGGTCTGCGCATAAACCTTGGCCGCCACCATTATCTTTTCCCAACTCGTGGGAAGGCCCTCTGTTCCCGATAACACCTTGACCATGTCGTCGCATCTAACCGCGTACTTGAACTGAGCACGGATTAGTTGTTCGTTAACACCTCCAATCTCTAACACTTCTTTATTGTATCTGGTGATAAAATCCTCCAGATTCTCGTCATTGCGGCGCCAGATATTCATGACGTCGGATGTATCGCGCATTGATCGCCTTTGTTGGCTGAAGTGTGTTAAAAACTTTCTACGCAGATCTTTCCACGACTCGATCTGTCCCGTTGGTAGGTTATCAAACCAGATTCGCGCTTGGCCGGTTAGTGTTTGCACAAACAAATGACACCATAGCGGAAGAGTCCAACCGCCAACCAACCCTGCGCTGGTGAATACTCTTAGATGATCATCAGGGTCAGTTAACCCATTGAATTTCCCAACGTTAGATGGTAATTTGGCCCTTTCCAATGGAGCCAGAGCTATCTCCAATATGAACTTCGAGTTTTATGCCGCTTTAGCAGGGCGATAAACTAAGTCATAGTTATGCTCGGCCTCAGGGTTATAAACCGCTCGAGGCCTACATTTGTTATAGTTTGGCTGCAGTCTGTTGAATACGCTGGTGTTTGCACTCACACGATATGTTTGATCGGATTCATCAGTATGAACGTCCCGTTGGGAACCCAACCTGTCATGAACCGATTGTCTTCGACGAGGATGTGGTTCACCCTGGTGTTGTCTCTGGTAACTGCCTGTATCATCATAAGTTGATTCTTCTCGCTGAGAGGCATGAGCTCTAGATCCCGGCCTTCGGGATTGGGTTACGGGATCAGTTTGAGCACACAACTGTGTGTACACTGCGTTTAATGCTCCTTGGGACCGGACATACCATGATATCGGAGTTTCTCCTGGTGGTAAAATTGATTGTGCAGGATTTGCTGGTAACATTCCTGGAGTAACAGGATCATTTGCTCGATTGGATTGAACCTCATTATCGTCCGAGGCCTCTTCTACGATCCCTTCTACTGGTAAATTGTTTCCGACGTTTGGTCGAGGACCAGGTTGCCGGTGAGATGACGAATTTTCTGCCATGTGCAAAAACAGAAAATGGAATGAACTGAATCGAAACGAGATAGAAACTAGAAAACTGAGGAATCGGTGGGCGCCAATGAAGAAACACTAACTAAATGGTCGGAACCGAGATAGTTAGGGGGTTTGAATCCGCATAAAAGGGTTAGCTCTCTCTCGGTTGATTCAGTTGCAGCTGAACTTCTTCTCCGGTGATTCTGCAAAAAAGAACACCGTTAGCCTCGCCAAGGGGAGAAGAGGGTTCTCTCCTTGACCCGACTCCGGTGTGAGAATAAGTATTGGTAATGGAGAAGAGAAAGTATTTGAGAAGTGAGTGTGATCTGAGTTTATACCTGAACAGTTCTCATATTTATAACCGGGAGTTTGGGAGGGAAAACCTGTTATTGAAAAGATGACGGAAGATGCTAACGCCGTAGCGGTTATATTTCTTCCGTTAGGTTCTTTGATCCAACGTTAAGTTGCCTCGATCCGATGTGAATGCACACGGATGGTGGTTTGATCTATGGCTGGGGGATTGCCACGTGGAAAGTGATTAAGTGGAGATTACTCTCCAATTGCATGCCTTCGTTGTGATTCCAGGGTTGCTTGTGGTGATGACACGTGTCCAGACGGTTATAACCGTCTGGGTGGTGCACGATTGTATTTCTTTCTAGAAGATTACTGCTGTAATCTGGTGTGACACCTTGCTGTGTGGACACAGACGAGTAAATCTCAAGTCTGGGTAAAATAATATCCAAGTCTGGATATTTAGGCGGAGGTATTTGAACAAAGGATTTCGATCTTTTTAATGGGAGAAGGCGCAAGGATTTATGTTTTCCTTTGGGCGCGCGACTATAAATTACTGATTGCTTTCTTCCTTTTGTAAGACCAATGCGCGGCCGCGCAGGGTTAAAAAAGGTTGAAAAGCTGGTTTGTGGTATGGTCTCAAATCCTTTTTATGAGGTTTTTGGGACCTTACCCCTTCAGGAGTGTAGGCCACATTATAAAGAGTTTTGCTTGAGGACAAGTAAAGATTCAAGTGTGTGGGTATTTGATGTGAGTAAAATACAACATATAAATTACATCAAATGAAGCATAAAACTAACCCTTTTTAAGTACTAATGTTGGAAAAAGTGTGCTTTTGTCTTCCTTTTGTATTTTCAGGATTAAATGAGCGTAAATGAACAAAAGGAGCAAAAATGCAGCCAAATCTAGCATAAATACAAGAAAAGGAATAAATGTGGCATGCTCGACCCCTCGACAGCATCTTCCCAAGCAAAAACAAGAAATTAGAAGGCTGAACACGGCCCCGTGCCCAGCGGACTCGGGGGCGTGCTCAGGTGTCTGCAGAAAAGACAAAGCTATAGAAGCTTCTATTTCCCAACACGGGGGCGTGCCCAGCTCAACACGGCCGTGGTCAACGCTAAGATTCGTAGAATCCAAGCAAATCTTGATAGTACAGATACGCTTCTGCACACGGGGCCATGCCCCGCGGACACGGGGGCGTGCAGAGCTAATGCAGACAGATTGCAATTAATGAAGAAAGAGAAAGTGGATGGACACGGGGCCATGTCCGGGCTTCTGTACAGGCTATAAATAGAGGTGCTTGGTTCACTTCAAAGGCATTCCTTTGCAAACCATCTCTCTCCCACTTCACCCACACTCCACCACCACTAGAACCCACATCCACCACCATCATCCATCATCCATCATAGAGTGTGTGTAGTAGTCTCGAGATCCAAGATTGATAGTAAGAGTTCTTGACAATCAAAGGCCATGTTTGCCTAAGTCTCTTACATCACTTGGTGAAGACAAACATTTAGCATTTTTATTTTTATTTTTGCCTAAGTCGGATCCAAGTGATTCATCTTATCTATCTGTTTTTATTTTTATTTTTATTTTTCAGCATTTTTAGTTTTTATTTTTCTTGTTTAAAACCTTTTTCTAAAATTTTGATTTGATTAGACATTGAGGATAAACCGGTACAAAAAGCTTTTGTGTCCTTGGACGACCTCGGTATCTTACCAACGCTATACTACGCTCACGATGAGTGCACTTGCTCATATGTGTGTTTAGTGTTAGTAGAATATCGTGTTTTATAAATTTAAAACTTGACTAAAGTGTTAAAAAGGGCTAAAAATATACATAAAAACATATAACACACCGCACACATCAAGTTTCTGGCGCCGTTGCCGGGGACACAAGGATTTTAAGAAAGCTTAAAATCGACGGCCTAATCAGTTTTTTTAAAACCTTTTTTAAAATCGCGCGCACATTTTCCGCATTTTAGTTAGTTTTTACATTTACAGTAGACTGAACACGGGGCCGTGTTCACTGAACACGGGGCCGTGTTCACTGAACACGGGCCGTGCTGCATATTTTTTTTCAAAACTCCTAGATACAGAGTCTGAACACCGGGTCGTGGTCGCTGAACACGCCCCCGTGCTGCACAAAACCAGTCACTTTTATTAAAACGCCCAGATACAGAACCTGAACGCGGGCCGTGCTCACTGAACACGGGGCCGTGTCCAGCCTCTGTTTTCGTTTTTATTTTTTTCTGGTCCCGAGACTCTATTGTGGTCTGCTGAGTGATTCTTATGGATCAATACTCAGGATATTAGAACTACCACTATGAGGAGGATGATTATAGGGAAGACTATGGCACCATTTTTGGTAACCCTCACTCGGTACAATATTGTGACCTCTTTGAACCATCCACTTCATATAACTACTATGAGGAGCCCAGGTACGAGCCATCCACTTCATATACATCCTATGAAGACCCAAGGTATGAACCTTCTCCCTCATACTCATATTTTGATGAACCAAGATATGAGCCTTCATACTCATACTTTGAGGAACCAAGATATGAGCCTCAATCTTCATATACTTACTATGAGGAACCATGGCGTGAACAACCCACCTCATATGGGTATTATGAAGAACAAAGTTACGACCCTTATTCATCATATACTTACAATGAGGAACAATGGTGTGAACCATCTACCTCATATGAGCATTATGAGGAACCAAGGATCGAACTTCCGGATTCAAGCTTTGAAGATCCTTATTCTATCACCCACATAGCCGATAAGATAATAGAACACATTAAAACTATCGAACGTTGTATAAAAGAATCCCGCGCAAGGGAAGAGGAATCCAGTGCAAGGGAAGAATTAACTTGTAATAAAGAAGAGATAGTTAAAAATGTAAAAATGGAAGAACAAGTAAGTGAAAAACTGACACATGAGTTAAACAACGAAAAAGGTGAGTCCGACAACGTTAAAATTCAAGAAGAGTCTAATTTTAGAGAAATTAATCTGTTGTCGCCTTCTTTCGAAAATCATTGTTTAGTACCCACTCATGCCAAGTTTTTAAAAGAGTTAAACACTAACACTAAAATTGACGAAACGGTAAGCATTAAGTTAACAAATGATCAAACTACGCTAATAAAAGAAGACCCATTTGAAATTAACATTACACCGGTTCCATGTTTTTTTCAAAACTCCTTTATTAGTAATATTACAATTGATAAAGATCTTTGTGTTAATATAATGCCAAACTACATTTTCGAAAAATTAAGTATTGGTGATTTTTCTCCACTTCAAATACCCATTTTTCTATCTAATCGGAAAACAATGAAATCAAGAGGGATAGTTGAGGATGTGTTGGTCCAATCTAATCAAATGGTAATCCCACCCGACTTCGTCATCCTTGATGACGCTCCACTAGTGTTGGGACGACCTTTTGTAAAGACCCACGAAGCCTTGAAAAATCAGAAGTACAACAATCTATCTATTCAATTAGGGGCATTTAAAAAAAAGTGTCGATCTTGAGCGTGCAATGAAATATCCATTCGGCAATAATGACCCCCTAATGGAAGATGAAGATAAACCACCTGATACAAGAGAAGAAATTGACCACTTTGTTAAAGAAGAGGTCGCCATAGAACAAACCTTTGTGGTTCTTGACCGAAATGAGCAACCAAATAAGGAGTCTCCTAAAGACCTACCTCTTGAGCTCAAAGAACTTCCAAAAGGTTTGGAATATGCTTTTCTCAACAAAGATGGTAAATCACCTGTAATTATTTCGTCAAAATTAACTAGTATAGAAAAAGAAATATTAATTATGCTTTTGAAAAAACACAAAAAACGCGATCGCTTGGAAGCTTGTAGATATTAAAGGAATAGGTCCTTCCATGTGCACGCACAAAATTTTAATGAATGATGACTATAAATCGGTAATACAACCACAACGTCGAGTAAATCCAAATGTCCAAGAATTGGTTAAAAACGAAGTCATCAAATTACTTGATGCCGGACTCATTTACCCAATTTCCGATATTCCTTGGGTAATCCCGTCCAAGTAGTTCCAAAGAAAGGAGGTATGACGGTAGTAACTAACGAGAAAAATGAATTAATACCAACAAGAACCGTCACAGGATAGAGAGTATGTATAGATTATCGTCGATTAAATGAAGCAACAAGGAAAGATCACTTTCCTTTACCTTTTATTGATCAAATGTTAGAAAGATTATCCGGTCACAAATTTTATTGTTTTTTAGATGGTTTTTCAGGTTACTTTCAAATACCGATAGCACCCGAAGACCAAGAAAAGACAACATTTACATGTCCCTACGGAACTTTTGCTTATCGACGCATGCCTTTTGGTCTATGTAATGCCCCCGCAACTTTTCAACGTTGCATGGTGGCCATCTTCCATGACATGAAAGAAAAGACAATGGAAGTCTTCATGGATGACTTTTCTATCTTTGGAGATTCATTCGACCAATGCCTCGATAACCATGAACGAATGCTATCCCGATGTGAGGAAACTAACCTCCCCTTAACTGGGAAAAATGCCATTTCATGGTAACAGAGGGAATAGTACTCGGTCTAAAAGCTCAAGCGAAAGAATGGAGGTTGATCGAGCAAAAATAGACACTATTTCTCGATTACCACCCCATCCTCCGTTAGAGCTATCAGAAGTTTCCTTGGGCATGCCGGATTTTATAGGCGATTTATCAAAGACTTTTCAAAAATTTCAATACCTCTGATAAAATTACTTGAAAAAGATGCCCCTTTCATCTTTGACAAGGATTGCAACCAAGCATTTCTAACACTAAAAGAAATGCTGGTCAATGCACCTATCATGATAGCGCCTGATTAGAAATTACCCTTCGAAATCATGTGTGATGCAAGTGACTTTGCAGTTGGAGCTGTCTTGGGACAAAGAAAAGATAAGCATTTTCACCCAATATATTACGCTAGTAAGACACTTAATGATGCACAAGAAAATTACACAACAACAGAAAAAGAATTATTAGCTGTAGTATTTGCTTTTGATAAATTTCGTTCTTATCTTGTTCTTTCTAAAACGATAGTTTATACAGACCATGAAGCCATTCGATATCTCTTTAAGAAACAGGATGCTAAACCACGTTTGATTAGGTAGATTCTACTCCTCCAAGAATTCGACATTGAAATAAAAGATAAAAAAGGAGCAGAAAACACCGCGGCAAATCATCTTTCTCGCTTGGAAGATCCAGCTTTGGAGGCAACTAGGGACGAGCAAATCAATGAAAAATTCCCAACGGAGTTCCTAGAAATGGTGGAATACCGAGAAGAGCCATGGTACGCCGACTATGATAACTACTTAGCTAGCGGTATAGTCGCAAAAGGATGGCCACATCATCAAAGAAAAAAATTCTTTGCCGATGTGAAGCATTATTTTTGGGAAGATCCTTATCTTTTCAAAATGTGTGCCGACCATCTCATCCGTCGATGCGTACATGGTAGTGAAGCAAGAAGAATTCTCCGCCATTGTCATGAAGGTCCATACGGAGGACATCATGGTGCCACTAGTACCGCACGAAAGGTATTTGATTCAGGATTTTATTGGCCAACCATTTACAAAGACGCTCAAAGTCTTATCAAGACATGTGACGCTTGCCAAAGATCAGGTAATATTTCTTCCAAAAACAAAATGCCACAAAATGGTATTCTTGTTTGTGAAATTTTTGATTTGTGGGGACTCGACTTTATGGGACCTTTCCCACCGTTAAAAGGAAACAAATATATACTTGTGGCGGTAGATTACTTGTCTAAGTGGGCCGAGGCCGAGGCACTTCCCACAAACGATGGAAGGGTCGTGGTAAGATTTTTGAAACGCTTATTTTCTCGTTTTGGAACTCCAAAAGCATTAATAAGTGATAGAGGTACCCATTTTTGTATCCATCAACTTGAAATTTTTTTAACAAGATATGGGGTCTATCACCGGGTCTCGAAAGCATATCACCCTCAAACAAACGGACAAGCCGAAGTGACTATTCGAGGTTTAAAAAGAATACTTGAAAAAACCGTAGGGTTAAATAAAAAAGAGTGGGCCGATAAATTAGACGATGCTTTATGGGCTTTTCGAACATCATATAAAACAACAATAGGTACAACCCCATATAAGCTTGTCTATGGAAAGAGTTGTCATTTTCCGGTAGAAATAACACATAAAGCCTACTGGGCAATTAAAAACGTAAACTTAGACTTAGAAATTTCCGGTAAAAATCGATTTTTTCAATTACATGAATTAGACGAATTAAGGAATCACGCATACTCTAACTCCGAAATTTATAAGGAAAGAATAAAAAATTTGCATGATAAACACATTAAACCTAATGAATTTCGGGTAGGAGATCAAGTTCTATTGTTTAATTCACGACTTCGATTATTTCCTGGTAAATTAAAGTCTAGGTGGTCAGGACCTTTTACCATCACCCACATTTTTCCGCACGGTGCAATTGAAATTAAATCTCGGAATGGAATCCCATTCAAAGTCAATGGCCAACGGCTAAAGCTCTATCAATGATTTATTGAGGATGAAGAGGAAGAAATCTCGCTACAAGCGGCCGGAGAATGAAACGAAGGTTCAAACATCAACATCATATCTTGTAAGTTACGAACATCGGGAAAGCATCTAAATCGGTAAGATTTCTAAAACCAAGTTTTGGGAAACAGGGCACTCACATGAGCACTAAAAAAATTAAAATTCCCCGCCCACGGGGCCGTGTCCAGCCGACATGGGGCCGTGTCCGCACAACTATCGGGGATAAAACCCTTTTTTCTTTCATTTTACATTTCAACACGCCCCGTTTCCCCAAGAACTCTCTGGTTCCGGCGAATTTTTCTGCAGATTTCAACGTTTCCCTGACTTCTAACAACGTCAAGATATGATTCTATCATCATAATTAGTTAGTTTAATCACTTGCATGTAGTTTAACATCAAAAATTTGGGGAAAATCTAGGGTTCTTCAACTTGAACTGAATCAAACCACAAATTTTTGCTTAGATCTGTTAGTATTAGTATAGATGCATGTTATAGGAAGTAAATCAACTTGTATTGTTTGTAGATTTGTCTGATTTCTCACAAAAACCTCAAACCCTTGTTTTTTAACCGAAAAATATGAAATTGAAGGGGTAAACGGTTTGTTTTGGGAAAAATGGCACTTGGGGTTTCATTTTCGGGGAAAACCGCCCCTACTGGATCAAAAATTTTCAAGTTTTCGGGATCGGGTCAAAAAATGGGATTTTTGGGAAACAGACACCTGAGCACGGGGTCGTGCTCAGCGAGCACGGGGGCGTGTCCAGCTAATTTCAGGCTAACATGGGGCGTGTCCACTGAACACGGGGTCGTGTTCAGCTGACTGTTTTCAGTTTTCTTCGAAAATTTTACTATTTCATGCTAATTGTTTGGTGTTTTCTTTTAAATGGCCAAGAGATTTACCAGATTCAACGCGAGTGAGTTGGCTGCTCAAGCGCGGTGTGAGGCGCTCAGGACTAGGCCCAAAGAAAATCCCCGACGAGTTTGCTTGGATACTCTAGAAGTAGTAGGCCAGCTAGACCGCTTCAACAACCTTGTTACCGGCCCACTACGAGCAGCTCTTTGCACTCGGCTTCACTCCGTGCATGAATAAAACATGGAATTTTACAGCACGTTTGCTTTCAAGACAAGAGAGGAGTCGTTTGACAATGAGGGGGTAGAATTCCATTGTGCATGGGTTATGTACTCAATTTCGATTGCACAATTTGGGGTAATCATCGGGTTATATTCGGAAGAGGATGCTGGAGAAGAAGAGAACATTGGTGGCCTCTGCGAAATTCCAGAAGATCAACGCCAAGCTGCTTGGGCTCAGATCGGGGAGGGACACTATAACCCGAGCCGAACTAAGAGCACAATGTTGAGGGACCCTCTCTACCGCTACATCCACAGGGTCCTCAACTACTCTCTTTGCCAGAGACATGACAGCGGTGGTGTTGTGGGGTTGCGAGATCTACTAGTCTTCCATTGCATTCACAACCGTATCAACCTTGATGTTCCATACCTGCTACTTCGCAACATGCATTTTAACCAACTTGCCACTCCCCCGAATCCTATCCTTTTTGGAGGGTGGATTTACCGCCTCTTCAAACATTTTGTGCAAAGGATGACGAGGTCTTTTCAAAAGGGCCCATGGTCAGGAAAAGTGGACCTTCTGTTGGGATTGAACCCTACCAAAGGAATAGTTGATTAAAGCCAAAACCAGATCAGAGAAGTGGATCCAGAATAAGCCGATGTTTGTATTCATTCTCTCCACTTGAAAGTGACTAAACAACTGATGGCCTCTATCTACTGCTCGTCTACAACAACTGTCCTTCAACAATTGCTGATGATTAAAGACTGTTGAAGACTAACACTGATTCTCAATCTACTGATCTGGGTTAAGCACTGCTGAAGACTTAAAGTACTGCTGGAGTCACAACAATGGAATGGGAAACAGTAGTTTGTTTATTCTTTGTATTGTAATGTAATCAGTAGTTAGCAAGCAGTAGTTGTATTAGATCAGTAGTTACAGGTTGTTAGGAGGTTAGAGTCACTTTCATGGTGACGTCAGCCAAGATGCTTCATTGGTTTGCTCGTGCCTATAAATAGAACAGTACCCTGTACTGTTCTATTAGCTCTTTCACCACTTGTCTTCCTGCACGAACAATTCATTGTGAGCTCAGGCTAAGGGGGAGTTTGTGATACATGCATGCAATTGTAATTGAAGTTTGAAATAAATTCAATCATTCGGTTCAATGATAAACTTGTGTGTTAAAAGCAATTATCCTGTTTGATTGTGTATGAAAATTTGTTTCCATTTACATTCCGCTGCAATTACTTGTTCATCTTCTTAATTCTCAAACAAAAACACAATAAAAAAGAAACTCAGATCCTAACAATTGGTATCAAAGCAAGGACAGTCAAATTTGATCTAACAATCATTTTGACATAAATAGTCCGGCTCATAATCGTTGATACTGTTAAATTGTTCGTTTCATTAAAAAACAGAGTAAGGTTTAATCACCATCAAAGTTGATTAATCAGTGCCTGTAAAACAACTAGGATGACGTCACAATCACAAGATGTTAACAATAACATCGGTTCTCTCTTCAAACTACCCATGCTGAAGCGAAATGAGTACAACATCTGGCAGAGAAGGATGGGTCACATCCTTTCTCAACAGACTGCAAGATGTTGGAAGTCGGTTATCTTTGGATCACATGTTCCAATGGTGCTTAGTGCTGAGGATCCAATGAAATATGAACCTAAGAAAGTTGAAAACTATACCGAACTGGACTTTCAGAAATTTGAACTGGATGCCAAGGCATTTGGCATTGTTGCATCTGCATTACCCAATGAAATTTATGCTGGACTGTTACACTGTAACAGTGCCAAGGAATTGTGGGATGCGCTGAAAGAACAGTTTGGGGGGACTGAAGAAGTTATTGAAAACAACAGGGAAATTTTGAACCAACAGTATGAAACCTTTTGTCACGTTAAGGGTGAAACATTAACCCAGCAGTTTGAGCGATTTAGCTGTCTCTTAAGTGAGCTTAAACTTGTTAATACTGAATTTCCAAAATCAACCGTTAATAGTAGGTTTTTGAGATCACTTCCTGATAAATGGGACACCATTGCCTTTGTGACTAGAAATTCTGTTGAGTTCAAAGATCTGACTCTGACCCAACTTCATGGTAGACTTCTGAACTATGAAAGGGAGTTAAACCAGAAAAAGAAGTTGCAAGAGTCTGGAAAAGTTGCAGATGACTATTCATTTGCAACACAGCTCTTTTGGGTCAAGAAGAGTCTGGCAGCAGTAAGGATCAGAGTTATGATCATTTTATTGGCATAACTGCTGGTGCAAACTTCAACTCTGAACCTTACTCATCCAATTTTGCTTTCACAGCAAATGGAAAAAGCCAAAACTCTGATAATCTGTGCTTTGAACTTAATGACTTACAGCATTTTGATCCAACTGATCTTGAAGAAATGAACATTTTGCATCAACTGGCATTGCTAAGTGTAAGAACTAGCAAATTTAACAAAAGGACAGAGAGAAAATTCCTAGGGTTACTGTCACACCCCTATTTTCCACGTGTCACCGGTGGGCCCGGTGGGGAGTATCGTGACGTAGTTGGTATCATCATAGACAAACAACACAATATATATATAAATGCACAGCGGAAGCAAAGATAGATTCATTTCAACTTTAATAAAGTGTAATATTAAATATCACTAATAGTTGAAACGGATCCACAGGCAGATCAAAATAAAATAAGATATTGTTCAACAGTGTATTGTCGTCCAAGCTTGTGAGACTTATTGTGCACGCTCTAGAAGACAGCCAGCCTATTACGTGTAGTACCTGCACTTAACCTTTTGGGAAAATACGTCAGTTTACACTGGTAAATACAATTTAACTGACTCATTTTGAAAAGAGTTGAAAATTGATTTGAAATGCTCAAGGCACAAAACATTTTTATAACCTGGGTCAATTATTTAATATAATCTTGTGAACGAATTACATGTTACTTGTGCGTTCAGTATCCCGGATCTTGTCCGGGTTAAAGATCAATAGACCCACCACATTATAGAGTTATACACTGACAGGTGTACGCCTACACCTCGTGCTCAGGTCGTGGCCATCTCGTAAGATGATGCCAAGGATATCCGGGACATGGTCATTAACCCCCCAAAGGCTTTAAGTGAACAAGACTGTTTAAACGAGCCGATCAAATTATTCAATTAACCATACAAAAATGTAAGATTTGATGCTCGATCAAGCGGTATTCTATATACCGTAACCCAAGCCCGTATAGGGAAAATAAGTTAAAAATATTTACCTGAGTAAAGTATAATTCACAACAAGCAAATTGCAAGTAGCTTTTACCGGTGCTCCTAATCTGGAACGAAGGTTTATATTAACCTATTAGATTTCTAACGGGTCTTTATTTAAGCTTAAGCTTAGACCGGCTAGTTTAAAGGACGATACGGTTCAAACGAACGATTAAGCGAAGACCGGATAGAATGTGATTTAGACCCGACAAGTTTGAATACTTGTATAATATGGGCATACTAAATACATTCTGGATTTTGAGATAAAAATGATAATGCTCAAAATATTTTATTTATCAAATAAAATCAGTAAAAAAAGGTTTGGGGTCAAAAGGATTTATAAAACTCATTTTATGGCTTAAAAGGGCAAAATCGGTATTTACCGAATTAAACTTAGAGACCTATGATATGATCAGCCAAAAATTAAATAAAAATCTTTAAAAACCCCAAAATATTATATAACATCAGTGGGTAAAAAGTTTGGTATCAAAAAGTGGGTTTAAATAGGTTATATGCTAATTACGCCGTTTAAGTAATATAAAGCTTTCAAATTACGATAATAACCATAACTCTTAATCTAGACCTCAAACTGATATCAAATTTTAGGTGCAAGTTTATAAATCAGCAACAAATGTTTCTACTCTTTCACTTTTTCAAAAATCACGTTTTATGGTAAAAAGGGCATAATAGTCAACTTTTAAGCATTAATCGGAAACATGCATATGGACCGAGTAAGTATTGAACCAAGTTGTAAAATCTCAGAGAGTTAAACTTATATGAAAATTGGTCTAAAATAAGCTCTTAGGCAGATCTCAAACATGCATGAACGGATCAGAACTGAAAGTCAAAGAAAAAGTCAATTTATGCGACTTTCGGTTCCGATTCGGGTTTAAACTGAAAATTGTCGAGATGAACATGTTGAGACATGTTCTTACATTAATTACCAAGTTATTTTAATGATCAAACAGGTTGCATGTACCCTATATTGCTAATCATGCTTAAATTTGCAAATACACTTTCTGTTGACTTTTTGAAACAAGCTTTGACTCGACAATTATCATACTTAGAGTGGGAATCTGAAAAATACCCTTTTGAGGGTTTGTTACCCACATAAATACCAACTTGTAGGTACTTTCAATTTGAGAAAAGACTGAGCAAATTTTGTTTAATCACGAAGTCAAACTAAATTTACGATGGTTTGACTATTAGCCAAATTACTAAGCTAGAACAAATTTGAGAAGGTTATGAACACTTACAAGAGTCCTAATAATGCTTAGAGATCACTAGAAAGTTGGCTTGACGTCCGGAGAGCTCCAGAGATGTTCTTGTGAATTTTTGAACATGCAAGTATTGAAGGTTGCAAGCTTCAAGTCCCTTTTATCACAATTTTGATCTGATTATAGGCTGCCACAGAGGTCTAGGAGTGTTATGAGAAGAGGACAAGTGCCCCTAAATGCATGTAAACCCATTGGAGAGCCCCAGGTATCGACAACAGCTGGAAACAACTCGCAACAGACCTGTTACTGGCATCTGTGCACTGATACGTCGCTGGCGACCTGTAGGCGGGCCGCGAGGCCTGTTACGCGGGCCGCGTACAAGTGCTCGACCAGGTTACCCATTTTTCAACATTTACAAATCAGTCCCTGGCCTTTGTTACGTGGTTTTGGCTCCTTTTCTTGCACATTAGACCCTCAAACCTGATTTTTAAGGACCTTGGGATTCTTATAAACATGGTAAAGTCCTTGGTTAACTTTGTGCTTACCCGAAAAGTCACGAAATTCAACGGTAACGCAATTAACCCTTCGTGCACGGTTTTGATCATAACTTTCTCATATGATAACGAAACTTGATGAAATTTTTATCACATATTCTAGTGAGTATATTTTATCATTACAAAGCTTCGGGTTTGCCAAAAGGTCACTCAGAGGTATACTTTCAACATGTTGACACATTTAGTCCCTGTAGTTTGTAATTCCTCACTTTCTTTCATTTCTCGCTTCGTATGATCCATGATTTATCCGTTTAAGGTTATAAACACCATGTAGGGTTATTGTAGAGCTTATTTATCCATTGTTGACACTTTGGACCCTTATAATCACATAGTTTCACTGTTTGTCAACTTTAGTCCCTCTAAAGTATGTTTTCACATATTCAAAGCCCATGACACGTGTCAGTACATTATTGGACGTAAATTTTCGAGGTGTCACATCCTCACCCACTTAAAAGAAATCTCGACCCCGAGATTTACTGAAACAAATGAGGGTATTTTTCTTTCATCGTGGATTCTACCTCCCATGTGTATTCGGGACTTCTACGGGCATCCCATTTGACCTTAACAATAGGTACATGCTTCCTTCGAAGCTTCTTTACCTGTCAATATTCAATCAACAATGGCTTTTCCACAAATTTCAAGCTTTCATCTATATGTACATCCGTATGCGGTATAACCAGTGATTCATCAGCGAAACACTTCTTCAAATTACAGATGTGGAACACATTATGGATAGCGCTAAGTTCTTCAGGCAAGTTTAACTTATAAGCAACTGACCCGACACGTTCGATAACCTCGAAAGGTCCTATGTATCTCGGGCTTAGCTTGCCTTTCTTACCAAATCGCATCACCCCCTTCCAGGGTGTTACTTTAAGCAACACTTTATCACCCACTTCGAAGTGAAAAGCCTTACGCTTTGGATCCGCATAACTTTTCTGCCTATCCCTGGCAGCTTTCAAACGATCGCGAATCTGGACAATCTTGTCCGTCGTCTCAAAAACTATCTCTGGTCCTGATAGTTGGACATCTCCGACTTCCGCCCAACAAATGGGCGATCTACACTTTCTACCGTATAAGGCCTCAAAAGGCGCAGCTTTTATGCTGGTGTGGTAGCTATTGTTGTAGGAGAATTCGATTAATGGTAGGTTCTTATCCCAACTACCACCCAAATCGATCGCACATGCACGCAGCATGTCTTCCAATGTTTGAATAGTACGCTCACTCTGACCGTCAGTCTGAGGATGATAAGCCGTATTAAAATTCAAACGAGTGCCCAAAGATTGTTGGAAACTCTTCCAAAAATGTGACGTGTATCTAGTATCTCTGTCAGAGATAATAGACACAGGTATTCCATGCAAAGCTACAATCTTATCAACGTATAACTGGGCTAACATATCGGAGCTATAAGTCTCCTTGATGGGTAGAAAATGTGCTGACTTCGTCAGTCTATCTACTAAGACCCATATAGTATCATTTCCCTTTCTCGTCTTTGGCAACTTGGTGATGAAATCCATCGTCACCATCTCCCACTTCCATGTGGGAATTTCAGGTTGTTGTAACAGACCTGACGGCTTTTGATGCTCAGCTTTGACTTGCGCACAAGTCAAACATTTAGCTACATAGGCAGCTACAGACTTTTTCAAACCAATCCACCAGTAGTTTGCTTTTAAATCCTGGTACATCTTATCAGCTCCAGGATGAATGGAATATTTGGAACTGTGGGCCTCCTGGAGGATAACATCTCGAAGTCCTCCATAAACTGGAACCCATATTCGTCCATTCAATCTTAGCATTCCGTCTTTGTCGTAGGATAACTGCTCCTCAGTTACTCCTAGTTTTTCTTCAGGATAATTAGCTTCCAACACAGCTTCCTTCTGTGCAGCTAATACCCTTTCGTTCAAACTATTCCTTATTTCAATGCGCTTGGCATTGATTCTTATTGGCTTCACTCTTTCTTTTCTGCTTAAGGCGTCAGCAACTACATTTACCTTGCCTGGATGGTATCTTATTTCACAGTCGTAATCATTTAAAGTTTCCATCCATCGTCTTTGTCGCATGTTCAAGTCCTTCTGATTGAACAAATGTTGAAGGCTCTTGTGATCTGAATAGATCACACACTTGGTTCCATATAAGTAATGCCTCCATAGCTTTAATGCAAATACAACGGCACCCAGCTCCAAGTCGTGGGTGGTGTAGTTCTTTTCGTGCACCTTTAGTTGTCGTGAAGCGTAGGCAATAACCTTGCCTTTCTGCATGAGTACACAGCCCATGCCAGTGTGTGATGCATCACAGTACACCACAAATTCTTCTTTACCATTGGGCAATGTTAATACTGGTGCATTACTCAACTTTTTCTTCAAAATGTCAAAGGATTCCTGCTGCTTAGGGCCCCAATCAAACTTAACCTTCTTACGTGTCAACGAGGTTAGGGGCGCAGCAATCCTAGAAAAGTTTTCGATGAAACGCCTATAATATCCTGCTAAACCTAGGAAACTGCGAATCTCAGTAGGCGTCTTTGGCTCTTGCCAATTCATAACTGCTTCCACCTTAGCGGGATCCACTTGGATACCACGCTCACTTACCACATGTCCAAGGAATTGGACTTCTCGAAGCCAAAATTCGCACTTCGAAAATTTGGCGTAGAGTTTCTCTTGGTGAAGAAGTTTGAGAATACAACGAAGGTGTTTCTCATGATCAGCTTGGCTCTTCGAATAGATGAGGATGTCGTCAATGAAGACGATGATGAATTTGTCTAAGTAAGGCTTGCAGACACGATTCATGAGATCCATGAATGCGGCCGGTGCATTAGTGAGCCCAAAAGGCATCACTAGGAACTCGTAAAGTCCATAACGAGTCCTAAATGCAGTTTTGTGAACATCTTCTTCTTTAACCTTTAACTGATGATAGCCTGACCTCAAATCGATCTTAGAAAAGTAGCTTGCTCCTTGTAACTGATCGAACAGATCGTCGATCCTGGGCAAAGGATACCTATTCTTGATAGTGACTTTATTAAGCTCACGATAATCGATACACAGACGCATCGATCCATCCTTCTTCTTCACAAACAAGATCGGCGCTCCCCAAGGAGACGAACTAGGTCTAATAAAACCTTTGGCTAGTAGATCATCCAATTGCGTCCTTAATTCCTTCATCTCCGTTGGTGCTAACCTATAAGGCGCTCTCGCTACTGGTGCTGCACCCGGGATGATGTCAATTCGGAATTCCACTTGCCTATCTGGTGGTAAACCAGGTAGTTCTTCGGGAAATACTTCAGGATATTCCGAAATGATAGGAATGTCTTCGATCTTGGGCTTTGGCTCATCAATAGTAACTTGTGCCATATAAATGACACCACCCTTCTGCAGACATCTGGATGCTTTGAGCATAGACACCTGCTCAGGCAATCCATGCTGAGTATCCCCTTGAATGGTAAGTGACTCCCCAGACGGGGTTTTGACTACCACTTGCTTTCTGTTGCACACAATCTGGGCTTGGTTATGCGATAACCAATCCATTCCTATAACTATATCAAAGCCGGCTAGCTTAAAGGGAAGTAAGGACAAAGGAAAAGAATGATTCCTAATGGATATAACACATCCATCTAAAACAGTTGAGGCTGTTTCTATGGTTCCATCAGCTAATTCCACCTCATATTTCACACTTAAGGGTTTTACAGGTAATTTCAACAAGTCACAAAACTTATTATCCACAAAAGACTTATCTGCTCCAGAATCAAACAATACTCTAGCAAAAACATCATTTACAAGAAAAGTACCTGTAATCACGTTGTCATCTTGAACAGCTTCCTTAGCGTCCATCTTGAAGACCCTCGCATTGGTCTTCTTCCCATCTTCGGTTTTCCTGGTGTTCTTTGGGCAATTAGACTTAATGTGCCATTTTTCGTTGCAACGGTAACATGTTGCATCCTTCAGCTTCTTACACTCCAAAGTCTTATGATCCGTAGATTTGCAAATTCCACAGGATCTCGTGTGAGACTGGGATTTCGACTCAAATCGACACTTCCCAAAATGGTTCTTCTTACAAGTTTTACATTTGGGCTTATCCCC
The DNA here is from genome assembly GCA_030545235.1 of Helianthus tuberosus. Lineage (NCBI taxonomy): Eukaryota > Viridiplantae > Streptophyta > Magnoliopsida > Asterales > Asteraceae > Helianthus > Helianthus tuberosus. Next base: position 18,325,098 of record CM060449.1, on the reverse strand, counting down.
CGATTATTGCCCATCTCTCTTGGATCCCGACCCTTTCCTGTGGTCGTCATTTCCTCGGTGTTTCTTACCTGATCTTCGTGAGGTATCGTCCTCACGCTTCCTTTTGTTCTCTTCTGAATTCCTGAGTGCTCTCAACCTGACTACATCCAAGGTAAGAGAGAGAGATAGATCAGCTGCTGATCTGAAGGTTGCAGGCCTTGATGCCTTGACACTTGCTTTAATCTCTGGGGCTAAACCCCCGATGAAGCGAGCAATCCTCTTAGGCTCTGGGGTTACCAAGTATGGAACCAACCTAGATAGGGTATTAAAAGTGGTGAGGTATGCCTGGCAGTCTAAATTCTTCATCACTAAAGATAGGAAGTCTGACTCAATTCTCTCAACTTCGTGCTGCGGGCAATAATTATCTTTAATAAGAGCAACGAACTGATCCCATGATAAATTGTAGAGCGGGATCTTTCCAGCAGCTTGTATGAGAGACTTCCACCACGCCAGTGCCTCCCCTTTGAACGATTGGGATACGTACTTCACTACATCTCTTTCAGCACACCCGCTGATGTCTACTACCGTATCCATTTCGTCTAACCAGGTCATGCAGTCGACCGCTCCTTTCTCCCCAGTAAAGTCTCTGGGTTTACATGAGACGAAGTATTTATACGTACAGGACTTACTATGCGGTTCCTGTTTCTGCTTGACCTTCTTTATCGGGACACTGTTTTGGTTAGAGGAGTGATGATCCTCATCATCCTTCTTGAGCTCATCTTTCTTAGGTCCATCTTTCTTAGAGGGCGGCTTGCTATGAGCCTCCGAGTGGACTTTCGGTTTGGAACGTGGTGCAGATCGGGTCCTACTTCGGGTCCCGCTCGATTCACTATACTGTCTATTTAGCGCTTCGATAACACCATCATTCACTAATGCTTTCAACTCCGCACCCGTTACTAATATTTTAGTATTTTCAGGGTTTTCTGCTGGACGACTGTTTAATTCTTCAGAATTAGCCATGTAGTCTTAATTGCTACATAAAAATAAGGACAAGGTCTATTTAGAAGTCTAAACAGTATTATCGTTCTTGACGATTTATTAACCATGGTAAATAAAAGCCATATTAGTTAATTTAATAATTTCATTCAGGATTTTTACTAGTAATCTTTTTTAGAACGAAATATATTATTGGCATAATAAGCCTAGTCACGTAGACAAATTTCTAAATTACAAGTTTAGATCTTATAGGATTAAAGTTTGAATAAATAAGACAAATCAATCCTTTTCTTGGCAGGGAGTCCATAAACTACAGCTGCCTTTTGTTTTTATATGACATTAATTATAACCCGTAGGCATTATGTCACAACCAAATATATATAGAAATATTAAACTTGGATAATTTATTAAAAGGGTGGCGTGTGTGATTTTACGGATCACACTAGCCAAGAATGTTAACATGTTTACAGATGTTAACAGAGATTTGAATCTTTTAAACAGGTTCTACCATATTGGCTAGATTTATGAAAACATAACAGCTAGGTTTTACCTTTTAAGATCCTTATTATTTTATTAAAATGGTAAGTCAAAATAATAAATGTTATTTTTCATTTATTTATACACTATGTTTATGCACATAATTAAAAATGAAAAACTTAAATTAACCATTTCAAGCAAAAATTAAACCAGTACGAGTTTGCCCTGAACGGGTCTTTTACATAAACAACATGCCCATGCAGGGGCCAAATAACAAAACAAACAAACCCACGCAGGGGTCAAATAAAAAGATATGCCCACACAGGGGCAGAACAGAAAGAAATACCCACGCAGGGGTAGAGTACTGAAATAAATATATGTCCACGCAGGGACATGAGTACCACACTAAGATAACCAAACAAACAAAGGATTCAGTGACCCTTCTTGCTTTTACCCTTGATCAGATCCACCATCTTCTTAAACATCCCCCGGTTATGCCTCCGATCATGCCGCAACTCATGCCGCATCTCTTGACGCACCTCTTGTATCTCATGAAGGATTTCTTGCATTTGGGGCGGTGACATCGCCGGCGCCTGAGGTGGTTGCTGATAATGCTGAGGTTGAGGAGGCGGCGGTTGATAATGCGGAGGTTGAGGAGGCTGTGACTGCTGATACCCATATGATGGGTACCCATAGGTCGAGTGTCCCGTAGCCCAGGGACCTCCGTAGGGACCTTCTTGATGGAAAGTGTTGGAGTTTGCTGCTATCCAGTAGGGATCCTCTGCAAAGTTGTAACCCGTGTGAATCGGCTGCTCGAAGGGGTTGAATGCTACAGCACCAGTGTAAGTGGGAATTGGGTCTCCAAAACCCAATGGTGGCTGTGGCGCGACTGGCGCAGAGACTACTTCTGAGACAGGGTGTGAAGATTCCCCCATCTCCGGCTCTTCGTGGACCGGTGAGTAACGGCTGCCACTCGAAAGTGGAGGGGTGCTGATGCGTATTCCCCCTCGTGCGGATATACGCGCTGTCGTTCTCCTTCGCCTCGGAGGCGAGGGAGGTTGAAGCTGAGGCGGTGGTGGCGGTGGTGGCGGCGGAGTGACCGCGACAAGTCGAGAATCCTCAGAAGGATTCTGCTGCTGCTGTAGCTGATGCAGGGGAGAGTTGGGCTGAAGCTGGTGCAAGGGAGAGTGATGTGGCTGGTGCAAGGGAGAGTGATGTGGCTGGTGCAAGGGAGAGTGATGTGGCTGGTGCAAGGGAGAGTTATGATAACTGGGGGTAAACACCCAGTCATACTGCTTGAAGTTCTCCTCAAAGCTATCGGGACCATTGTAAGGTGATCCCATAAATGGTGACCCATCTGAAATCTCGATGGGGTGGTTCGGTGTTCCGGACGGTGGCATTGCAGGATCAGTATCCTTATCGATGTCCATCGGGTTGCCACCAGAAAAGTGGTCTTCTGGTCCAAGTGGGTTAAAACCCACTGCTGCTCCTAAGTAGTCGTCAGGGTTGAACTGACCCAGAAAGACGGGCGATGGATGGTTAAAGGGTGAATTGTGTCCTAATAGGGGAATGTAGGACTGTTGAGAGTTGTGGGGCTCATTCTCCGAATGAGGCCCAAAGGAGTGTGGGATAGACGGGGAGGTACTCAGTGAGACTGAGCGTCTCGCTGGTTCAGTAAGAGACCTCCAAAGGTCTTGAGCATCTGCGGTATGAGGATCCGAATGTGTTCGCCGGTGTGACGGTCCGGCCTCGTGGTCGTTTGGGGCTACATGTGCTCCTTGTCCTCGGCCTCTTCCTCTCATACGTGGCGGCATTTTTGTGATCCTTTCAAAAACAACAAGTGATATAACAAAAATATATGTAAGACAAAGTTAGAAATAAAAACCAAAAATTTGGAAAATTCCTAAGTTCTTTGTCTAGACTCGAGAATCGAGGAATGTGCAATTGTGTAACTGAGATTAAACACAAAAGACTAGTGTTTAATTCACTCAAAGTTGGCTCTGATACCAACCTGTCACACCCCTATTTTCCACGTGTCACCGGTGGGCCTGGTGGGGAGTATCGTGACGTAGTTGGTATCATCATAGACAAACAACACAATATATATATATAAATGCACAGCGGAAGCAAAGATAGATTCATTTCAACTTTAATAAAGTGTAATATTAAATATCACTAATAGTTGAAACGGATCCACAGGCGGATCAAAATAAAATAAGATATTGTTCAACAGTGTATTGTCGTCCAAGCTTGCGAGACTTATTGTGGACGCTCTAGAAGACAGCCAGCCTATTACGTGTAGTACCTGCACTTAACCTTTTGGGAAAAATACGTCAGTTTACACTGGTAAATACAATTTAACTGACTCATTTTGAAAAGAGTTGAAAATTGATTTGAAATGCTCAAGGCACAAAACATTTTTATAACCTGGGTCAATTATTTAATATAATCTTGTGAACGAATTACATGTTACTTGTGCGTTCAGTAGCCCGGATCTTGTCCGGGTTAAAGATCAATAGACCCACCACATTATAGAGTTATACACTGACAGGTGTACGCCTACACCTCGTGCTCAGGTCGTGGCCATCTCGTAAGATGATGCCAAGGATATCCGGGACATGGTCATTAACCCCCCAAAGGCTTTAAGTGAACAAGACTGTTTAAACGAGCTGATCAAATTATTCAATTAACCATACAAAAATGTAAGATTTGATGCTCGATCAAGCGGTATTCTATATACCGTAACCCAAGCCCGTATAGGGAAAATAAGTTAAACGTATTTACCTGAGTAAAGTATAATTCACAACAAGCAAATTGCTAGTAGCTTTTACCGGTGCTCCTAATCTGGAACGAAGGTTTATAATAACCTATTAGATTTCTAACGGGTCTTTATTTAAGCTTAAGCTTAGACCGGCTAGTTTAAAGGACGATACGGTTCAAACGCACGATTAAGCGAAGACCGGGTAGAATGTGATTTAGACCCGACAAGTTTGAATACTTGTATAATATGGGTATACTAAATACATTCTGGATTTTGACATAAAAATGATAATGTTTGACCCGTCTCGGTCAATTTATGCAAACTAGTTACATCAACCGAACCGAACGCGAAAAGAGCGTTACGGGTAACCGTAAGAGTCATATGCAAGTTCCCTGAGTTAATATGCTCTAAATATGTTATAATATCAGTAAGATATCTTCTATTATGCCCAAAACAGATTTAAACACAAATTATGCCTCATAAGGGCATTTTGGTCATTTAAAAGATTATAAAAGAGTTTATTTGTAAATCTGAGTTACGGGTCTGATTTATACAGTAAATATACTTAATTTAACATGTTATAACAGTAGGGTATGACCCATATGTGAAACTTATCATTTAAAAACAAACTATGCACTTTAGGGGTATTTTGGTAATTTTTTTTTTGGATAAATGAGCATTCGCCCGGTAAATATATTCCAAAGAAAGCGTGTTACAGGCTTTAGGGGGGCATACCCCCCGAAACTCCTAAAAGAGGACACCCCAAAACAAACTTTGGGAACCTCACAAAACGAGAAAGCTTTATAGAACCCGACTAGGCTATCTAAAAGATAACTTAGTAGGATACAATAAAACTAACTACCACTAGGATCCAAAACAACAAAACTATCCACTACAAATAACTTATAAATAAATTACAACGATAAAACAAGACCACTACCCAATAAATTGGGCCTTCAATAAAGAGAGAACCCATCACAAGACTGGGCCTTCAGCTGGAACAGGCTACAAAAGGCCCAAAGTGGCAGCAGCCCACAACAAACCAAGCAACACTGATGGGCTGGAGGATATAGCAAAAAAGAAGGAACATGGGCTAATATTTTCAGCAGGCCCACAGCACTTACATGAACCCAACCAGAGGATGGGCCTTCTAGAAAAGCCCATCTTACCATCAAACCCCAAACCACCTGGGCCTATAAGATGTGGAAGAGCAGCCCAACCAAAGGAAGAAAAAATTGGCCCACCTTGCTCCAAAAACGGCCATACAGGCCTAGCAGCAAACAAACCCAGACCTGGGCAAAACCCAGCGACAGAAAAGAGACCCGTAACAGGGATGAAACCCGGAAACCAAGTGCAGCACAAAATTAAATTCGGAACATGAGGGCATGACATCATATCCGGTTTAATAAAGCAGCCATATAATAATACCGTAGACCACAAAACATAAAGAAAATTGTAGGCCCTTCTAGCACCCATCAAATAGAACCCCAGCTGATGAACAATGCTATTACCCAGGCCAAAACTGTACAACTTGATAGACACGGTGGCAAGCCAGATGAGCCACCACCACCCAAACACAACAGGATCTACACTAAGACACCACCTCAAAAAAGACAACACGAGCTTGAAAAAACCCATAACTTACTTACGAGGAATGGGTTTAGCAACCACTGGGTCCTTTTGAAGACCTGAGAAGAACCGAGCCGTCTCACTAACATCTTCGGCAACGTCTTCAATGCAGAAGTCTGGATCCAAGCCCAATTCCATACATAGGTCCTCAAAATAGTCCCTTTCACCCGGTTCCCAATTGTTCGCTACCTCGGCTAAAACCGTTTGAGACTTTGACAAGAGCCTTTTTCGGATGGCGTCTTTTTGGGCTTGGGTGATGCCATAATCGTACCCATTATCATCATCCGTATCCTCCATATCCTCTATCTCCCCAACCCGATTAGACAAAGAGTTCGAAGCAGACATGTTCCACTCTGGAAGAACCCGACCCGAAGTGGATGTGCCCGCAGCGGGGACATTGTTCTGTGTTTGGTTGAAAGGGTCATTGGGATATAAATTAGATTCCTTTTCTACAAGAAATCCACACTTTGCACTCGCTTCAACGTCAAGAATCGAGAAGCGATTTAACGTACCAACCGGGAGGGTGTCAATTTCCATTGAGTTTATATTCTTCTGGGTTGTCAAAGAAGGGCTTGGAGCCTTCTGTTGCGTACCATTCACAGCACGGCTAAAGTTGAAGCCCGAAGAAACCTTACCGCTCTTACTGGCTGACCGAGTAACAGGCCCCGTAGAGGCTGTTTTGGCTGCATGAGCATTTGCAGCTGGGTTGGAGGACGGAGCAGGGGGGTTAGTAGGATTTTTCCCACCCTTGGCTTTTTGAGCCGGTGCTGCTCTACTCTCTGAAGTTCCAACATTACCCTGCTTTCCAGCACTTTCGCTATTATTACCCTTTGCTGAATCAAGATTCTTCTTATTTTGGATTTGATTTTTTCCTTTGTTTTTCAACTTTTGATTATTCTTGCTATTTTTCTTCACAACTTCAGTGAAATCAGTTTCAATACGAGCGTCTGCACGAGAAGGGGATGGGTCCTCCTCAGGACATAAAACACTATCAGCTGCCGGACTGGGAGTGGTAACAGCAGGAGCAGATTGAGTTGGCACGACTTTTTTACAGTTTTGCAATAAATGGCCAAATACTTTGCAATGGCTGCATATGTTCGGTTTCCATTGATAATTAGCATTAAGAGTTACCACACGGGAGGGCCGGTGATTAGTCTGCGGAAAAACCAGCTCGATCACATTAGGCAATTCACTACTAACCGGAACATCCACCAACACTCTAGCGAATCCAATTTTTCCCACTTTGTTAGCACATCTCTCCTTAGTCACGCGGTCCATCAGAAGAGGATATCCCACCCCACTAAGGATCTTACTCAAACCTTTCCCTGTCCATAACTCAAGTGGAACATGTTGGACCGTAACCCATAACGGAATCACCGTGGGCTCAATTTTCTCCAAACAACAACCAGGTTCCCATTTACTTAGAAAAATTGGAATATTGTTTACCATCCATGGCCCATTTTCAAGAGCATCATTGAGACCTTTCTCACTTTTAAACTTGAAGAAGTAAAATCCTGCTGAGCTCTTAGAGACAACATCCAAGTCATAATTACGCCAAAGGCGTTTAAAACACGCATTGACAACCTTAAAATCCATGGAAGTACCTAAAAAATACCCATACAAATGCAGCGAGAAGGTTTTGGCTGAATACCTGAGATCGTCATGATCTATGATAACTTGTTTCCGACCATCAGGGGACACCAAGGGGGGAATGTATTCGAGACGCGTATCTTCCTCTTCATTGTTTATCCTTATCTGTTCAGCAAATGTCTTTTTACCCTGACCTGTTTTACCCCAGGCAGACAACCCTGTTTCAACCCGAGTTTGCCCAGTTTGATTAAGAGCAAACCTATTATGATCCTCATGCATATTAACATCCACTAGAGGAACTTTGGGACTTTCCTGCATATCAGCATTCTGGTGACACGGGATGGGGGCATCAGGGGTAACTTGGGCATTTCCCTTCTGCCCCATAGCATTACTCAGACCCACAGAAAGCATCTGGCTTTTACCCAGATCACCATCGCCATTCGAGTTCAAACAGAAATCATGGAGCATAAGAGGATTAGATGACCCATTACCTGATGTTAGCCCTGAACGAGTAGACATGGAAACTCCATTCCCAGCACTGGAGACAAAGATTTCATCTCCAATGTCAACCCCAGCCGCAACATTAGATGTGGCCATGAATTCCGATGATGTTTGCACTGAATCGCTGTGAGAAACCTTCGAAACATCCATAGCCTCAGCCGACTGGTTACCACCTGCCATTCTTTTCACCCAATTTCCCATCTCCGAGACAAAGTTAGCACTTGCCTCCTGATGTGCCGATGGCGAAGATACTAAGTGAGGGGATACCAAATCAGGGACGATATCATCATGAAGGAGGTTAACAACCCCTTTCTTCTCACCATCCTTCTGCTGGGATGGGTTCGACACTCCTGATACAGGGTGCGGCGCTGAATTAGGGTTACGAAGCTGGGTGGCGCTCTTCAAGTTGTTTATCAAGGGAGGAAAGTTACTAGAATCTAGAGGGGGAGAAGGATCAGGAGGTTGATTTGGTGGTATGACACCACCAAATGATGGATTCATTGAAGTTTCACCAGAGAAATCGTAAAGGAAGGGGATGAAGTTTCTCAGTCAGCTTATATTTGTTAACCGTTGTATACGCTGTAAGGTCTTTACCTATCGACCAAGATATCCTCGCAGTCCATGTGGATAATGAAACACATATTTTTTTTTTTCACAAGAGCTAAAAAGGTCAAAACTGGAAATCTGAGTTCAAAAACTTATACTTACTGTTATTATATAAAAATATACTAAAAACATCAGTAGATATCAACCTTATATGTTTAATATGGTTATAGTACATACTATGCGTAAAAACGCTTAAAAAGGCGATTTAGAGTCGTTTCCGGGTTTTTAAAAGAAACTGATATTTTTATATTTCCAGAATGCTCAAAATATTTCATTTATCAAATAAAATCATTAGAAAAAGGTTTGGGGTCAAAAGGATTTATAAAACTCATTTTATGGCTTAAAAGGGCAAAATCGGTATTTACCGAATTAAACTTAGAGACCTATGATATGATCAGCCAAAAATTAAATAAAAATCTTTAAAAATCCCAAAATATTATATAACATCAGTGGGTAAAAAGTTTGGTATCAAAAAGTGGGTTTAAATAGGTTATATGCTAATTACGCCGTTTAAGTAATATAAAGCTTTCAAATTACGATAATAACCATAACTCTTAATCTAGACCTCAAACTGATATCAAATTTTAGGTGCAAGTTTATAAATCATTAACAAATGTTTCTACTCTTTCACTTTTTCAAAAATCACGTTTTATGGTAAAAAGGGCATAATAGTCAACTTTTAAGCATTAATCGGAAACATGCATATGGACCGGGTAAGTATTGAACCAAGTTGTAAAATCTCAGAGAGTTAAACTTATATGAAAATTGGTCCAAAATAAGCTCTTAGGCAGATCTCAAACATGCATGAACGGATCAGAACTGAAAGTCAAAGAAAAAGTCAATTTATGCGACTTTCGGTTCCGATTCGGGTTTAAACTGAAAATTGTCGAGATGAACATGTTGAGACATGTTCTTACATTAATTACCAAGTTATTTTAATGATCAAACAGGTTGCATGTACCCTATATTGCTAATCATGCTTAAATTTGCAAATACACTTTCTGTTGACTTTTTGAAACAAGCTTTGACTCGACAATTATCTTACTTAGAGTGGGAATCTGAAAATACCCTTTTGAGGGTTTGTTACCCACATAAATACCAACTTGTAGGTATTTTCAATTTGAGGAAAGACTGAGCAAATTTTGTTTAATCACGAAGTCAAACTAAATTTACGATGGTTTGACTATTAGCCAAATTACTAAGCTAGAACGAATTTGAGAAGGTTATGAACACTTACAAGAGTCCTAATAATGCTTAGAGATCACTAGAAAGTTGGCTTGACGTCCAGAGAGCTCCAGAGATGTTCTTGTGAATTTTTGAACATGCAAGTGTTGAAGGTTGCAAGCTTCAAGTCCCTTTTATCACAATTTTGATCTGATTATAGGCTGCCACAGAGGTCTAGGAGTGTTATGAGAAGAGGACAAGTGCCCCTAAATGCATGTAAACCCATTGGAGAGCCCCAGGTATCGACAACAGCTGGAAACAACTCGCAACAGACCTGTTACTGGCATCTGTGTGCTGATTCGTCGCTGGCGACCTGTAGGCGGGCCGCGAGGCCTGTTACGCGGGCCGCGTACAAGTGCTCGACCAGGTTACCCATTTTTCAACATTTACAAATCAGTCCCTGGCCTTTGTTACATGGTTTTGGCTCCTTTTCTTGCACATTAGACCCTCAAACCTGATTTTTAAGGACCTTGGGATTCTTATAAACATGGTAATGTCCTTGGTTAACTTTGTGCTTACCCAAAAAGTCACGAAATTCAACGTTAACGCAATTAACCCTTCGTGCACGGTTTTGATCATAACTTTCTCATACGATAACGAAACTTGATGAAATTTTTATCACATATTCTAGTGAGTATATTTTATCATTACAAAGCTTCGGGTTTGCCAAAAGGTCACTCAGAGGTATACTTTCAACATGTTGACACATTTAGTCCCTGTAGTTTGTAATTCCTCACTTTCTTTCATTTCTCGCTTCGTATGATCCATGATTTATCCATTTAAGGTTATAAACACCATGTAGGGTTATTGTAGAGCTTATTTATCCATTGTTGACACTTTGGACCCTTATAATCACATAGTTTCACTGTTTGTCAACTTTAGTCCCTCTAAAGTATGTTTTCACATATTCAAAGCCCATGACACGTGTCAGTACATTATTGGACGTAAATTTTCGAGGTGTCACAGTTACATGGGAATCTAAAAGTAGGGTTGGATAAATCCAAGATCAAGTGCTATAAATGTAATAGGCTAGGTCATTTTGCTAGGGAATGCAGGAGTCAAACCACTGGTCCAATTATTACACATCCCAACTCAAACCCTAGACCAAAAACTCACCAAAGCACTATGCACTATGCCCAATATACCCCTGCTGCCCATCTTAACACTGCTCACTATGCACATCCTGCAACCACTATTCCTGTGCATTATGTTCAAACCACTGTTCCCCAAATTCAGTTTGTCCAAGCTCCTGCTCCCTAGGTTCAGGTGCAACAAGTTGCACCTCAACAAATTGCACCAACAGTGGTTCAACCAGACCAACAAAGCTTTTTCACACAAGGGCTGGTTGACTGGAGCAGTTTACCTGAGGAGTTAGGAGACGAAAATTTTGCACTGTATGCTCAAAGCACCGCTTCTGGTAATGATATCTGTTTTGTAGCTTTGGAGACCATAGAGGAGGGGCTGGAAACTGAAGAAGAACAGTTAAGTGCTGAAACAGTGGACAAAATAGCTGAAGTAGTGGTTACTATTGTTGCTGAGGAAGTACTGTTGGGAGAAAGTTCAAAACCGCTGATTGAATCACTGTCCGACCCCTGGTACAAAGAAGAAGAAGAAGAAGAAGAAGAAGAGAAGAAAGAAGGTGAAAAGGAAGAGAGAGCTGAAAAAGAAAGTGATCATCCATGTGATTGTGCCATGATGGCTGCAACCAAGGTATCACCTCAGGTTCTTAAAAATCTGTGTTCAGACAAATGCATTATAGCATTTGCTAACATCAAAGAGGTGAATGAAAACCTTAGGGATAGGTTGTTAACTTCTAAAGTTCAATTTGAAAAGTCATTGAAAGAACTTAAAAACAAGTTGAATGAAAAAGAAAGTGAGATTTGCAGCTTAAAACAAGAGAAGAGCATAACCAAGGACCAACTCCAAACTATGATAGAAAAATATCATGGTTGCAAAAAGGAGTTGGAAGCCACCCAAATCACTTGTGAAAAATTTGTGGAATCCTGTAAAGGTTATGAGATCATGCTTGAAAAATATCTTGAAAGTAATGTAAAATTTGGCATTGGGTTTAGAAAAAATGAACAAGTTGAAAACAATGCTGCAAATCAAGCTGGTTCTGTGGAAATCATTCCAACCAACAAGAGTGGCCAAGAAGTTAAAATAACTGACAAACGTGGTAACAAAATCAGTCTGGAAAGATCTGTGGGGTCCTCAACTTTTGAGGAACTTGAGAAATACCAATTTAAACCCACATGGTCTGATGAGTGTGACATTCTTGAAAATTTCAAACCAATGGACTTCACAACCACTGATGGTGTAATAGCTCCCAAAGCAAAGGTCATTCCTCTTAAAGACATCCCAACAGTGGTTCAAAACTCTATTGCAAAGGAGTCTGAAAAGAGGAAAAAGTGAGAAAAGGTTAAAAACTTATTTTGTGATTTCTGTGAAAAGAAGAATCATCTAACAAAAGACTATTTTCATCTAAAAGCAAAACAAGTGTCATTGAACCTGCTAAGAGCTGCACCATCTGGGGCAAATCAAACCACATCACTCAAGAATGTGTGTATCTCAAATCCTTTGATGTAAAAAAGAATGAGTACACTGCAAAAACATCCTTGAGTTCCTCAACACCACAAATCAAGTTCCAAAGGAATCAACCACTGTTTGTGCCAGTTCAAACAGCTGTTACCAAACAGCTGAAACAAACCTCTGTTAAAAGAGATGTTCAGGTGCACAAACAGTGGTTGATTCCTTTGGAACTTGATTTGTGGTGTTGAGGAACTCAAGGATGTTTTTGCAGTGTACTCATTCTTTTTTACATCAAAGGATTTGAGATACACACATTCTTGAGTGATGTGGTTTGATTTGCCACAGATGGTGCAGCTCTTAGCAGGTTCAATGACACTTGTTTTGCTTTTAGATGAAAACAGTCTTTTGTTAGATGATTCTTCTTTTCACAGAAATCACAAAATAAGTTTTTAACCTTTTCTCACTTTTTCCTCTTTTCAGACTCCTTTGCAATAGAGTTTTGAACCACTGTTGGGATGTCTTTAAGAGGAATGACCTTTGCTTTGGGGGCTATTACACCATCAGTGGTTGTGAAGTCCATTGGTTTGAAATTTTCAAGAATGAAAAGGTCATTCCTCTTAAAGACATCCCAACAGTGGTTCAAAACTCTATTGCAAAGGAGTCTGAAAAGAGGAAAAAGTGAGAAAAGGTTAAAAACTTATTTTGTGATTTCTGTGAAAAGAAGAATCATCTAACAAAAGACTGTTTTCATCTAAAAGCAAAACAAGTGTCATTGAACCTGCTAAGAGCTGCACCATCTGTGGCAAATCAAACCACATCACTCAAGAATGTGTGTATCTCAAATCCTTTGATGTAAAAAAGAATGAGTACACTGCAAAAACATCCTTGAGTTCCTCAACACCACAAATCAAGTTCCAAAGGAATCAACCACTGTTTGTGCCAGTTCAAACAGCTGTTACCAAACAGCTGAAACAAACCTCTGTTAAAAGAGATGTTCAGGTGACAGATGCACCCCCTGCTAACCAATACCGAAGAGGTAAAGGTCAACCACCATACCCAAGGGTCCCACATGTTTATGAAGCCTACAAAAGGCCTTCTAAACCAAGAGTGAACAGGCATCCATTTGGGTATCAACAGTTGATAGGGCAAGACCCCCAACAGTGGTTAGAGAAAAACAGTTCCAAAACTGTCCAAACCCCTGAGCTAACCACTGTCCATCCACCTGAACTTAACCTAGACACTGTTGAGACCCCATCTAAAGCCTTATTGGCTTTGGAGACCCTAATGAACTAACCTTTTACTTGATGTGCAGAGAGCTTCTGCATGCTTAGATAGTCTTTGTTATGTAGATAGGATGTAGAGCCCTACTCAAATATTTCAAAACTCATGGATGGGGTGATATATCCTTTGGTAATAATAGTAAAGGAAGGTTATGGGGTCTGGTACAGTTCAGTCTGGTAATGTTAAGTTTGAAAATGTCAATCTAATAGACAATTTAAAATTCAACCTCCTAAGTGTCTCACAAATGAGTGGTAAGGGCTATGGCTCCTTCTTCACCAAGGAGTGTTGTAAAATTGTTGGACCAGAAATGGTTAAAAAGATTGAAGAAATAATAAAAAATGGAAAAACCCAACTTGTTGCTCAAAGGAGTGGCAATGTTTATGTAGTTGATATGTCAAAAGAGAGCCCCAGGACTGATGCCTGTCTGTTTTCAGCTGCCTCTAACAAAGAGACATAATTATGGCACAGGAGATTGGGGCACACAAATCTCAAGACAATCACTGCTTTGTCAAAACAGGGGTTAGTAAGAGGCTTACCTCAACAACTGTTCACCTGTCCTGAGCATTGTGTTTCCTGCCTAAAAGGAAAACAACATAAAAGCTCATATAAGTCCATTGAAGTGTCCAAAACAACCAAGTGCTTGCAAATGCTTCACATGGATCTGTTTGGCCCAGTTAAAGTCATGAGTCTTAGAAAGAAAAGATATTGTTTGGTTATTGTTGATGAATTTTCTAGGTTTACATGGACTTACTTTTTACACTCCAAAGATGAGACTGCATTCATTTTGCAAGACTTTGTTACACAGGTTGAAAAGCAATTTGACTTGCCAGTAAACATCTTCAGGAGTGACAATGGCACAGAGTTCAGAAAAAAGGAGTTGGATGATTTCTGTGTGTCAAAAGGAATTGTAAGGCAGTACAGCATTCCAAGAACACCAGAACAAAATGGGGTTGTTGAAAAAAAGCACAGAACATTGATTGAGGCTGCCAGAACCATGCTTGCTGATTCAGGTTTGCCATTAACTTTCTGGGCAGAGGCGGTAAACATTGCTTGCTATGTCCAGAACAGAGTTTTAATCAACCCTAGGCATCAAAAGACTGCCTATGAACTGCTGTATAAAATAAAACCACTGATCTCATTTTTCAAAGTGTTTGGCTGCCCATGCTTCATTTTAAACTTAAAAGATTCTATCTCAAAGTTTGCAGCCAAAATTGATTGTGGTTACCATTTGGGATACTCAACCACTGCTAAGGTCTACAAAGTGTTTAACACAAGGACCAAAACAGTGGAAGAGACTTTGAATGTGAAGTTCAATGAACTTTCATCAATGAAAATCCCTGCAAATCCTGCAGAATTGTTTGATCTTGGTAAATTTACTTTTGAAAATGTTTCTTTCAAGACTAACAGTGCAGGTCCATCAGAAAATTCTTCAACAGACTATGGATATGAAGTCATCATTCCACAACAAAAGTCTGCATCAAATGGTAGAGCAACAGATGTTCAAAACAGCTGTCAAAGCTCAACCACTGCTACATCAACAGTTGTTGATCAAAGTAGCCCATCAACCCTTGCTTCCACATCATCAACCACTGTTGACAAAAGCCATCAAACAGTGGATAAAAGTCAACATGGGTTCACACCAGTTCCTCCTATTCCTCCACCTCCATTTGAAGCCACTGCTGGATCATCAAAGTCACCAGCAGTGGTTAGCTCAGATGATTCACATCTGTAGCCTTCACCATTAAATGCCATTGTTCCATACAAAGGAGATCTAATCTTCTTGAAGTCTCATCCACCTGACCAAATCATTGGCAACATCAGTGAAGGGGTGCTCACAAGAAGTCAATCCTAAAACATCTGTCTTTTTGTTGGTTTCCTATCTCTCCATCAGCCAGTCAAGTACCAAGAGGCACTAAAAGACAACAGCTAGGTAGAAGCCATGCAAGAGGAGTTCCAACAGTTTAAAAGACAACAAGTATGGGAGCTTGTGCCACTGCTAGAGGGTGTGAGTCTTATTGGCACAAAGTGGGTCTTCAAAAACAAAACTGATGAAAGGGGTATTGTTGTCAAGAATAAAGCTAGGCTTGTGGTTCAAGGTTTCAGACAGGAAGAGGGCATTGATTATGATGAAACATTTGTCCCTGTAGCCAGATTGGAAGCTATCAGACTGTTCTTGGCCTTTGCTGTCAACCACAACATAAAGGTGTATCAAATGGATATCAAATGTGCTTTCCTCTATGGTAAAATTCAAGAAGAGGTATATGTTTGTCAACCTCCAGGCTTTGAGGATCCATTTAATCCAAATCATGTCTACAAGCTAAATAAAGCTTTGTATGGCCTGAAACAAGCACCTAGAGCCTGGTATGAAACTCTTTCCACCTTTCTACTTTCCATTGGTTTCACAAGAGGTAAAATAGACAAAACACTGTTTTTAAAATGGAGAGGGAAAGACTTGATGATTGTCCAGATTTATGTGGATGACATCACGAGTTCAGACAACTCATGACAGCTGAGTTTGAGATGAGTGCAATGGGTGAACTCTAGTGCTTTCTTGAGAAATTTGAGATGGACGATTGTAAGCCATGGAGTACACCCATTGCAACCAATAAAATAGTCATGTCTGATGAAAAGGATGATTTGATTGATCAAACTCTATACAGAAGCGTGATTGGGTCTTTATTGTACCTAACTGCATCTAGGCCAGACATCATGTTTGCAACATGTGTTTGTGCAAGATCCCAATCAGCTCCTAGAAAGTCAAACTTAATTGCTGTAAAAAGAATATTCAGATACCTAAAAGGTGCTTCCACACTTGGTATCTGGTATCCAGCTGATGGAAATATCAAGCTTTCAGGTTTCTCAGACAGTGACTTTGCTGGATGTGACAAGACAAGGAAGTCCACTTCAGGAGGGTGCCAATTCCTAGGCAGTTGCTTAGTGTCTTGGCAAAGCAAAACGCAAGCAGCTGTTTCCACATCCACTGCTGAGGCAGAGTATATAGCTGCTGCAAGCTGTACAGCCTAACTGCTTTGGCTTCAAAATCAACTGCTGGATTTTGGTATCACTGCCATAAAGACACCTCTCATGTTGGACAGTCATGCAGCAGAAAATATCATAAAAAATCCAGTATCTCATTCAACCACCAAACACATTGATATCAGACATCACTTTGTGAGGGATTGCTATGAAATATGTTTGATTTCTCTGCATCATGTTCCAACTAAACATCAGCTGGCAGATGTGCTAACAAAAGCATTAGACACATCTACCTTTGAAAGCTTGATCTCTAGGATTGGCATGCTGAACATGGAATAACAAGCAAAATCTTGTTTTTCTATGAATAAAAGCATTAAAATGTTTTCAGAAAATAAAAAATTCATCCTTAAAAATAGCTAAAAATGAAATTTTCATTAAATCCTTAAAAGTCTGCCATAACCACTGATTTGGTTCAAACATCTGTTTTGATAAAATTGACCACTGCTGAAAGTCAACCACTGTTTTTCTCATTTCCTTGGTAATCACTGTTGTTCAAAATCAGTGTTTTAACCCACTGATAGGCTATCCACTGATAGTTGAGAATCAGCCACTTTTCTCATTATAACCGTTGCAACCACTGATACTTGTTTCCATCAGTGGTTTCCTTAACAACTGTCTTCCATTACTCATCAGTGGTTGACACGTGGTCAGTACTTGACGGTCAGATCTTTTGTAACCGCTGCCATGTCAGCATTCACTTTTTCCCTTTAAGAACCCTGATCAAACCCCAAACAGGGCTTTTCACTGTCGAATCGAATTCAGAATTCCTTTCTCAAAGCAGTTACCATCCATCTCTCTCAAATCACTCATCGTCTTCTTCATCTTATACTCACAAAAATCACTCACCATCTTCATCCTGTCACAAATTCACTCAAATGGCCACAGATATTCCATACAAAGCTCCACACAATTACTTGGGTCTATTGACAAAACCAAGCCATACCGACACTTTCGACTCCGTCATTGACGCTCTTTCGTCATCAAAGTACAAAATTTTGTTGACCTGTGATGCTCCACTCTACAAGAAAACCCAGCAAGAGTTTTGGAAGAATGCTAAGCTTGATTCTATTGATAAAACACCAATAGCCATTACTTCTTCAATAAAGGATATTTCTGTCACAATAACACCTCAATCCATTTCGGAGGTATTTGAACTCGATGATATTCAAGGTAAAACTTTTTTCCCTAAAATCGAGTATCAAACAGATTTTATTGAGAGGGAGTATGCAGAGGAAATGAAAAAAGAAACTTTACAAAAAGGCAGTTTTCGTCCTGCAACAAGATTTTTATTCTATACCCTTTTGATGTGTGTTTCAAATAAGACCACTGCTTTCAATGAAATACCATTGAAGATCCAATACCTAAGTTATGATATTTTGCTTCAAGAAAATTTTAGCTATTCCCAGGAGATCTTCAATGATTTAGTCAAAAATGTTGATAAAAAATCATTTTTTACTATTTCCAAGGTTCTTAAGCTTTTATTTTCAAAAGAAATTTGCAAAGGATAATGCTCATGTGCTTATCCAGGGTGAACCTTTTCAAATAAATGGCCTAACACCTGAAACATTCACAAGGCTATCAAAAGTTTCTAAAACAAAAGCAGAGGTTCCTGAGCAGAATTTAGCAGCTACCACTGCTCCTCAGGTATCTGCTGCTGAGCCCACTGCTCAAAGTGATCACAGCAGCAAAACAACTGCTGTGAAACACACACCTAAACCCACTAAAATACCAAAACAAAAGAAACACAAAAGCTGTAACATCCGCCAAAAACGAATACCCAAAATCTGACTCGTTTTGAAAGTCGGATCCTAAACCTTGAACCTCGAAATCTTTGCGAAATAAATAATCGTTGAAGAATTTATTCTTTAATCTAATTAATTAGGTTATTTAATTATTTATATTTTTAGTTAAATAATTTAATTAATTTTACAATTAAAGAATTTTTATTCTTTTTATTTTGAGTAAATTACTTTTTGAGTCCCTGTGTTTTAGTGGTTTTAACCACTTGAGTCCAAAATCAAAAAGTTTAACGCCCTGAGTCCCTAGTCATTTATTTTATAACGTTTTGAGTCCAATTTTGTTCATTTTATAACGATTTGAGTCCAAAAAATTGGACTCAAAAGGTTAAAATTTGGACTCAAATGGTTAAAGAAAATGCTTATAGGGACTCAGGTCGTTAAACTTTTTGCTTTTGGACTCAACTAGTTAAAACCACTAAAACACAGGGACTCAAAAAGTAATTTACCCTTTTATTTTAACTTAGTTAGTTATGTTAGGTTTTGTAAAGGAAAAGAATTGATTAAGTTAACTTTGGTTAGAATAAAGTTATGAAGTGCAGGGACCTTTATTGCAATTATTGAAACTTGGGGACTCTTTTATAAAACAGAAAATAAAAAGAAAAATCGGGCGGAGCCAGGACACGAACCCAGGTATCCCCGCTCACTAAGCAACGAGAGAACCAACTGAGCCATGCCTTCATATAAATCTAACAGTTCACATTCTAAAATTTAAATTAGCGATAATTCCGTTTATTTTTAATTCTTTTGCCGGCAACAACTGTCAACAGCAACAACCATAATTTCCTTTACAGTTTCCTGATTTATCGGTGATTAGGGGAGGGGGGGTGGTTCACTAGTGGTAGAATCTATCACTCACAAGCACCAATCAAGTTTCGCCATGTCATCAACCATTTTTCCATCACTCACAACTTTTTTTAGGCGGGGTGGTCATCACTCACCACCACACCCAACAATTTCCCCCCAACCAACAAATACCCTCACAAAATAAATCTTCACGCGTTGAAAAAATAACGAAAATCGGATTTCGTGGAAGATTAACGCGTTGAACTTTTAGCCGGCGGTGGAGGATAACGCGTGATGGTTGTGGCCGTGATAGTTTAACGCACGAGCCCGCCTCCCCTATACCAATAACGCGTTTCCGTTACATTCAATCAATCATAACATATTTCCAAAAGAATCGAGCATCGAAGGACTATATAAACCGAAACCTCACATCCTGTTCTACACATCTCTCACCTCTCTGTCTCCCTCTATAGATCGCAACAAATCCAAAAAGCTTTTTCCATTCTTTATAACCTCCTGTTCGACACACCATACCATAACCTTGTTGAAAGATCAGAACTCGACACAATCAACATCATTTCGTAGGGACTCGGCGCGGCCTCATCTTCGTCTTCGATTACTCGTCGGCACAAACCCGCAACGTGCCGGAATTCACGTCGGAGTTTTCACGACGGATCTCGACTCAAATCGCGTTGTTTGGTATACCTTCACATTCTATCTTGATCTTCAAACTGTTATATATAACATGGTTCCTTATCTTCCTTTCTTTTAGAATCATGTGCAAACAGTTCTATACCTTTTAACTCTAAATCACAACTAATTGAATCACAAAAGCAAATGCTGCACAGTGGACTTCATGTTAATACTGTTCGATTAAACCGGGGCAAGTCGCAGGTCCAACCCGGCCCCATGCGTCTGGCATATATATTTTTGTATAAACAAACTGATTTTTGTTCTTCAATAAAAGTCACGCACAAGCTGGTTTGGATATTTCATTTTTATTTTATCCAATCCTTTTATTTGTTTTCTTTTGAGTTATATATCAAAAAGTTTACGTACTCATCTTTTAAATGAAGAAGGTGATGAGGTCAACTTAATTCAAATTTCATAAAAGTAACAAATATGACGACATTCTTTTTTTGGTTTAATTTCATTTATTTTAATAAAATAATATAGCTATACAATTTAGTTTTAAAACTAAATAATTAACGTTTTATATTAATTCTTTTAACATAAAATATAAATAAGACTAAATTTTACAAATATGAATAATCAATGTGTGTAAACAATACAAACTAGGAACTTTTTAGCCTATAAATCTTATTCGCAAACCTTAAATATTTGGAATCTTATTTAACGAGTTCGTACACATATTTCATATTTAGGATAATCGTCCTCATTCTCTTGGATTACTCAATCTTTACTTGTGCGTTATTTCAAGGAAATCGCAACGCAGTCAATGTGAGTATACATGATCCCATTTTCATTTTTAAACACTTTTGGGTGCAACATGTATACAAAATCCACTTTACACCATCGATTATAATCAAACACACAATCCATCGAACACGTTCGTTGTTATGCTTAGGTTGTTGTTACTTGTTAGTTTCAACTTGTATTCCCATGATATTATTATGCTTAGACTGTTTATGCATGCTAGCTTAAAAATCATAATTCCATACTTTTTGCTATGCTTAAGTTGTTTATATATGCTCGTTTCGACGTGAATAATAAATGCTATGTGGATTTGAGACAAACTTTTATACTTATAATTATATTCAAACTTGTAGGCTCGTCAGTGCTTTTGTACAGATCCATGCTTTTAATACATGTTGCAGGATTGTGACCGATGAATCCAGTAGGATTGCCTAGAAACGCATTTAAACCTTATTGTTCGTTGTTTTGTAATTTACTTTCAATCCCGTTGTATTCAGTTTCCAATACTTGTAATAATTCATTATCAATGAAATGAAATTTAATTATTTGAATACTTATGGTGCGTTATTTATTTTAACTTGTGGTGTTCTAGTTCATGCAATGTAAAAAAAGGAAATTATTAAATATTTGTCACAATTAGAGTTATGAAGTCTCTTGCAATCTCGTTTTCGTCTCACTACGATGTTTCCGCCATCGGTTGGGGTGTGACAAAAGCCCCCAAAACCTACAAAAAAGGCAACTCTGGAAGATGAGATCCCAGAGAAACTGCCAGTGACACCATAAAAGTCACCAGAAACCACTGCTGCTACTTCCTCACAGTAGTTGGTAGAAAGATCTCAACCTGAGCCTCAAACTCCTACTGCTTCTTCTAAAAAAGAATAGGTTGTAAGAACAGGGACACCATATTATGATGCTCTAGAATCACTTGATTCTATCATCCACAGCCCACTGCCCGGGGCAAATTCTCTTTCCACCCCAATACTCACTGCCACAATTCCACCACAAACAAAACTTTTGTTGGATGCTCTTGATATAGCTCAGACAGAAATCAGTTCCTCTCAACCACCTATCACTGAGAGCATGCCACCACAAGTGACTGAGTCTGAGCTCCCTATCTTTGCTAACCCACCAACAACTGAGGAGGTTACACCCCTTGATTTACATGTAACTCTTGGTGGTAGTTCAAGTGAAGCAGCTACTACAAGTGCTGAACCCATTGGTTTGAACTTGGACAGTAGTTTCATCAATTAGACTTCCTTGAAGGCAATTTCTTCTTTAGGAACTCGAGTGTTTCTAGTATTCACTGGTTCACTTAAAAGAGTTACTCATACTGAAGAAAGAAGTCCCCAGTACCAAGAAAAAGGGGCATCAGTGGATGATTTTTGGGATACATTCCCTCAGTCAACCACTGTTACAACCACTGCCAGTGGGAAATCAGATGATCCCATTAAGTTAGGTGATGGTTTAATGTACCGAGAATTGACAGATAGAGTTGACAAACTTGATACATCTGTTGCAGAAATCAAAGACATGCTGCAACAGTTGTTGAAAGCACAAAAGGTACCATCCACTGCTGCACCAACTCCAACAGCTGCTCCTTTATCTGTTCCTACTCCAAATGAGTTGTGGAGTTTATTTCAACCTATGCTCATCCAACAAAGACAATTTGCTGATCAGCAACATGAAATTCAAGTTCAAAAGATTAGAAATATCATGGAAGCTAGGTTTAAAGATACACAAGCTGACATAAAGGCAATCAAGGCCCACTTATTGAACACCACTGGCACTGCTCCTCCCTCTATCATTTTTGTGGACAACCCACCACCAGCTGATGCAAAAAAGGGGGAGAAAATGAAGCAGTTGAAGAAAAGGGAATATGAAGATGGGTTGTACATTGCACCAGATAATTCAAGTGTGCTTGCAGACATCCCTAAGCCAGATGGTTCTGAAAAAGTTGATGTAACCCTAAATGCCATTGCTGATGTAACCCTAAATGCTAAAAAGGGATATGGAGGCAAAGGGAAAGTCAAGGTTTGAACAGGAGAAGAAAGTTTATATGGAGATGGAAGTTCAGGGTGTTTCTGAGCCCAAGGATGAAGAAAATCCTGAGCCCCAAAGAAAACAGCCCACTAGAAAAGTGAGGCAACCCAAATCCATACCTTCCCGACCCACAAAACATCCTCACCACCACAAAAACCCCCTGCTAAAAAGCAGAAGACAGCTGATGACACATCATCAGTTGTAATGACAACAGTGGTTGAAACACCAGTTGTTTCAACAACTGTTAGTCAGCCATCTTCCACTTCAATCACCACTACTCAAATCACCACTTCTCAACCCACCAAAACACCACCAACCTCTCCTAAACCAAAAAGGAGAAGGATAATTTTGGAAGATGATGATTCTTCACCAACACCAACTTCATCACAACCACTGTCCCTTGTTACAATTCCTAACCCTATTCCACTCTCTTCAGCACAAGTTCAAAACCCAAACACTGACATTGTTCCTGTAGCTGTTCAGTATCCATTAGAACTTCAAGCAGTTAGAGAGGAGATAAAATCCTTCTACTCTGAAGATGACCCTGCAAAAAGGAACCTGCCATCTGTTCAAGGATATCCAAGGCCTAACAATATTGAAGAATATTTAAAATTAAAGGCTCAACAAGCAGAGGATATCTATAAAAGAAATACTGAAGGCAAATCTGATAAAGAGATTCAAAGATACTTTCAATATCTGCTCACATAAGTCAGAACTTTGGAGCAGTTTTCAAAAGATTTGTGTCAAAAGCTTTCAGAAAGAACAGATGAAACCTTGAGAAAAGACTATATTGAGCACATTATGGCATTCAAGAAGTACAAAGGAGAAAAAGCTCAATATAAAAGAATGGACAGTTGGTGAGCTCAAAGAGGAGTTAGAAAGAATTGAAAAGATGAACAAAGAAAAAATAAAACATACTCCTCCTGTTTGGTCAAAGTACAAAAAGAATGTACCTGAAAGAACTTTGCAGCTGAAGAGAATAAAAGAAGAGTTAATAACATCAGATTTTGGGTCAAGGAATCAAGTAACAAGGTGGTCAGAGGATAAGGTGTGGGCATCCTACAAAAAGCTGGAAGAACTCAAAATCCTGTTTACCCTGAAGCAGTGGTTCCAGCTAAGCCACAAAAGCTACAAATCAGGAAATCCACTGCTCCACCTGCTGCCATCCTTTACCAAAGAAGGAAACAAAAACAGATGGATGCAGAAACAACAGCAGATAAGGCAGCAGGGGATTACCTTGTAAAAATAGGCCTTAAGCATATGATGGCAGAAAAACTTGAATTGACACAAACTACAAATACTGCTCAACCAGTCATTACCAGGCCACCATCTCCAAACTCATCATCAATAAAACCTCTCCCAAGAAACCCACTGGATTCAAAAATACTAAAGTGGAAATCTGACAAACAGACCCACGTATTGACACTGATCAAATCCAGTGGTGAAGTGAAGAAAATATCAAGGGAACAAGCATTGGGCCTGGGTATTGAAGATCTGCAAGATCTCCTTGATCTTACACTGTGCAGGGATGAGGATGTCACAAATTCCTTGGACTTTGAATTACAATTCAAAGGTCAGGTCAGGGAATTGTTGATGAGGCAATAAAGATCCAAGAATAATGAAGGGTTTTGGCATCATCTGTTCCAGGGGAGATTGTTGGGATTGAACCCTACCAAAGGAATAGTTGATTAAAGCCAAAACCAGATCAGAGCAGTGGATCCAGAATACGCAGATGTTTGTATTCATTCTCTCCACTTGAAAGTGACTAAACAACTGGTGGCCTCTATCTACTGCTCGTCTACAAGAATTGTCCTTCAACAACTGCTGATGATTAAAGACTGTTGAAGACTAACACTGATGCTCAGTCTATTGATCTGGGTCAAGCACTGCTGAAGACTTAAAGTACTGCTGGAGTCACAACATTGGAATGGGAAGCAGTAGTTTGTTTATTCTTTGTATTGTAATGTAATCAGTAGTTAGCAAGCAGTAGTTGTATTAGATCAGTAGTTACAGGTTGTTAGGAGGTTAGATGTCACCTTCATGGTGACGTCAGCCAAGATGCTTCAGTGGTTTGCTTGTGCCTATAAATAGAACAGTACCCTGTACTGTTCTATTAGCTCTTTCACCACTTGTCTTCCTGCACGAACAATTCATTGTGAGCTCAGGCTGAGGGGGAGTTTGTGATACATGCATGCAATTGTAATTGAAGTTTGAAATAAATTCAACCATTCGGTTCAATGATAAACTTGTGTGTTGAAAGCAATTCTCCTGTTTGATTGTATATGAAAGTTTGTTTCCATTTACATTCCGCTGCAATTACTTGTTCATCTTCTTAATTCTCAAACAAAAACACAATAAAAAAAGAAACTCAGATCCTAACACCTTGTCATATGTCGCTCCATGAACTTAATCAACGAAGCAGATGACGGGACGGTCAGATTTCAGACGGTTCAAGGGCATGTGTGGAACCCTCAAGCAGCTCTCGTCCTTCACGCTCCGCATATTCGTCCTCCTCCCCAGTACCACTACCAGCCTCAGGGTGATCCGGGTCAATCCTCCTCTCAAGGAGGTGGTTTTCCTAACTTTCAAAGCTTACATGATTTATTGCAGGAAAATCTCATGTGTACCAGGAACACCTACAACATGGCCAGCAACACATACGTCCGGGTCGGAGTTATCGAAAGAAACATCTCCGACATACAGGATGACATCGGCAACATCCGGGAGTATATGGCGGGCCACGGAGGGGATGGTGACGATAATGAGGACATGGATTGAGCTGGAGGAGTTGGAGGTGGTAGTACATGGTTGGAGGTCGTCACAGGTTAACCCTTTTATCTCTCAAAACAATTTCATGGCCTGCGTGCCACTTGTTGAACAATTTACTTTTCTTAACACTTTTAATTTTCTGCATTTTTTTAGTTTGTGATGTGAATGGTGAACTTATGGTAATTTAGGATGTTGGTTATTTTTGGTGTGGTATTTATAAGTAAAACAGGTACCTACGAGGCTTAAAGCACTAAATATTAGTGCTACTAAAGCCGGGAAAGCAAAACCAAAAGCCGAAACCTGTTTTCAATGATTGCAGATTGTCCACATGGGGCCGTGCCCAGCTGGCACGCCCCCGTATCCACTGCCCAGACCTGCTGTTTGTTTAATTTTTGCATATTGTTGTTTAATTTGTGCCCAACAGGGGGTCGTGTTCACCAGACACGCCCCCGTGTCCACCTTCTGTAAGTTTTCGTTACTGGCAATCTGACCACGGGGCCGTGCTCATCCGACACGGGGCCGTGTCCAGATGCCCAGTAACATAAATTTTGCTTTTAACACCTTTTTACACATTCAATCAACCTAAAAACTTATTTTTGGGACACATTGAGGACAATGTGTAATTTAAGTGTGGGGGATGCTAAAACCTTGAATTTTGCAAGTCCTAATAACAAGCCTTACACAAAACTCTATTGGAACCGCTAATCACCCCAAATTTTTTTCAAAAACTTTTCATTTTTTTTACTTGTCTTGGTTTAATTTGGGAATAACAAGTTCTAAAAAAAAGGTTATATTTTTACAAATTTACAACCGATAGCGTCGTGATAAAAAGAACTAACATAAGAAAATTATGAAACGGCATAACAATTCTAGTTAAAATTTGATTATATATACTTGATCACATTAAAAACTCATTCACACAAAAAAAGTGAGTTTTGAGCCTTTATTGAGCATACAAATACACATCTTTAAACTAAATGCTCATTTTTCGTTTCTTGTATGAATAGCCGCTTGGTTTCTTACAACTCTAGAACTTGCCATGACGATACATTCCCGGTCCTTACCAACTTAAACCCAACTAAGTAAATGATGGAGGCATTAGGACTAACCTTTTTTCTTTTCAACACCATTAATTTCTTTTTTTTACCACCTACCCAAAATTCCCCTAGTTAACCCCTTTGAGCCTAAAACTTTTCATTTCAAAACCCACAAAACAAACACCCTTTACCCACCAAAACCCCTTTTTATTTTAACCCTTTTATTTTAGTAAAAAGCTCGGTCTTCATGTGACATTCCAAAAAAAAAAAAAAATTAAAGTATAGCAATAAACAAAAAAGTTCCTCAAAAGAAACTTTGTTTGAAAATGCTTTGTTTGAATAAAAGTCACAAAAACAAAAAGTTTACGACGACCGACGCTTTTTACGCTTTTAGCCCTTTCTACTAACCACTAACCCAAAACCACCTACCTTTAACCCAAGCCTAACCATTCCCCAAGTACTCTTGATATTTACAAAGGTGTATAGTTAAAAAGGAGGAGGATTGATGGCTTGGCAAGCATATGGTAGAAGTAAGTTCCATGCCGGTCTCGAGTGTTTCACAAAAATACATCTTCGGCCGAGTGTTGAGTGATCTCCCGTGAGGTATGTGAACTTGTATATAAATGGAATTTTAAAGAGGCATGTTATGCCCAAATAAGTAATTTCTCTTATGAAACATTCTAAATAAATCATAACGAATAGTATTGTAAATAGCATAAAAATAAAGCCTAATAAAGATCTTGGAATCCCGACACTCAAGACAAGCCCAAAACTTCTCTTCTACCCATTCCATTTGGGAGTGTAGGCCATATTATAAAGAGTTTTGCTTGAGGACAAGCAAAGATTCAAGTGTGGGGGTATTTGATGTGTGTAAAATAGAACATATAAATTACATCAAATGAAGCATAAAACTAACCCTTTTTAAGTACTAATATTGGAAAAAGTGTGTTTTTGTCTTCCTTTTGTATTTTCAGGATTAAATGAGCGTAAATGAACAAAAGGAGTAAAAATGCAGCCAAATCTAGCATAAATACAAGAAAAGGAATAAACGTTGCATGCCCAACCCCTCGACAGCACCTTCCCAAGCAAAAACAAGAAATCAGAAGGCTGAACACGGCCCCGTGCCCAGCGGACACGGGGGCGTGCTAAGGTGTCTGCAGAAAAGACAAAGCTCTAGAAGCTTCTATTTCCCTACACGGGGGCGTGCCCAGCTCAACACGGCCGTGGTTAATGCTAAGATTCGCAGAATCCATGCAAATCTTGATTGTACAAATATGCTTCTGCACACGGAGCCATGCCCAGCGGACACGGGGGCGTGTGGAGCTAATACAGACAAATTTCAATTAATGAAGAAATAGAAAGTGGATGGACACGGGGTCGTGCCCACTGGACACGGGGCCGTGTCTGGGCTTCTGTGCAGGCTATAAATAGAGGTGCTTGGTTCACTTCAAAGGCATCCATTGGCAAACCACCTCTCTCCCACTTCACCCACACTCCACCACCACTACAACCCACATCCACCACCATCATCCATCATTGAGTATGTGTAGTAGTCTCAGGATCCAAGATTGATAGTAAGAGTTCTTGACAATCAAAGGCCACGTTTGCCTGAGTCTCTTAAATCACTTGGTGAAGACAAGCATTTAGTGTAATACATTTGTTTTTTAATATTTTCACACTTATTATTTGGTTTTGTATTAATGACTTTAATAACTAGTTTCTTATGTTGAAGGTGAAACTTACTTATCATTTGTCCATGGTGTCTTGGCGTTATTTTACTGTCTATATAAAATAAAAGATTTACACCATTCATATCTCTACGGTCTATATAGAGATATGTTGCCTACCTGGTCAGGGGTTAAGGGAATGGTTTGGTAAGGTTCTTGCCTTGTTCAGTGCATAGATCCTGCAAGGACCTGGGTCAAGCTTACTAGGACCTCCTTCAATACCCACTGGTATTGGATGGCGGAGGCGCGAATGGCTTGATCCCCTCATATGTAAACTACTATTAATACATTAACCCGGCTATTTGGGATTGTATCCCTGCTGACTCAAACCACTTAGCCGAGGGTAACGTCACCTTCAAAAGAGGGGCCTACCACATTACGCATTAATAACTTAATTAATTATATTTCAATATTCCGACCCTTTAGGATTGTATCCTTGCTGACTCAAACTACTGGGTTGAGGGTAACGTCACCTTCAAAAGAGGGGCCTACTACTATAACTAAGATAATTTCTTAAAAATGCGAAAGTGCGGAAATCATCAAAGGTTACACTAAAGGCGAGTCGGATCCAAGTGATTCATCTTGTCTATCTGTTTTTATTTTTATTTTTATTTTTCAGCATTTTTAGTTTTTCTTTTTCTTGTTTAAAACCTTTTACTAAAATTTTGATTTGATTAGAAGTTGAGGATAAACTGGTACAAAAAGCTCTTGTGTCCTTAGATGACATCGGTATCTTACGAATGCTATACTACGCTCACGATGGGTGCGCTTGCCCATATGTGTGTTTAGTCTTAGTAGAATATCGTGTTTTATAAATTTAAAACTTGACTAAAGTGTTAAAAATGGCTAAAAATATACATAAAAACATATAACACACCGCACACATCAGATGCATTGAAAATTAGTCACAAAATCTTAAAAAAAAATTGTAGGGAATTCATCATAAAAGTATAGAAATCTGTGACGAAAAAAATAGTGTAGGAAATTTCTGTAAAAAATTGTCCCCTTTTCTAGTAGTGCGTACATGTGCATAAAGTGAAAAATGTTATACATATTGGTAATGGTAGTATATTATGGATAGTAGGAGGTAATGCTAGTGTATTATGGATGGTATGATATATGAATAAGAAAGTGTATTCAAAGTAGTGTACCAAAAACAGGTTGTATCATGTTCATATGTATAGATGCACATGTGCATTTCTAATATTGGTAATGTAAAGAGTATTGTAATACGGATGGTAGTGTAAATGAAAGTGCAATTGCCTAATACTGGTAATGTATTACGGAATTTGTCAAAGAAATGATACATATGCATAGATAAATTGTTACTCGATTTTTTTAGACGAAATATAGCGATTTTTTTAAATAATATTTTTTTTGTGTGTTTTTAGGTATTTTTGGTTGTTTTCACATTGGTTCTCGCAATAAAGGGTGGTTCCTAACTGATCGTTTTTCTATATATATATATATAGGGGATGGTTCAAATGAAAACCACTTTTATTGTGAAAACTCGAAAACTAACTAAAAAAAGCCTAAAAAAACACACAAAATTTTTTTTTTTCAATTTTTTTTATAAAAATCGCTGGTTTTATATATGAAAAATTTGTAGTACACATGTGCACTACCAATTTTTTTTTTTTTTTTTTTTGAAAATTTTTTTTTGTATAAAAAACCTGCGAAAATTATTATGCAAAAAAAAAAAATTTGGTATGTTTTTTTTGGCTTTTTTAATTAGTGTTTGAGTTTTCACAATAACTAGTGGTTTTCATTTGAACATTCCCCTATATATATATATAGGGTAGGGTTCCAGCGTGAACAACCTCCCAAGAGTGAACTGCGTGAACAAATCTGGACCCTTGATTTCCTTTTAAGTTGTTAAGGGTAGGATTGTAATTGTGTAAAAAATTAGATTTAAATCATTATTTTAATAATTGAATTAAGTTACATCTTTCCTAATTTAAATTCCTTATCCACATTATGTTTTATTTATTAATAAGATAATTATCAAAACAAACAACAAATCACCATATTTCAATTTTAATTTTTATTTCAAATTCATCACCAGAATTCGAATTTTGATTTTTAAGATCTACGTAATCTTCGTATTTCAACGGTATACACATGTGTACTTGGATATAAATAGAACAGTACACATGTGTACTCAGCATCGTACATATGTGTAATTAGCTACATAATACATACATAGAAACAATACCCGTAAAACTATTTTATATTTAACAAATTACAAGTTCCATAATGTTTTCCAAACCAAACAAAAAACATATAATTACAAGTTCCAGTTTCGTAAAAACAATAAACCCAACATAATCGAAAAAACAAAAAACATAATCTTTTACAACTATTCGCCACGTGGTATGCTGAATCATCCTTATCGGCCAAGCAAACAAACATATGTGAATCATCCTTATCGACCTTTCATCTCCACTTTTCTCGTTAACGACGTTTCCTAAAATAGCACAAAAAAAACTCAGTAACTAATACTTTGCATAATTCACAAGTGTACATCAACAACTTTACACATTCAATACACAAAAACTTATGAGATATCACAAAAGCAGACGCTATACACATGTGTACATTGGGTTAAAATTAGAGCAAAATCAGAATACACATGTGTACATCGCATTAAAAACAGAGCAAAATCAGAATACACATATGTACATCGCTAAAAACAGAGCAAAATCAAAAAAATGAACAAAAAAACTCAACAACTAATACTTTGCATAATTCACAAGTGTACATCAACAACTTTACACATGCAATACACAAAAAATTCTGAGATGTCACAAAAACAGACGTTATACACATGTGTACATCGCATTAAAAACAGAGTAAAATTAGAATACACATGTGTACATCGAATTAAAAACATAGCAAAATCAAATAGAGAAAGATATGTGTTTACTTTTTCCTTTGCCTGTCAATCGCATTAAAAACAGAGCACTAGCCTCGATACCTATTTGGATTAATCTATTTACTTTTTCCTTTGCCTGTCAATGCATCACAATATAAAAAAATAGATTGATGTGACTAATAAATAAATATTTAGAACAAAAATTAACAGAAAAGTAGGATCATTTGATTGTCAAAAAGTATTAATGTACTCACCATTTTATTGATCACAGGGCCGACGTTTGTATCAGGGTTGGTTCCAACATTTACTTTAAGTGCTTTGGCATGCTTCACTAGTTTTTCTTCCCTGCAGAAGATCAAAACAGTAATTAATTTAAAAATAAATAAGGAGTATAATACTACAAATATGAGTGAAACAAAATCAAACAGAGAAAAGAAGACCATGATTTTGAACCTCCAACATATACAACCGTATTCGCCGTCAGTCGCCGCCGCCGCCACCGCGCGACCCCCTCTTTCTCCCTCTCATCTCTCCCGCTGTTCGCTTTCTCTCTCTCGTTCTTCTGCCGCTCGATCTCTCTCTCATCATGGTTCTGAGTTGTGTGTGTGTGTAGTATAGGAAGAAGGTGGGTTGGGGGGGTTGTGTGGAGTAGCTTGCCGGAAAAACGGCCTGAACCAGCCGGAGAACATGAAGGTCATCGGAAAAGCACAACCGCCACCGCCTCTGTCGCTTCCGTCTCTGTCGCCGGAAAAGCACAACCGCCACCGCCTCTGTCGCCGGAAAACATGGTGAGCGGCGGCGCTTCCGTCTCTGTCTTAACCACCTCCACAGCCACCGTCTCTCTTCCTCTCCCTCCGACTGTCGTCGCCGTGCGCCGTCGTGAGCGGCGGCTCTACTGGTTAACCCGGTCACCGGTCTTGTGTGGCGCCGGAGTAGAAACGAGAGGGTGGGGGTATTTCGCTGGAAAACACAGCCGGCAGTCGCCGGAAATCCGGCCATATGCAGATAATAGGGAGAGATCGGGTGAGGGAATCTTGTTTTGAGTGTTTTGAAACTGATACGGAAATCCGGCCATATGCAGTCGCCAGTATTTATTACTGATAAAATGTTTTCAAAATGCGTTACAGGTAATTTGCTGTAAAGATAATAGAAGCCAGCTATGGAGCACTGAAGGCTTAAATAAAGTGGCTATAAATACCTAAATAAAAGAAGAAATTATGTTTTATTTATTTGGGTTTATCCTTATAAAAACAATTGATTGGAATATGGGTTTTAGCCCATTTGTTTAATATTAAAAGTTTGGTGTTTTACAAACTCTGAAATCATTTCCTAACTACGATCCAGATGAAAAATGTTTCCGCTGCGTAATTAATAAACACCGGTACCATCTGACTGACTCGCGGTTCCCGCTCCTAAGGTGGGGTCGGGTATGTAGGGTTTTATACATTACTTGACACCTGTTATTATTGGCCAAAGAGTTAGCTAATAGTAGCACAAATATGGTTTATATTAGAAAAAGTAACTAGAAAAAGTAACTACAAAACAGTAAAACTGAAGAGACGGAAAATTTATTATATTAGAATCTAAAACGCTAAACTTGAAAGATGGGACGTGTTACAGACTTCAGAGATAAAGCTTATCAAAAACAATAATTATAAACAGTAACTGAAAGGACGAATACTTTATTATAATAACGCACCGCCTAACCTACGCGCCAAAAAGACATCCTATAAAATGATACGTCTCAGCAACTTCAGTTTGATCAAACCAAACAACCAAACGCCAATACTACTAAATACCACTCACTGTAAAAACGCCAAAAAATTAAAAAAATCAAAGATGGCTTTCTTGGATATTCAGTATTGTTCTTCGTGAAGTTTCACTGAATGGATTGTTAGGTGAGGGGAGTAACTCTGTAAGATTTTGCTGCACGAGATGGACAAATCTTCAAGAAAAATATACTGATGACAGTCATATGTCATTTTGTGTTCTTTGTTCTTGAAGAAGGCATGGATGAGGAGAAGAGATCAATGACATTGAATAGTGGGATGATTATAAAGATGAAGATCCAGTTGAAGAAAAAATGCGAAAAACCCACCCACACGTCATAGATCTATGTCCCCAAACATCCACAAAAGCCACTTCAACAGACGAGCAGACAAAATAATCAAACCGATGAGTTTGTTAAATTTTACATAAAACGCCATATATTTGGTGACAG
Organism: Helianthus tuberosus; assembly: GCA_030545235.1. NCBI lineage: Eukaryota > Viridiplantae > Streptophyta > Magnoliopsida > Asterales > Asteraceae > Helianthus > Helianthus tuberosus. The sequence continues at coordinate 18,291,801 of CM060449.1, read as the reverse complement.
TTCTTGTAGTATTAAAGAAGAGAGTGACGATGACAGTTAAGATTGTGAAGAGAGATCCGATTTGGATTTTAATTTATTTTTTTCTCTTCTATTTTTTTCCCTGTGGTTGTAATATAATTTTCCAATTGTAAAACACCAAGATACCACAAACGCCGAAATCTATATAAAAAATAACAGAACGATGGGCCATCTTGTCTAAAATGCCTTGAAAAACGCCATAAAAGCCAAAATGTTAATACAATGAAACCATTAAAACGCCATATAATTATTAAATTTGGTTAACGCCAAAAAATCTTAAACTCCAAAAATAATTCAACATTGTGAAAAGCGGAAGACAAAATGACAAATAAGCCCATACGCCCTAATTAAATCGCGCGCCACGTGTTGGGCCAGGATGCGTTCTCACTATTCTAACACTTTTGGGCGTTTTTCTCTTGATCCCGACACATATTATATTTACTATAGTATATTATGGTTCAATTATTATATATTGAATATTAAAAAAACTAGTTTTTTACTATCGCCGCGTTGCGGCGAACGTCTTTTGCTGTTTAGTATGTGTTTACATGTGTTTTGAAATCACTACGAGCGTGTTGCGCACGGAAACCATCGACAAGAATAAAAAATAAAATATATAAAAAACACTAAAAGATAAACAAAAGAAAATCAACCAAAAAAGTTGTATGGTAATAATGTTGTTCGTATGAAACTTGTCGTCAGAGATGAGCAAAAGATACTGGGTACCGGTACCGAATTTCCCGAACCGAAAGATTTTAAGTACCAATTCGGTACGACTTTTGGCGTTCCTGGTACCGGTACGCTACCGTTTTTTACGTTCATATACCGGTACCGTAACTGGTATTTTCAGTACCAGTACCGATTCGGTATTGGTTGGCACCGAGCTCATCCCTACCCCAAAAACTAAAAAAATAAATCATTAAAAGTTGAAGAACATCAACAAAAAAAGTTGCACGATACCGTTGTTGTTCGTACGACACCCGTGATCAGGGATGAGCAAATGGTACCGGGTAGCAGTACCGAATTTCCTGAACTAAAAGATTTTCAAAATCAATTCCATACCGACTTTTGGTGTTTTCTGTACGAGGCTGGTGTCGGTTTTTACCTTCATGTACCGATAATCGTACTGGTATTTTCGATACCAGTACCTGACACAAGCTTATCTAACTTAAAAAGTATATAAAAGTATTTAAAAAATACTATATATTATTATATACTTTTCTACTGTTCAAAACATCCATTTATTAATATATAGGACAATTTAACGAGATTTTGTTGTCTACTGCCGTATCATATAATAAAACCAAATCATGGTACTATCCTATCACATGCAAAGAATGATATTTTATTTGAAGAACAAAAAGTTTGGAAGCATAATCAATTCATGTGACTAAAGGTTACATAAATGATAGACATTCTGAAACATTATTTAATTAATATATTATATTTGATAAAATTATAGCTGTTATTTTGACAGACAATGGTTTTATGCCATAGAAAATATATTTGACAAAGTAATGTAATGGGACACTACTAAATTCACAGTCACTAGTTGAGAGAACGATTAACAGTGAAATGACCAGAGTCACTAGTTGAGAGAATGATCAACAGTGACATAACCAAAGGCGCTAGTTGAGAGAATGATCAACAGTGATACGACCACAGGCACTAGTTGAGAGAATGATCAACAGTGTTATGACCCCAGTAACTAGTTTGAAAGAATGATCAACAGTGATTTGACCACCGTCACGGGAACGCCTAGTGACAGATACCATTGAATCATAATAAGATATAGTTTATATCTAGTACTTGATAAATTCACTATTGGACGAAAGTGAGCCAATGAGTGATATGGCCACTGTCACATCGGAACTGCCACCATGTGACAAATACTGATTGAGTTGGGTAAATATAAACAAATATAAAAACCATTAATGCTGTAAAGTATAACAATATATTTTTATAAAAATGGAATGAAGTCGTCAGTATTTATTACTGATAAAATGTTTTCAAAATGCGTTACAGGTAATTTGCTGTAAAGAAAATAGAAGCCAGCTATGGAGCACTGAAGGCTTAAATAAAGTGGCTATAAATACCTAAATAAAAGAAGAAATTATGTTTTATTTTTTTGGGTATTTATCCCTATAAAAACACTTGAATGGAATATGGGTTTTAGCCAATTTGTTTAATATTAAAAGTTTGGTGTTTTAGAAACTCTGAAATCATTTCCTAACTACGATCCTGATGAAAAATTTTTCCGCTGCGTAATTAATAAACACCGGTACCATCTGACTGGCTCGCGGCTCCCGCTCTCAGGTTGGGGTCGGGGGCTGTGACAGTATATAGTAGTAAATATGGCGTTTTCGGTTCGGGGTGTGTTTAATGTATGGCTGAGTTGTTTTGTTTTATATAGGATGTGTTTTGGCCCGTAATGGCGTTATATTCATTAGTTTGGTGTTTGTGGTAGAGAAGTCTAAAGACCCTTATACCTAGGGCTGGCAATTCTGACACGAACACGATAACACGACACGAACCTACACGAAGTTAACAGGTTTCGTGTTTGACCTTAACGGGTTTCGTGTCTAAACAGGTCGACACGATAAGACCTGTTTAAATTTCGTGTCTTAACAGGTTAAAACCCGTTAACCTGTTAAGACCCGTTAATGACCTGCTAAGAATTTTAATTAAAAAATATATAAAATATATATGGGGTCAGGCGGTAATATACCCAATATTTTGAAATCACACTCACAATTCACGACCTTTCACAGTGCACACCAAATAAACCCTAATAAGTTAATCGCCGCCCTTCATCATCGCTGCTCACCTTCTTCTCCGGCCGCTCACTCAACCCTTCACCTTCATCGCCGGCCGCTCAATCCTTCTTCGCTGCTCACCCTTCTTCGCTGCTCACCCTTCATCGTTGCTCAACCCATCATCGTTCGCCCTCTGTTCATCGTTCACTGTTGTCCGCAGCAAGCTATTCAGGTAAGTTAAAGTTCATCTGTTGTCCGCAGCAAGCGATTTCTGTTTCTGTTCATCTGTTTGTGTGATTTCTGTTCATCGTTCATCTGTTTGTGTGACATATTTTGGTTAGTTGCTCTTACATACATGTACTCTCCGACTCTCGACACCTCTGAGCAAGTCTACATCTCTTCTCTAGCCCTTCTCAAGATGCTTAAACATGGTAAACAACTAATTACCAGTTTCTAGGGTTTCACATTGTTAAATTGTTTCTTTTTATTATATGTTTGTATAGTTTGTTGATTAGTGGTGTTATTGATTGATCAAAGTTAGGGTTTAATTAATGGTATTGTGATGTAGGCAGAGCTGGAGTGCCTATGGAAGTTATGGGATTGATGCTTGGGGAATTTGTTGATGAGTATACGGTTCGGGTGGTCGATGTTTTCGCTATGCCGCAGAGTGGTACTGGTGTTAGTGTTGAGGCTGTTGATCATGTTTTTCAGACTAATATGCTTGATATGCTTAAACAAACTGGAAGATAGTTTTATGTTTTTATTATTATTATTTTTTTACTTTGTTTGATTGTTTGTGTTGCAGCTGTTTGTTAGAAATTTAGAACTTTTATTTGGTATCATGTCATGTGACAGCCATAGATTGTATACTCTGACTTATCATGTTGTAGATTTTTTTACTGTGGATTATTAGCCAGTTTTTATATTTACATTTAATTAGATCTTTTTGACACCGAATTAACCGAATTGCAGAGTTTTGAAGCTCTGAATCAAAGAGCTGTTGCAGTGGTGGTGGATCCGATCCAGAGTGTCAAAGGGAAGGTCGTGATAGACGCCTTCCGTCTTATTAACCCTCAAACCATGATGCTCGGCCAAGAACCACGACAAACAACTTCCAATCTTGGTCATCTCAATAAACCGTCAATTCAAGTGAGCCCTTAACATATCTCAAATATTTGGCAAAATGAGGATGATGTAGTGATTGTTTTTCTTCTTGGTTTTGCAGGCACTGATCCATGGGCTAAACAGACACTACTATTCAATAGCTAAAAAGAAAACGTCAAATTGAGGCTCTCATATGCACAAAAGATTGGTTATTTGGAGATTATTGTAATGTCTTTTCTCATGATTTTTTTATGTTTTTTTGCATGGTATTCTATTAATATTATTATGTATATTTGTTTGTACTTTGTAGGTTCGAACCAAGTTAGTGTAGATGAGCTCACAGAAGATATAATGTCGCTTGACATTAGCCATGAATCAGATGCTTCAAATTCCGTGAACAATCCTAAGGCATCCACTCCAAATGCTTCAAGTAGTGTTGCTTGAGAAAGAAAGGCATATGGGAACTTGAATTTTGAAACTATTTGGATGTTATGATTAGACTTTTATGGATTTCGTTTTAAGTTTGTTAAGACATTATGTGTTTATGCATTATTATGACTTTTGTGAACCTTTGGCGACTAAATTTTCATTAAACAGGTTCCTTAATTGCTAATTTCAAATATGGAATGATAGGTTATGTTCGTGTCTTAACAGGTCGTGTTCGGGTCTTAACAGGTCGTGTTTGTGGCTTAAACAGGTCATATGATATGTTGGCAACATTTTCGTGTCATAACAGGTCATTTCGTGTAACCTGTTTGTTAACAGGTTCGTGTTCGTGTTTGGAAAATCTGACACGATAAGATTTCGTGTCGTGTTCGTGTTTACAGGTTTCGTGTTCGTGTCTTATCGTGTTCGTGTCTTAACAGATCGGGTCGACCCGATATGCCAGCCCTACTTATACCCTTAATGAAGCACGCTCACTTAATAGAATTGGTGTTATTTACGAAAACGCCACCGCGCCAATCTAGTCCATAGATTGTTTTGATCGTACGTTCCATAACCGTTCTGGTCGTTCTCACACTTTTCACCGTTTTCTCTAAATCCTGACCCTATATATATATATATATATAAATACGTCAATAACACCAACACTTTTCTTCGAAGGTCCTGAATCTTGATATCAAACCGAGCCTAGAAATAGGTTCAATAGGCTCTGATACCACGTGTAGGTCCCGAAAACGGGATCTAATAATATTATTAAACAAACATATTGATAATGTGGAATCCAACCAATAGGTGATTGAAGACTATACACGAAAAACACGAGATTATGGTTCTAATGCACACTTGTATTGATTCAAAAAGTCGATTAAAGAAACCCTAGATGGCCTCCTGCGATTTTCTCCAAGATGTAACCGTGAAGTTTAAACCCTAGTTTATGAAATAAACTAGTTGATATACCCTAAACAAGCCCATGGCCCACATGGCCTCCCGATAGGCCAGCCTAGCCCACATGACCTTAGGCATGGCCCAAATAACCTTTTAAGGTCTGATTCGTAATACTAACCTGCTCGATAAGGCCCAACTCATAACCATAGCTTGTTGTGTATTTTTTACGCATTAGTCTCACGCTTTTAGGACCAACAGGATCGACGGGGCCCAAATTCTTACAAGTTGGAATTGTCAGAGGGAATTTTTTATGTTGAGATTAATGACGGCCAATGGGTGAAAGTTAAGATAATTAAAATCCAATAACCCTTATTTTTTTGTTCACGACATTTGGATTCATAAGTTTGGTGTTAGGATTTGAGATTTGGTGGAAATATTAGGGCCGTTTATAGTTAGAGTTCTGGTTGGCCAGGGATTATGACCATCAACCACGGTCTCTTACGAAGGAGCTCCGGATCTATGTGGCATCTGAGTGGACGAGGAAGCGTCAGATAGGTTGGTGTGGCTCTCATTTTGAGAGAAGTCTAGGAATCCGGACTAGAGTTTGGACGGGGATATGGATTTTAATATAAAAATATTTTCAAATCCAAAAAATAACCGTTTCTTAACAGTAATTTAAAAGAAAAGACCTAATAGTTAACTCAACCTCCAATATATACACGACAAGAAAACGAAGCATTGGCGGCGACTTTTGTCATCGCTAAAAGTCGCATTTGTGGTCGCTAAAGGCTTTAGCGGCGACTTGTCGCCGCTATAGATCCGTCGCCAAAAGCCCTTGGTCTCCGCTAAAGATGTCGTCGGTAAAGGTTGTTCACCAACCCAGGTTGAACCCAACCAAGTTTCACACTCAACCCGGTTTGACTTTTTTAAGCATCCCTCCAAACCTGTTTGAACCCGGTTCGGGTTTGAACCCGGTTCGGGTTTAAACCCTAACCCGATTGTGCACCTCTAACTTCAACTACTCTCGAAATCTATTTATAAAAAAAATGCAGCAATTAACCTCAAATTTAAGTCAACAACATAACAACAATACAATAACATGCTATACTACATTTAACTACAGAAATTTGACATTTTAACTCAAGAAATTTGTGTAGATAATACAAATTAGAGACAATCAAACACAACAAGATACCTTGTAGTCTGACGACGCTGAAGAGGTGGTTCGGGGAGATGATGCGGCGTTGCAGAGGAGGTGGTCCGGCGTGGTGTGCGGCATCAGTATAGGTTTTGGGTTTGGGGAGGGAGTGTTGTGATTTGGGAGGGATTGAGTGAGGTCTGAGCCCGCCAAAGGTTTTGATACACCTTTTAGCGACAGCAAGTATTAATATAACATGAACCGTCAAATGATGGTGTCATCGAACGGCTGTGGATGGATTTTAAACCTTGGACGTGGATAAGAACCTTTAGCGGTGAGTTTTCTGAAGTCGTCGCTAAAAACGTCGCCACTATTGTTTATATTTCTTGTAATGATACATCAAAAAAACATTCATAAAAAACATTTTATAAAATCTCTCTTTCTGCCTCTTTCAATCCATAATAAGAAAAATGGCTACAAACAACTCGAATCACCGATGTGGTAATGTTTTCTTGATTATGAAAGCACCTCCACAAGATGTATAGGCAAACCTTCCGGTGGTCGAACGGAATGGCCACAATGCTTTGGTGGTCCAACCGGACAATGCACTAGTGTTCCAACCGAAAAATGTTCCGGTCGTCGAACGAAATGGCCACAACGCTCCAATGGTCCAACTGAACAATGCTCTAATGGTCCAATCAGAAAAACATTCTGATGGTCGAACGAAATGGCCATAACGCTCTAGTGGTCCAACCAGACAATGCTCTAATAGTCCAACCAGAAAACGCCCCTGTTGTAGAAGATGGTCTATACGGAGACAAGATATCAGATTCTAAATTACCAGATATAGACAGTTTTGTACGATATGATAATGAAGTCGAGGTAGACAATTGGTGGTATTATAACAAATAGGACCATCCGCGCTTTGATCCATACGACGATGAGTATGATGCGGATTTAAATACTTCAAATGACGACCATCATTGGAAGTTAAGTTGAAGACGTGTATTTTTTTTTATTGGGTTATTGGATTCTTCACTCCTAACTATTGGTATTGGCCGCTGCTACTCCCAACTATCACTTTTGACTCCCACCACCCCAACTTAACATTGTGTGTGTTCTGTCACTCCAAATCCATTCCAAAATATTACTTTGACTCCAAATCCGAATTGACACAACACCCAAAATGTTAAGTTGGGAGTGGTGAGAGTCAAAGTGATAGTTGTGAGTGGAAGCGATCCATACCCAATAGTTGAGAGTGATAAAATCCAATAACCTTTTTTTTATTTCAGTTGATGTATCTTTTTTATATTCCATGAAAGTTTTTAGTATTATTTTATATTACTTATATATAAACGAAACATTAAAGTAAATTATTATAATTTTTATATATAGTTAATTATAAAATAGGTGATGGTAGGGAGGGTTGGGTGGAGATTGATATAGAAAAAATAGAGGTTTGTTTTAAAATAAGTTTGAAATATGATATGCCATTGAGGTGGAGTTTTGTGGAAGTCCACCATTGCAAATGCTCCACTTGAGGTTTTGAAGTGGCAATATACTTTCACTTATCGATGTTTAGTGTTTGAGATCTGAAGGAGGTAGTTTAGGGCTCGCATGTTGATTTGTAGGGGAATTAATTAAGGGGCATTACTTTCACTTATCAATGGTTAGTGTTTGAGATCTGGAGCAATCCAAGTAGTTTAGGGCTCACGCTTTGATTTCAAGGAGAATTAAATGAGACACTGAAGGGTTAATAAATATTGTCATGGATGGATGACAAAAATGAAGAGGACCGAGAGAGTGGTAATCGAGAGGTGAGAAGAGGCGTTGTAGGGTTACCGACAAAAAGGCGAGGGAAGGCGATGTTACTCATGAGTAGAGGTGAGCAGAAAACCGAAAACCCGAGCCGTAACCAAAATGACCGAAAAAACCAAATCGAAAAATCCGAGACGAAAAAACCAAACCGAAACAAAACCGACGGTTTGGTTTTTGGATTTTTTTTTAGAACGGCTTGTTGGTGATGGCGGTGGAGCTCCGCTTACACCCCGGGCCAGCCTGTACTGATTACCCGTCTACCCAGGATCGGGGTTCTCCCCCGGGTAGAACTCCCGCAAGTGGTAAATATGACTCCGACCGGAATCCAACCCTCAACCTCCACTTGCACCTCCATATAGTCCCCAGGCAATTGCCAGTTGAGCTACACTTCATTGGCTTTTGGATTTTTAATAACCGAAATTTTGGTTTTCGGACAACCATTTTCAATAACCGAAAAAACCTGAACCGAACCGATGAGTTACAATAGTAGGCCTAGTCCATATATTTTTATGTTTAAGTTTAAGTTGTTTAAGTGTTTAACCCATGCCAATAGAATTTTTTTTTTCTTGAATGTTAAATATTTAATATAAAAACTAAAAGATAATCAAAGTATTATAAAAGAAAATGTATTAAAAAAACCTTGGAGAAACATAAAACTAAATTAGAAGATTAGATTTATGTGAACAATAACAATTAAAAAGGTTATATATAATAATATAAATGTAAACATAAAAAAAATTCTTATATTTTATATTATAATTCTTATTTTTTAAATCTTATATAATTTTATTTCCAAAAAACAAAATAACTCGAAAACCGAACCGAACTAGTGTAAAAACCGAAAACAAACGGTTTAAAAAAAAACTAAAAACCGACATTTCAATTTCGGTTTTACCTAAAAACCACCGAACTGAACCTGCACACCCCTACTCATGAACCTGCACACCCCTACTCATGACTACTCATGAGAGCAACATGTGGTTGTAATGAACGTGATAATTCTAGCTAAGGGGCGATGGTAGTTCCAAGGAATGGTAGTTGCATGATCAACTCATTTTTTTGGCTTTATAATTTTTTTTTCAAACTCGAGATTTTTTTTTTAAACAAAAGTAACTTTTTTTAGGATCCTAACACTTAGGAATATGATGACATATATTTTTGTATATAATTTTTGAAAGGCATGTAATCACGCATATTAGAGTTACAAGGAGTTTTAGTGAAAATAAATCTATTTTTTACGCTCTTTGTTAAAGCCTAAAAATTAAAAGAAGTTAAACACTAAAATACCCATTATCTAATGGTCCAGTAGTATGGTGCCCCCTTCCCTACACACACACACAAGTGGTGTGTGTTCAAATCCTTGTAAGTGCAAGGTTAAATGGTATTTAGGTGTAAATTTTAGTTCAAAAGAAAAAAAAATCAAACCATAGCGTATGTCTATCCTATACGACATAAGTTAGACAAAAGAGTCTCACAACACTTAGATTATTACCCATGACCTAGTAGTGGTATGTTGTTTGCCCCTAACACAAGTGATGTGAGTTCTAATTCGTACAAATGTAAGGTCATGCAAGTCTAAAGTCTCGCCTAAAGGAAATTTAGATGGATGATGTCGGATTTGTAGATGCTGGCGGTGGTTGGTAGTAATGGATGACCCGCATGGATGCATCGCCGTCGTAAGTGGTGGTAAGTTTATTCTTGATTTCTTGAAGTGCTTTCTTTTCGAAGGGTTAACGGTTGTGAAAGTGGTAGGTGTCTTCTTTAAATAACAACATATGATGGGGAGTGGTGGTGGAATACCGTCGTTGGCTCTGATGCCCCCTATCTTTTTTTTCCAGATGGCACTTTGTAAACCTGTAAATCAAAAAGCCTTTGCATCCATTAAAATATCAAGATCGAAAGACTTATGAATAGGTGTTATACTCTCATGATCGTTCCCTGAGGTGGACGTGCGGGGGAGCGGGGAACACTCACATATTAAACCAATGGTAAACAATGATATTAAATGTGTTGATTAGCAAGGAACCGGTAGACAATGATATTAATTGTATGTTATAACTTATAATATATGTGTTGATTATGACATTTTAACCACCCACATATTAATCCAATGGTTTATATGGGGCTTACTCATTTGGTAACGATGTTTATCTTTTTGTGGAAGGTTTTTGGTTTTAACCAACGGATGTATATATAGGAGTTTGGGGGGGGGGGGGGGGGGGGGGGGGGGGGGGGGGTTTGTCTAGGGGATTCTTGAGTGTTGCCCTCCTTATACTAAATTTCCAGGGGTCTTTGAATCGTTCCCGTTAAAAATAAAAAACCGTACTAAACCAATAAACCGAACACGTTGAGCATATTACCACTATCGTTTTTAGAATTTTTGCTTCGTTTGCTATAGCATGTACCCTAAAACCCACTGAATTTCCACTTATGACGGTAAGGATTAAATTAGTCGCACTAGATGGGATTAATTCTAGGGGATTTGTCTAGGGGATTCTTGAGTGTTGCCCTCCTTATACTAAATTTCCAGGGGTCTTTGAATCGTTCCCGTTAAAAATAAAAAACCGTACTAAACCAATAAACCGAACACGTTGAGCATATTACCACTATCGTTTTTAGAATTTTTGCTTCGTTTGCTATAGCATGTACCCTAAAACCCACTGAATTTCCACTTATGACGGTAAGGATTAAATTAGTCGCACTAGATGGGATTAATTCCTACTAAAATATATGAACACGAGGTTTTTTTTAATACATGATATATGAACACGAGTTTTTTTTTTAGTATATATATCGAAGAAAACAGGTTTGTAATCCACTTAGACTCTGACATTTAGTCAAATCACCGAAAAGGTAAACCGGCGTCTGCTACCGGAGAAACTGATCTAATAATTATATTGATTTTTTTTTCTTTTTCAAATGGACGTTTCTTGCAGCCAACTGAAGCAGGAAATAATAAACGAATTTTAGCAAACGAAACATCAATGAACATTACAATTACACAAAGCATGACTGGCCATTTGTCAACCAAACCGTATCGATCATGGGCTCTGTCAGCTATTCATACAGGTACAAATCTGCATCCTTTGTCTACATGTTGCTCTTTTTTATTTCTTGTATTGATACAAGTTTTGTGTTTGAGCAGCTCCTTCTCATGTTGGACAAGCTAATCCCACCAATCTGGTATAACTTATTGTAGTTAGTGGCGGGAGCCAGAAACTTTTACTTATGGTGTTATTTTTTATGGATACCCTGGTTTATAATAACCCAGAGTCGAACTTTTTGGATCGGTTCGGATCTAATTTTTTATGGATACCCTGGTTTATAATAACCCAGAGTCGAACTTTTTGGATCGGTTCGGATCTAATTTTTTATGGATACCCTGGTTTATAATAACCCAGAGTCGAACTTTTTGGATCGGTTCGGATCTAGTCGGGTCGTATCACATAATTAAAGCAAATATCACAGTAAAAGTACAATTTCAATGAATAAAAACACATAATAAAATTACAAAGTTATTTGAAATATATAAAAAAAATCATTCAATAGTTGCTTTGTATGTATTTTCATGTTTTGAAAAGGATTCATAATGTTTTCAACTAGTATTCGAGCATGCGCTTCGTGGCGGGTCGGGATTAATTCCTACTAAAATATATGAACACGAGGTTTTTTTTAATGGGTCATGCTATTTACACACGGAGAAAATTATTTTCACACCCCAAAGCGCCGCGCTATGGCCAAAGCGGGGCGCTTTGGTGTAAAGTCAACCGACAAGGACTGACGCGGTCAGACCTTGTCTGTTGCTTTACATCAAAGCGCCCCGCTTTGGCCATAGCGCGGCGCTTTGAGGGTTTTTTTTTTTTTTTTTTTTTTGGGCAAAACGCCCCTCTTAGGTCAAAGCGCAGCGCTTAGGGCCTTTTTTAAATTTTTTAAAATTGTTTTTAATTCACAAACGCGTCGATAATAGTCTAAATTTTACGTTTTTTCCATTATACATCATTTTTTAATATATATATGGACTATACTGCAAGTTCCGGATTAAATCGGTTACGTGTGATGTCGTATTCCATTATATCGTATCATTTTGGTTTGAAAGCACAAGTACTCCTATGAGTAGTGTTATGTGTATCAGCCGCCTACCGTACATGTACATGGCGTATTTTTTCATTAATTGTAGTATTATGATGTATATTGTCATTTTGGGTCGTACAAGTGCGTATTGAATCTGATTGGGTCGTGTCGGTGACATTCGGTTTTTAACGTGATGTAACGCATATATTGAACAAACACAAACGTACTCTTGGATTGTAAAAGAATTAACGTGATTATTATTAAACACATTTAACATACATCTTGAACATATGAGGTTACATTAAGGTCAGGGGGACGATACGTAAGCATTTCGTACGCGTTGATCTGATCCCTGTATAACATATGAGGTTACACAAACGTACTCTTGATTTTTTTTTTTTTTGTATTAAATGGTAACTTGTTGAAAGTATATGCATTGAAAACCAAACCCTACGCTACAATAATCAAATCAAATACTTTATCTGCCTTTCACTGTTTGACATGACCACACAAGAAATAGATTTATTATCACATACATTTTGTTGTTTTGTTCAGCACAAGTGTATAGAGTGAATTTAATTTAGGGTCGGCCTGAAAGTTTATGCAAAATTTGTGATCGGAAATTTTTCGGTGGACGGTAAACTCAAAAACTCATCGGAAACTGTTGGTATTCTTCATATTGTTCATCATTTTCTGGGTTGTGTGTTCGAGTATTTGAATATGTGTTATCTAAATTATTATTGATTATAATATTATGTGTTTGAATTATTTGACATCAAATGATGAAACTTTGAAAAACTTGTCACAAGACATAGTGTAGGTTTGAATATTGTGGCTAATTGTCAGAGCAAGATCAGACTTCATCAAAAATATCTCACCAAAAGTAAAGTGTGGTTTGAATATAACATTTGTTTTATTTGGAAAGGGTCATGCTATTTACACACAGAGAAAATTAGTTTCACACCCCAAAGCGCGGCGTTATGGTGAAATGTAAAAAAAAAAAAAAAAAAAAAAAAAAATTAAAAAACCCCTAAATATCCAAGGATGATAAACAGTTTGCACTTTGAAAAGATTAAAAAAAAGCCCTAAGCGAAATGTAAAAAAAAAAAAAAAAAAAAAAATCAAAGCGCCGAGCTTAGGCCAAAGCGGGGCGCTTTGATGTAAAAAAAAAAAAAAAACCAAAGCGCCCCGCTATGGCCAAAGCGGGGCGCTTTGAAGTAAAGCAACAGACAAGGTCTGACCGGTTCAGACCTTGTCTGTTGACTTTACACCAAAGCGCCCCGCTATGGCCATAGCGCGGCGCTTTGAGTGTGCAAATAGACCAAGGGCGTGTGTGAATAGACCAGGCCTTTTTAATACATGATATATGAACACGAGTTTTTTTTTAGTATATATATCGAAGAAAACAGGTTTGTAATCCACTTAGATTCTGACATTTAGTCAACACACCGAAAAGGCAAACCGGCGTCTGCTACCGGGGAAACTGATATAATAATTATATTGATTTTTTTTTTCTTTTTCAAATGGACGTTTCTTGCAGCCAACTGAAGCAGGAAATAATAAACGAATTTTAGCAAACGAAACATCAATGAACATTACAATTACACAAAGCATGACTGGCCCTTTGTCAACCAAACCGTATCGATCATGGGCTCTGTCAGCTATTCATACAGGTACAAATCTGCATCCTTTGTCTACATGTTGCTCTTTTCTATTTCTTGTATTGATACAAGTTTTGTGTTTGAGCAGCACCTTCTCATGTTGGACAAGCTAATCCCACCAATCTGGTATAACTTATTGCAGTTAGTTAGTGGCGGAGCCAGAAACTTTTACTTATAGTGTTATTTTTTATGGATACCCTGGTTTATAATAACCCAGAGTCGAACTTTTTGGATCGGTTCGGATCTAGTCGGGTCGTATCACATAATAAAAACAAATATCACAGTAAAAGTACAATTTCAATGAATAAAAACACATAATAAAATTACAAAGTTATTTGAAATATATAAAAAAATTCATTCAATAGTTGCTTTGTATGCATTTTCATGTTTTGAAAACGATTCATAATGTTTTCAACTAGTATTCGAGCATGCGCTTCGCGGCGGGTCATAGGAGGTTGATGGTGAAGATTGGAGCCCACGCTTCGTGGTGAGGTCGTAGGGGTTGATGGGGATGATGTATATATTTCATGACGGTAAAATTAAGCAATCAACACAGTTAAGTAAACAATTTAGAGTTACAAGTTTCATTTAACTATAATAAGGTAAATAAAAAAAAGATAATATTTGTTATCTTGTATATTTTATATTGAATGGTTAAAAAGCAACATGATTAAATAACCATGTCTAGAATTAAAAGTTAGCTTTATTATAACAAGTAAAAAAAACTAAACCTATAAAAAGGATAAAAGAATAGATATTTGTTAAAAAAGAAAAAAAAATAAGTTTATTAACTTTATTAAACTTTACGTACCATATGATAACTTTATTAAAGTTTAGGGGTCAAAACATAATTGCTTATAAAAATATAATCATTATTAAACTTACTTATGGTAAATGTATTAAAGTTCAAGGGTATATGTAAATCGTTTATCAAAAAAATATTATAGTTTATAGGTTATGTGATAACTTTATTAATGTTCAGGGTTAGAAACGTAAGTTAATTATAAAAAAAGACAATAATATTATAGCTTTATAAGTATGAATTAAACTATTAAACGACCAAACATAGATTTATTACTATTCAGGTTTTGAATTGTTATAGTGTAGGATGACAACTTGCAAGAAAGAAAAAAAAACCCCATCTTTTCGTTATAACAAACTAGTTCAGATGATAATTAAACATCTGGTTCAGTTAGGTTAAACAATTGAAACAAAATCAACTAGACAGTGGCTTATTATGCTTACTAAACAATTGAAACAAAACCAATTAGACATGGGCCTATAATGCTTACTAGATTAGAAAAAAATTAAGCATGAACCTCTAATGATTTAAAGTATGCTACTTAAATTCAAGTAACTGTGCTTAATTTTTTAAATATAATTTTGTTTATTATCTAATTGTTTTAGAAGAAAACAAAACAATTGTGTTGTTTGTAAAAAGACAATGGTATCGTTCGTAAAAAACAATGGTGTCGCTCGAATTTTTCCTATTATACGTTATATTTGCTACAAAAAATTCTATGGTATCGGGCGACACCGTTGTTCAAAGTGTGGCTCCGCCACTGAATTTGCAGTCACTTATTTATGTATTTATAATAATAACAATAATAACAAACTGAATTTATATGCAGGCCATTGATACAACCAAAGAAAGAATTCGTAAACTGTTCAATAATGTGGACATTTCGGTTTCTTCATACGACACAGCCTGGGTAGCCATGGTCCCTTCTCCAAGCTCACCCAAATCCCCTTGTTTCCCTGAGTGTCTTAACTGGTTAGTTAAAAATCAGCTTGATGATGGTTCATGGGGTCTTGTTAATCACAATGGTACGCACCCGTTACTTAAAGATTCCCTCTCATCAACATTAGCATGTATTGTTGCATTAAAACGATGGAATGTCGGGGAAGACCAAATTAATAAAGGTATGTATGTGTCTTTATGCTGCTTTCTTGTTTGTTGTCTGTTAAGTGTTATTGTTCATTCATTAAATAGCCAACTCTTGGTGCAGGTCTACGTTTTATCGAGTCGAATCTTGCTTTAGCTACTGACAAAAGTCAACCATCTCCCTTTGGTTTTGACATCATATTTCCTGGTATGATGGAGTATGCGCAACAGTTGAACATAAACCTACGTTCAAAACAAACAGATTTTACTTTAATGCTACATGAGAGAGATTTGGAGCTAAAAAGGTCATTTTTGTTACTGATTATGCGATTATATTGCAAAGAAAATAACTTTGATTGTAATTAACTAATCGTAATCATATAGATGTCATTCAAATGAGATGGAAGCATACCTGGCATATAATTCAGAAGGACTTGGTAACTTATATGATTGGCATATGGTGAAGAAATATCAGATGAAAAACGGTTCTGTTTTCAACTCACCATCAGCAACCGCAGCTGCGTTTATTAATCGTCAAGATACCGGTTGTCTTAGTTATCTAACTTCGCTTTTGGACAAGTTTGGTAATGCAGGTACGGGTTTCTTACTCAGCCATTTATCAACGTTTTAAATATTGGTATGAATCGGCTGGTTAAACTAGATACGGGCACCATACGATAAAGGACGGTAAAACCCGAATACGTTATGTCTTATGTACTGGAGGTAAACCGGTTCAAACCGGCTTGCATTATCTTAAAATTTGATTTTTCAATTATAGTCAATCAATCAATCAGTCGTACCCAATAAATCTCACAAATAGCAAAGCTATTGGTAAAGGCTGGGGAGGTTGAGATGTAGGCACACCTTACCTCTATCCGTAGGTATAGAGAGGTTGCTTCCATAGAGACCCCCGGCACCAAAGACATATAGTAGAAAAGTGAGAAACTATACAAATCTATAAATAGAACGCTACTAAATAGCAAAAGAAGTGGTGGATAGGTAACATAGTGAAATAGAACAAATATTTCGAATCACTAGATTCCACTTAAACATATATGAAAAAAAAAATCAATGCAAAATCCGCCTAGACCATAAAGAAACGCTAAGCATCTACCCCAATGCTCAGACCTAATGAATCTACTCCTAAAAGTCCTTAATCTTAATCCTACGTCTCCATAAACCCCTATCCTGGACTATGTCCTCAGAGAGGTGTAACTCTAGCAAATCTTTCCTGATCCGATCATCCCAAGTCTACTTGGGCATACCTCGACTCTTCCTCCCTTCCATAGTTAAGCCTTCTACTGCTCTAATTGGTTCTTTCTCCTCTTCACATGCCCAAACCATCTCAATTTTCCTTCGTTTATCTTATCTGAAATAGTAGCTAGTCCTACCCTTTCACTAAAATCCTCAATTCTTATCTGGTCTAACCTTGTGCTCGCACTAACAGTCTCATTTCTGCTACATCCATCTTGCGCTCTTGTACTTTCTTAATGGACCAACACTCTGTCCCATACAACATAGCAGGTCTAATCGCAACCATTTAAAAATTCCCCTTTAATTTAGTTGGGAACCTTTTGTCGCACAAAACCCCAGTGGCTGCTCTCCACCTACACCAACCATCTTGGATGCGATGTGCTACATCGCTTTCTATCTCCCCATCCCTTTGTACAAACGATCCTAAGTACTTGAACTTAGTAACCTGCGGAACCCCTTGACTGTCAATAGTAATTTGAGTGTCATCGTCATCGCCTGCACCACTGAAATTACAATAAAGATACTCAGTCTTGGAGCGACTAATTCATAAACCTTTTCTCTCTAAAGTTGTTCACCACTCCTCTAACCTCGCATTCATGCTCTGTTTAGTCTCCGCCACTAAAACAATATCATTTGCGAAAAGCTTACACCATGGAATTGTCTCTTGAATCGACCTAGACAACTCATCCAACACTATCGTGAAGAGAAACAGACTCAGCGTAGACCCTTGGTGAAGTCCTACCTCAACAGGGAAGAAATCGGTATCCCCTATAAGCGCACGGACACTAGTTTTAGATCTAACATACATATCCCTAATTATGTCACCATACTTCCCAGGAACCCCTCTATCCTCCAAACTACCCCAAATTAATCTACGTGGCACACTATCATATGATTTTTTAAGGTCAATGAACACCATATGTAGACCCCGCTTTTTCTCCCTATATTTTTCCATAAATCTTCTTAGGATGTGTATCGCTGTTGTAGTTGACCGCCTGGGCATGAAACCAAACTGGTTTTACGTAACCTGGGTTTCCTTTCTAATTCTAGTCTCGATTACCCTCTCTCATAATTTCATAGTATGACCTAGCAGCTTTATCCCTCTATAATTCCCACAACATTGGGCGTCTCCCTTGTTCTTATATAAAGGCACTATGACACTACTCCTCCACTGATCTGGCATTTTTCTTGATCTGAAAATAAGGTTGAACAAACTAGTTAGCCATTGAACTCCGTCCTCACCTAAACACTTCCACGCCTCTATTGGTATGTTGTCAGGACCAACTGCCTTAGCCCTTCCCATCGTCCTAAGTGTTGCCTTCACCTCTCCCTCCCTACAGTAACAATTATATCGTTTTCGCCTTTCAGTGGTTGGGTATTCGCTTTCTTGTTGATGCACGCCCTTTGGTCGTTGAATAGATTGTGGAAGTAGGTCTGCCACCTTAGCTTAATGTCATGTTATTTGACTAAAACACGTCCATTCTCTCCTTTTATAAACTTCACTACTTGTAAATCATGTCTTCTACGCTCCCTAGCTTTAGCAATCTTGAACATATCATGCTCCCCTTCTTTAGTTTCTAGGCGTTCATACATCCTCTTATAGGCTATGTTCTTTGCTTCTGTCACTGCCTTCTTCGCCTCCCTCCTTGCCACTCTTTATATCTCTCCCTCAACCTTACTTTCTCATCCTCGTTTGTGCACCTCAAAAGAACCCTAAGACTATCATGCATATCCCTTATTTTGGTCTTAACATCTTCATTCCACCACCAGGATGGAATTAACCTTTCATATTTCTGGTAATTAACCTAGTGACTTCCATTCCAATATTTCATCATTGTTGAAACTGTTACCCATCTCATCCAATGTAATATTGTTTATAAGTAATAAAAACGCTCTTAAAATACTTAATAATATTTTACAAGAAAATAGTTGTTTTTTAGATAAAACCATGATCAACTACATAAATTCTAGTTGAGTCAGGATTAGTTTTAGAGATGAATTTGTATTTTATGGAACCGGTTGAACGAGTCCAGCCCGGTATGACTTAAAAACCGTTTTTAAAACATTGTTATTTACGAATGTCTTATGGAGAAATCCTACATTGAGCTAACAAATCTACGTGGTGAATCTCAGTCCCAACAGTTTATCCTCTTGATTTATATATCCGGCTTTCCATGGTTGATACACTTGAAAGATTAGGAATCGCACGCCATTTCAGTGTGGAAATTAAAAACGTTTTAGACGAAACATACAGGTAATTAAAAGCATTCACTTTTATCTAATAAAAACATCTGAAATATTAATGCAAATCATTTGGTCAAATTTAGATGTTGGGTGGAGAGGGATGAGCAAATATTCATGGATGTTGTAACTTGTGCTTTAGCCTTTCGGTTTTTAAGGATCAATGGATATGAAGTATCTCCAGGTATATATCTTAAATAATAGACGTATAATTATAAGTTGTTTATTCTACCTTTTGTTATATATTTCATTTCATCACTTGTGTAGATCCATTGGAAGAAATTGCTAATGAAGGAGCATTCAAAGACGAATATGCAGCTGTTGAAGTGTATAATGCATCACAGATTTTATACCCAAAGGAATTAGCTTTTGGAAAACAAATCTTGAGGTCGGGTGATTTCCTCAGAAGGATAACATCCACTGATTCAAACAGGCTCTCTATATTTATTCAAAAAGAGGTTCTGATTTTGACTCGTAATTACGTCTCTTTTTCATGTCTATTTAATATGTAGATCTGAATAAATGGTTAACTGAATCAGGCGGAGAATGCTCTTAAGGTTCCCTTTAATACTGGTGTAGAACGCATAAACGTTAAACGATATATAGATCATTACGATTTGGACCATACAAGAATTTTGAAAACTACATATCGGTGAGCTTTTATTTCAAGTGTAAATATTTAAAATATTAAGCAATGCATAGCTCTGAATATATTACCCTGAGTGATGCTAGATCATCAAATATCAGCAACGAGGATTACCTAAAGTTTGCAGTTGAAGATTTTAACTCCTGCCAATCTATTTACTTAGAAGAAATGAAAGGTTTTAAAAGGTGTGTATCTGAAGTTAATTTTGTTATATTTACAATTTGATTTGATTAACAAATAAGTGATGACATGGCGCCAGGTGGATAGCAGAGACAAAACTGGACCAGCTCACGTTTGCCAGGGAAAAGTCAGCCTACTGTTATTTCACTGCTGCTGCAACACTACCAGCTCCTGAGTTATCGGATGCCCGTTTTTCATGGGCTAAAAATAGCATCCTTACTGCAATAACTGATGACTTTTTTGATGGTGGTGCTACTATCGACGAATCGATCAACCTAGTCGACTGTGTTGAAAAGTATAATCTTGATCCATGTATATAACTGATTTTCTTAGTTATTTTGAACTTCTAAAGGGTTTTGTTTTTTTAAACTGCAGATGGAATGTAGATGTTGACAAAGATTGTTGTTCAGAGAAAGTTCGAATTCTATTCTCAGCAATAAAAGATGCGATATGTTGGATGGGAGACGCAGGTTTCAAATGGCAAGAACGAGACGTAACAAGCCATGTTACTCAAATTGTAAGATATTCAATCTTTTCTACTACACATAAAAGGACGGCGTCCGTTTAATTTTTTTTTTACAGTGGCTGGATCTGTTGAATAGTATGTTGACGGAAGCTATATGGAGAAGAGATGCTTATACACCAACAATGAATGAATATATGAAATGTGCTACCGTGTCGTTTGCATTAGGCCCGATTGTACTGAACACTCTGTACTTTGTGGGACCCAAGTTGTCAGAGGAGATTGTCGAAAGCTCTGAGTATCATAACATATTTGACCAAATGAGCGTTATGGGTCGGCTTCTGAATGATATCTATAGCTTCATGGTATATGCTTTTAAATTTTATTTTATTAAAAAGACAAAAGAAGGTAGTATAGTAATAATGGGTTTTGTTAAATGTTAATGCAGAGAGAAATTAAGGAAGAACTAAATGCTATAGAATTGCAGTTGAGGAATGGAGAAAGTGCAACAGGGGAAGAAGAGGTTATAAAGGAGATCACGACGGTGATAAAGAACATGAGGAAAGAGATTATGAAATTAGTTACGGAAGAAAAAGGAAGCGTTGTTCCTAGAGCTTGTAAAGACGTATTTTTGAACATGAGTAATGTGTTAAATTTTTTTTATGCAACGGATGATGGGTATACTGGAGATGCGATTCTTGGTATCGTGAAGGACACCTTTTACGAGCCATTGAGTTGAATGGAAGTGAAGAACAAATGTAAATCATGTTTGAGAATCATGCTTTTGATGGGGGTACTATACTACTGTTGTATGTTAAGGTAGCAGATAAATAAATACAAAGCATGAGTAATAAAGATTTTGATTTTCATTTTCATTGTTAGAGTGGCTTAATCAGTGAAGCAAGTTAGTCGGTTTGAGATCCAAACAGCCTCGTTCATGGTTTTGTTGGCCCAGACCCGTGATCATCGTCTTCATCATGATACATTATTGGATACTTGGAAGCGGAATTGTTTGACATGATTGAACGAGTATTGATACGAATGGAATGAATGGACAAAACAAGAACAGAACATTATTGAATGTCTTGGTACTGGAAAATGTAGCCGGTCCCCCATTATTTATATGTACTAATATGGCGGTTAAGTTTGGCGGGAAAACTGTCATTGGACAGTTTTCGAATTAATCTTGCTTATCACCCGCCACAACTTATCACCTTGATCCGAGTTCCTAGTTATAACAATATAAATACAGTTACATAACATAAATAATTAAGTTTAATAAATCTTTCTATCACTTCCCCCTAAACTTAATTACGTTTAGCAGCAGACTTGAGAACACTTTCGTTGGCTTCTTCGACAGCCTTCCGAGCTTCATTAAAATTGAACTTCCTTCTTTTCTTTTGCATGTTCCACGCACCTTCCCAACCATTGCCCGCATAAAGTGCATAATGGTCCATTGCAGTCACATCCTTGATCACTTCTGCGCTTGCACTCCTTCCATGGCTGCTTTCCGGCACTGCTTCCTTTTCCTTCATTCTTTCTAAATCACATGCTTTCTCCTGTACATCTTTGAACCTGTAGTAGTAGATTAAAACATCCAAGTACATGGCATAAACTACTCTCATGTACTCTCCATCCTTATACTCGTAACCCAAATCTTTGGCAATTATGGGCCAAAGATTATCTTCTGTTACACTCCGGTAACCACCGTCTCTTTCTACAATCATATATAGACTTAATAAGTCTATTCTTCTGTTGTCGATCATCATCGGTGGAACTGGCCATGTGGATATCCCCAAGAAAACTGTGATGAACCAGAGTATCATCTCTTCGAACTTCTTTCCTAATTCATGTTTGTAATGAAATACAAACTTCCCATCTTCCAGCATGTTCAACAAGTATTTGCAATCATTGAAATTCTTGAAATCCAAAGCCCTTATAATCATAACACTCCAATCCGTTTCACAAAAGGAGACATGTAGGTCCTCAAAATATGAATTCAGATATTCTTCCTTATATCTTTCACTTACATCATTCAGATTTATCACTTTCTGTTTTTCTTTTAAGCCCAATTCTTCTTCCTTGGACAACCCCGTGATTTCACTTACTGAATTAACTACCGGAGAGGAGAACATGGGAAAAATTTTGCAAGTATCTCCGGCCTTATTGACCGTGAATCCTTGCAAAGTCAGTTGATTCATGCTTAGAACATTTCTGTCTAATTCAGGCGTATAGAAAACGCTTTGAATTAGTAATCTTTCATTATTTGACTTAACTTCCACAGTCCCTATGCCTCGCATAAATAGAAATTCATTTTCCATAGAATTCGTTTCAACCCCCACTAAATGTTTTATCCGTTTAAAAACATTTATGTTACCGGCATAGTGATGTGAAAAAGAATTACTGACATACCATATGTCTCCCCACATACCGCCTTCGGTTCCTGTCACTATCAGTTCGTTCCGATCTTCTGCAGATATCCTTTGAGTTCGAATTCCTGCATTTACTGCTTGACTAATAAGTTGTGTATTTTCATCATTTTCTTTCGATTTACATTCGTAAATGTAATGCCCTTGTCGATGACAGTAAAAACACAATCTTGTTCTTTGATTTCTTTTCTCCAACTTGATTTGTTCTTCATGACAGTGTTGGCACGGAAGAATTGTCGAAGTGGCTTTGATACCACTTGTTGGCCCAGACCCGTGATCATCGTCTTCATCATGATACATTATAGGATACTTGGCAGCGGAATTGTTTGACATGATTGAACGAGTATTGATACGAATGGAATGAATGGACAAAACAAGAACAGAACGTTATTGAATGTCTTGGTACCGGAAAATGTAGCCGGTCCCCTGTTATTTATATGTACTAATATGGCGGTTAAGTTTGGCGGGAAAACTGTCATTGGACAGTTTTCGAATTAATCCTGCTTATCACCCGCCACAACTTATCACCTTGATCCGAGTTCCTAGTTATAACAATATAAATACAGTTACATAACATAAATAATTAAGTTTAATAAATCTTTCTATCAGGTTTAGCTGTGCCGATTTAGCGGTTTGCCTTGTTTGGAACATGGAATCCTTTGTGTGAACTGAACAAGCTTTTTTTTCTTTTCATTTTTGGTAGCATTATCAAGAATCATCTTTACCGTTTAGATAGTTATACTATAAGGTATATGCTTTAGAAAAAAAATTGTTTGAACCGCCAAATTCGAAAAACCAGCTGGTGCCGATCCACCCAACTTGCCAGATTGGTTTGTCGTCATCCACAACTAACTATAGCGGTTCAGCCCAATGTTCTTGTGAAAGATGGCTGAACTGGACCATAAACACTCCTAGTACACACTACAACCACAAGCCACCTCCGTGATTGTTCTTAGTTCTTGCACCACCGCACATTACAATGAACCACTGCTCATCGTCATCACAAACCTTCGATCAAGACTATCCATGCCATGCCTTGTCATGAACCATCGTCTTCCCAATAACCGATTTTTCTTGAAAAAACCCTAACTACCTTCATGTCCTAACCCGAGATGTTAACCTCCGATGCTGCCAATATATCTCCCAGAATCCATGGATCACTGAATGTTATGAGTGGTCAGTAGGTCAAATGGGGACTAAATAGTTAATATTCGATAGTTCAGGGGTTTATTTGTAAAAATAGAAGTTTGGCTGTTGTATTCTGTTAAACACTGTTACACATCAGTTGGTATCAGAGCTTTCCGATCCTCGGAAGCTCCACAACTGATTGATTTTGTTCGTTTCAATTCACTGAAATCAATCAGTTGTTCAATTGATTTTGTTTGTTTCAATCCTGAATTGATCATTGTTCGATCAATTCTAGTTCAAATTCTATCAATTCAACAATCATTTGATAAATTCTATATGACATCAACTCGAAGTCAAACATAATTGGAGAAAGTGATTAAAGATCACACAACATCATTACTACGATTTGAAGCTTTTGTTGAAAAAGCGGAGCAATCTTTTACTGATATTAGATTGATTCTTGAGAAATTGGCCAATAATCAATCCAACTCAGACACTTCTTCATCTCATCAGGAGAATAACAATGGTATTAACGGTGGTACCAGAACGGATAGATTGTTTAGATTGGGGAAGATCGAGTTTCCGAAATTTATTGGTTCGGATGTGGAAGAATGGATTTGCAGATGCGAACAGTTCTTTGATGTGGATGATACTAATAGCATCTTGTATATTTAGGCAATTGATTTAACTATTATTGTATAGATATCTCAATCATTATAGGAGATCTAGTTTGTATTTACTTTGTATTATAAATTATCAAGAGATCAATATGGGTGAGAGGGGCACTCCTCTCTTAGGGGAGTCCCCTCTCTTACTCACGGCCAATCAGCACGCGCCACGTCAACTCCCCTCACACCCTCAATTTGATGGCGGCACTCCTCTCTTGGGGGACTTGTTTTTTTTTAATTTTTTTAATTAAGAAAATATTTTTTATAAAAAGTAAAACATAAATTCATAAAATAAAAAACTACATTTCATTTAATAAAATAAAAATTACATCGCAATACTACATAAAAATTTTAGAAATTGCACGGCCACCCGTACTAGTTAGGGATCTCGCGCTTTCTGGCGAGGATGAACGGCAACATTTCCGGCGGAACATCGTCGTGCGGCTTGAGGAATGTTTTCATATCTCGATCGTGCGCGTAGTTTCTCATCGTCTCGCGTTGTTCCGTTATGAGATCGCGAGCCTCCGACTCTCTTTTCTTCCTCAATTCAATCGCCTCCATCTCACTCACGTGCTTCGCTTCTTTCATGGCAGTGTACTCTTTGAATTGTGCCGCCAACTCAGCCGAGCCCTCGGACGATGTCGCTTGACGCTTGTCTCGCCGTTGTGTTCTTTGTGGCGAGGGGTCTTCGTTCATATCGGGTATGGAAGGGTCCACGTCAACGGGCTTTCTTTTTTGTGCCGAACCTTCCCCTTCCTCACCCAACAATGGGACTTGGGCCCATTTGTCGTGTTTTCGAAAGACCTCCCATGCCTCGACATGTTGAAAACCGCTCGGATATCTCTCTTTAAAATCCTTTAAAGCAATTTTCATCACGTTGAGAT
The DNA here is from genome assembly GCA_030545235.1 of Helianthus tuberosus. Taxonomy (NCBI): domain Eukaryota; kingdom Viridiplantae; phylum Streptophyta; class Magnoliopsida; order Asterales; family Asteraceae; genus Helianthus; species Helianthus tuberosus. The sequence goes on along the minus strand of CM060449.1, from coordinate 18,266,128 downwards.
CGCTACACCCGCTCACTCGTGTACGATCCTACATATTATAAAATAACAAGTGTTAAAAACATATGAACTTAGTAAACAAAATTATAAAATGTACAACGTTAAAAAATATAATTTTTACCGCTTGTTGGTATAGGCCGTTGAAAAAGTTTATTTTCGTCATCATCGGGGTCCATTTAGACCGTACTTGATGCACGGTCCGGTTACTTCCACCAACGGTGGCATTATAATGATCTAAAATCCTACGCCAAAAACCATCGCGGGTTTGTTGATTGCCCTTCTTTTTGTTGGTAGAGCAATGTACCCACGCCTTCGCCAACGCCTCTTATTGGTCTTTTGTCCAATTTTGGCGCTCCATTTTTCCCTTTTTACCCCGAGCGTCATCTTCTTCGTTGCCGGCGTCTTCATCCACATTATATTCATCGTCGCCGGTGTCATCTTCATAGTAGCCCAAATTTTGAGTTTCGGGCACTACTTCCTCGTCCTCGTCCTCGTGAATTGGTAGAGGATGTTCAACATTTTCTCGTGGAGATGGAACTTGTGGGGAACGAAAACCATACGGGTCGAAGGCGGGGGATTGAGGTTCCATTGATAACAAATTTTGAAAATAGCTGAAAGGGGGTTGTGGTTGGGTGTTGTAAAAGGAGGGGTGTGAAGGTTGTTGGTAAAAAAAACGGGGGTTGTGAGGTATATCCGAAAGGTGGTTGTAGTTGTCCACTTGCACCGCTCGAACCACCACGAGACGGTTGCGAGCCGCGTCCCTTAGTGTTAGAGCCGACGGACTTTTTCTTGGCTTCGCGGGGTTGGTTCTCCATTGCTCGATTTGGCTTTGTGTTGTATTTGAAAGTTTTTTAGCGTAAGATTGAGAATTTGTGTGGTAAAAAATTAGATTTAAGTTGGTTATTTATATAGGTTAAAATTGATTTTTTTTAATTGTTTTCGAACGTTGCCCAATGGTAAACTGGGTTTGGTTGTGCGGTGAACATACACCGATCCCCCTCCCCGCTTACACTCCCCGATTTGATGGCGGTGGTGTTCCCGCTCGGGGACTTCACTCCCCGCTCCCCTCCCCGAGAAGTGCCCCGCTCACCATAAGAAGGATCAAGTTTAGTAAACTTCTTTCATGGTATCAAGCCTTTTTCGATCCCCCTCCCCCTAAACCCTATCGCCGCCGCCAGCTGCCTCTACTCATTTCCGTCCATCGGCTCCTCCCTCATATTTTTTCTTCCTCTCTTCTCTACCTATGGAGTCCAAACTTCACCCTGCCCTTACCGTTTCTAACATCAAAACACATGTTCCCATTATCCTGGAGAAAGACTCAACACATTATACCACGTGGAAAACCCTCTTCAAGGTGCACTGTCAAATCTACGAAGTGCTAGACCACTTGTCTCCCAAACAACCCGCTCCCAAACCTGCCGCAGAATCATCTGATGCAGCGGCTGCCGCCAAAGCCGAGGCTGCCGCCCGTGCGGCTGACACCCTGTGGAACCAACTGGACGTTCTCCAGTGGATATACGCCACCATCTCTGCGCCTCTTTTACACATCATCTTGCAACCGGGTCAGACCGCTCATGACGCTTGGTCTGCCGTTGAAAGTGAATTTAATGACAACAAAAATACTCGAGTCATCTTCCTCGGCCAAGAGTTTACTAATCCGTCTCTCGAGAACTTCTCCAACATGGCCGATTATTGTCAGCATGCGAAGCACCTAACCGAACAACTCAAGAGTGTCGGGTCTCCGATTGATGACCTGATGTTGGTCATCAAGATTCTCACTGGTCTTACTGAACGATACGATAGCATCTCCACTATGCTTTAAAACCGTGATCCTTTACCGGACTTCAACGAGGTTCGGTAACCGTTGAACATGGAGGAACAAAAGAAGAAACGCAGGCCACTCGGGGTTCTCAGGCTGCCGCCATTGCTCTCGCCACAACCACCGCCACCTCGTCCAACGGTGCCTCCTAACAGCAGCCTGCCTTCTTTCAGCCGTCCGACATGGGACGTGGTCGGAATCGCGGCGGACGTGGCCGCGGTCGCGGCAGTTCCTTCTCGGGTCGTGGCGCCAATCGGTACTATAACTAGCAACAAAACCTGACCCACCCATACATTGTTTTTCGAGTAATTGGACCGCCTCCCAGTGGGCCAACCTACTCAACTCCAACAACCCGGCCCAACCCCCCTGTCCGTACCCGTCACTACCCAATCCTCCATCCTCTCAAGGAATTTTGGGCCTAGACCGGATCAAGCGCATCAAACCAGTTATTCTCCCACCGACATCGAACAGGCCCTCTACTCCTTGGCACTCAATCAGTCGGACCATGGGGTGATGGATACAGGAGCTACTTCTCACTCGGCTAACGAGCAAGGTATATACTCTCCGTCTAATTTTAATAGGTGCACTAATAAAAATATAATCGTTGGTAATGGCATGACTATCCCTGTTTTGGCACAAGGCAACCAGGTCCTTCCCCCTCCCTATCCACCACTTAAACTTAACAATGTCTTGTTTGCACCCAACTTAATAAAAACCTTATTTCTCTTCGTCGTCTTACTACCGATAACTTAGTTTCTGGTGAATTTGATCCTTTTGGTTTTCTTGTGAAGGATCTCAAAACTCGGGCACCTATCCTACGATGTAATAGCACAGGCGATCTTTATCCTTTGACACCACCTCTTCCCCTTCAACCTACCTCACCTTCTGCTTTTGCGGTTGTGTCTCAAGATCGCTGGCATCAACGCTTGGGTTATCCTGGCAAACATTTGTTACAGTCTTTGAAACTATCTTCTTTTGTTGATTTTGGAAAACTTAATAAAACACTTTGTCAATCTTGCGTTTTTGGTAAAAGTGTTAAGTTGCCATTTTATGATTCTATTAATTGTACTCGTTCAGCTTTTGACATTGTTCACAGTGACCTATGGACATCACCCGTACTTAGCACGGGTGGTCACAAATATTACATCCTTTTCTTGGATGATTTTACCTACTTCTTGTGGACTTTTCCCATCGCTACTAAGTCCAAAGTGTTTCACACATTTACCACTCTCCACAATTTAATTAACACCCAATTTGAGCGTAAAATCAAACAATTTCAATGTGACAATGGCAAAGAATATGCAAACCAAAACTTCTACAATTTTTGTAATCATAATGGCATGCAATTCGGTTTTTTTGTCCTTACACGTCTTCCCAAAACGGTAAAACGGAACACAAAATCCGAACCATCAATAACATGGTTCGTTCGCTACTAGCCCAGGCCTCCCTTCCCCCTAACATGTGGCATCATGCCCTCGAAACTGCCACCTATCTTTTGAGCATTCTCCCAAGAAAAACTCACCAATTTAAATCCCCTACAACCTTGCTTTATAAATGCATACTGGAATACGACCATCTTCGTGTTTTCAGTTGCTTGTGTTACCCTCTCACCCCTTCCACATCCATACACAAACTTGACTACCGGTCACACCCTTGCGTCTTTCTTAGCTATCCTTCAAACCATCGTGGTTACAAGTGTCTCGACCTTACTTCTCATCAACTAATTTTTTCACGACACGTCCGCTTTGAAGAGTCCATCTTTCCTTACACCATACAATCCCCCTCTAAGCCGCCCTCCTACGACTTTCTAAACCCGACCATTAACCCCTTAATGTCGGGACTATTTACAAAATTCTCACAAATCCATACCTCCTAACCCACCCACTCCTCCTCCACCTACTGCTGCCCCACACGTTTCACCCACTGGCCAAATCCAAACTACATCCACTACACCTATCCGCCCATCCCAAACCGCCCAACCCACCACTCAGCCTACCGTCTCCACTCCTCTCAGCCCACAGTCCAACCCTACCCAAGCCCCGCCTTCGGCCCCTCACACCGAACCCACTGTTGCAACTTCCAACCTAAGCCCAGCCCAACCCATCTCCGCCACCACAGCCCAAATCACACCGCTACACTCACCAGTCCATCACACCGAGCCCAACCCAGCCCAAACCGTACCCGATCAGCCTACCCCACCCCCTCCCACCACTCGCACAATTCATACTCGTTCTATGAGTGGTATTGTCAAACCCAAGCAGATTTTAACCTTCACACCTTAGATATTGTACCCGTCCCCAAGAGTCCTCGGGTTGCTTTGTCCTCTCCAGAGTGGTATAATGCCATGTCTAATGAATTTAGTGCACTTCTTAAAAACAAGACCTGGGAGCTTGTACCCAGAATACCTGACATGAATATTATACGTAGCTTGTGGTTATTTAAATATAAATTCTGGTCTGACGGTAGTTTAGAATGATACAAAGCTCGTTTGGTTTGTGATGGTCGTAAGCAGCAGATGGGGGTTGACTGTGGCGAAACCTTTAGCCCCGTTGTTAAACCCTCTACTATTCGGTTGGTTCTTTCGCTTGCATTGTCCAAGTCTTGGCAGATTCATCAGTTGGACGTTACTAATGCCTTTTTTGCATGGCAATTTAGAAGAAACCGTTTATATGCATCAACCCATGGGGTTTCGGCACCGCGACTTTCCTGATCATGTTTGCCTGCTTCGGAAGTCCTTATGCGGTCTCAAACGGGAACCACGAGCATGGTACCAGCGGTTCACCGATTTTATCACTTTCCAGGGGTTTCGCCAAAGCAAGTCCGACAACTCTCTTTTTATTTATCCTCATGGTCATGAGATTGCTTATCTTCTCATTTATGTGGATGGCATTATTCTTACCACGTCCTCCGTGGATCTTCGTAAACGCTTGCTCCACAAGTTGTCCGGTGAATATGCTATGAAAGACTTGGGGCCACTTTCTTATATCTTGGGTATACAGGTGACTCGGGAAGGTGATACTATGTTTTTATCTCAGCAGGCTTATGTTCGTGACATTCTCCATCGGGCATCTATGGACTCCTGCAAACCGGTTACTACTCCTGTTGATCCGCAGTCAAAGTTATATGCTGACCACGGCCCTCTACATGATGATCCTTCGATATTTCGCAGTCTTGCCGGTGTGTTACAGTATCTGAACTTTACTCGACCAGACATATCTTACGAAGTTCAGCAGATTTGCATGCATATGCACGCACCTCGGCTTGATCATTGGAACGCCTTGAAACACATCCTTCGATATCTTCAGGGCACGGCTGATTTTGGTCTTCATCTTGGACCCGTTTCCGGCTTACGTCTGATTGCTTACACTGATGCGGACTGGGCTGGATGCCCTGATACTCGCCGATCTACGTCCGGTTACTGTGTTTATTTGGGTGTTAATCTTATTTACTGGTCTTCCGAGAGCCAGTCCACTATTTCTCGCTCCAGTGCGGAAGTGAAATATCGAGGTGTTGCTAATGTGGTTGCGGATATTTGTTGGTTGCGTAATCTTCTCCTCAAGCTCCATCATCCACTTTCTCGTGCTACGTTAGTTTATTGTGATAATGTCAGTGCCGTCTATCTCTCCGGTAATCCTATGCAACATCAGCGCACTAAGCACATTGAGCTTGACATTCACTTCGTTCGTGAACAGGTGCAACGCGTTCACATTCTTGTGTTACATGTTCCTTCTTGCCATCAGATTACCGATATATTTACCAAGGGTCTCTCGCGCTTTTTATTTGATGATTTTCGTTCCAGTCTCAACATCGGTCCTCCCGATGCTTCCACTGCGGGGGTGTAATAGTATCTTGTATATTTAGGCAATTGATTTAATTCTTATTGTATAGATATCTCCATCATTATAGGAGATCTAGTTTGTATTTACTTTGTATTATAAATTATCAAGAGATCAATGAGAAGGATCAAGTTGAGTAAACCTCTTTCAGATACACCAGAAAATTTTAAAGTGAGATATGCGGCCATTAATTTGGAGGGCAAAGCTATGAAATGGCACTCTTCTTTCCTTAAAACTCTAGTCAAACCTATAACTGAGGTAACATGGTCTGAATATTCAGAAATCACTAACTAGGCAAAAAAATGGCTGTCAAAAGATCTAAGGGAGAATGCTTCTGGTGTAATGACAAAATTACCCCCACCCATAAATGTCCCAATAAACAGTTGTATAGCATTGAATTAATGGGTGAAGCTAAGGAATATCTTAATGTTCTTGAAGAAGGGGAGATATTAATTGATGCAACAATAACTGATCCATTAATTTCAATTCATGCTTTAATAGGGGTACCTTCTTTTTCTACAATGCAAGTAGTTGGAAATATTGGTACTAAATTGTTGCAGACATTGGTAGACTCTGGGTCAATTCACAATTTTTTAGATGAAAAATAAGCTAAGAAACTCAATTGTTCTTTACAAAAGATTAGACCTATACGAGTAGGGGTAGCTAATGGGATTCCACTTATTTGTAACAAGATTTGTCATGATTTCCAATGGCAAATGCAGGGGTTATGGTTTAAAGCAAATGTTTTTGTCATACCATTGGATAGTAATACCAGTTCAAGGGTAACCATACAAACAAAGTGGCTTTATGTTTAAAGAGAACTATGAATGACGTTCTTAATCAAGATAGTCAGGTAGTTCACAGCCAGTTGTGTGGGGATTTACCCGAACTTGAAGCGGAATTGTAAGGGTAATTTGGATTCATGTTTATGAATAAGAGCAACAAGAATGTACAGAAAATTACGAAGGCAAACGAGATGGACAAAATGAATGAATATTCAGAATGTCTTGGTGCCGACAAAAGTTACATGCATATATCTATATATACATAAGTCATGGCGGTTACTTGGTGGATGGATTTGGAGGGAACAACCGATGTTTGAAACGGTGTCTCTTAAAACCAACAAAACCATCCGCTTATTTATCGATACATACATATAATCATGAGTTTAATAATCCTGAATATACAGAACATAAATATAATTAAGTTTATTTACTAACACACTCCCCTAAACTTAATTGTTCTTTCGAGAATGTATCATAACACTTCTGTTTGCTTCATTCACTGCCTTTTCAGCCTATTTGAAATCAAACTTCCTCCTCTTTTGCAGCTTTTTCAGCCAGTGCCAGTCATTTCCTACATAAAACACATAATGCTCTCCATCTTGATCAGCACTGTTGTGTCTGCCGGTTCCTTCCTGGTTATCTAGACTCCAGCTTCTTCTCACTTCTGCCACATCCTCAACTATCTCTTTCTCGGACACCTTCTTCTGTGTTGATTTAAACTTATAGTAATAAACAAGCACATCAAGATACATGGCATACATCAGCCTCATAAATTCTCTATCTTTATAATCAAAGCCCATGTCTTTAGCAACTACAGCCCACATGTTATTGATGTATTGCAAAATACATCCTTTATTCGTGTATAGTTTGTATAGTTTCCGTTACTTTTTAGTTCCGTTTTAGTTAGAATGTGCGTACTATTGATGAATTTGTGTTTTCCAGGTCTTGGCACTTAAAGTTGCTTAAAATTGAGTGAAAACGAGCCATAATTCTGAAACACCAAGTCCCGGAACGAGTTGAAAAGAGTTAGAATTATTTCTGAAGTTTTTGGAGAGCTTAAGATGGAAAAATTAAGCAACAAGATGTAAAAAAAGCGTTGTGGCATCGCGCCATAGCTAAAACGGAGACTCGTCGCGCAGCGCTAGCATTAAACAAATAAAATCTGGAATTCTTTATTTTGGCGTCGCGCCACAGCAATGCATGAGAACCGTCGCGCGATGCGACGGGGTTGAATGACGGTGATTCTTTGTTACATCATTAGGGTTAACTATAAAAACCAAGAAATATATCATTAAACCCTAGTTATGATTGGAGATCATCTTAGGCGATTTTGAGAGCACGTTTGGAGCGATTTCGGAGATCTTGAAGCTTACGAATCAGTGGTACAAGTTCGGGACGAATGATTGAAGACTACACGGGTTTTCTAGTTCTTTGTTTTTGATTTTTCTCACGGAACTTGTTATCATGAATTCTTTGTTGAACATCTTTGATTTGTTTTCGATTATTAACATTCTCGGCTAAACATTTAAGCCACCTAGACGTGATGAATGGATTGATATGAAGTTTTTACCTTTTTCGTTATTTGCATGAATGTTATGGATTAATTGGGTTTATTATTGTCAATTTCTTCGTATGATTCTTAGTGACGGTCTTTTCACAATATAGAGTCATGCTAGGGTTTTAGATTTTGGTGAGTGTCTATATCACATAATAAATCTTAACTCTTTAGGGTGGAATTGGCCAATAACCCCTAGAAGTAATTGTTAGTAATTTGCTAGGTTTTAGTGTTCTGCTAGTCCTTATAGCTGGAAGGTGCGGGGCTATTGATAGGTCTTACCTGGCGAATTGCTTTAGACACTCCTTGGAAAAGGCCGTGCCTTAGTTGCCCCGTCGGTTTATTAGTCTATCAAGTCAAGTTAAATAATCCAAACTACCCTAGATCTATAATTAGAAAATAGTAGGTCGACATTAGGGTACTTACACAATAATTAGACAACTGGAACGACGTCTAATAACCGGTAGGATTGACGGCCTAGGTAGCGCCATAAGTTTCACCTTGAGAAGGGTTGAGGGGCTTAGTTGGTGTCTTAATAGGTTTAGTACTATAGGATCCCGGTTCCATAATTCATGCATTTAACTTAATTGGTAATTCTTTAAAATCAATTCAGGATTCTAGTCTAGGTGGTCTCGTTCATTATATAAGAAAAGCCTTCATCTTCTTTCGTATTAGTTTAGTCTTAGTTTAATATTAAGTTTAAATAGATTTCTTTAGATTTTTGGTAAACCCCCCCCCACCCCCCCCCCTAAAAAAAACAATTAAACAAGTTTGTGTCGTGTCTGTCAGTGTCTATTAGAGTCTAGTTTACATGATACATAGAGTCTCAAGGTTCGATATCCAGACTTCCTAGGGTTATACTACAGTGATCGGTACACTTGCCGATTTGTGTGGTTTAGGTTGAGTCTAGAATTAAAGCTTTTTAGTGTCTAGTTTAGAGAGTCTAATTTAGTTGATTTTTATAGTTTGTTTAGCACACATCAAGTTTTTGGCGCCGTTGCCGGGGACTCTTGGCAATCGCGTTCATTAGCTTTGATAGACTTAATTGACATATACGTGCTACGTGTTTTGTTTGTTTTGAGTCTTTTATTTTTATTCTTATTTTGAGTCGTAGTGACTAGTGTTTGCTTTTCTCATATCTAGGTTTTTACTTGAAGTGGATGCCACATCTGCGCTCGCACGGACCGCCGAAGCCGCCAGTCACCGAGTCATCGTCTCGATTGGGCCAAGGCCCACAGGTTAGTACTTCATCCTCTTCTCAGTTTCCCAATTTTGATTCTACTCTATTACTCACCCCACCTCCAACCCCACCACCTTCACCAAACTATTCACCTAAAACATCACTTAAGGTTTCCCCACCCGATAGTCCCACCTCTAGCAATCCAGAAAACATAGAACAAATGGCCAACCCTAGACAAACCGTCCACCAACAAGCCACCCAAAATTTCACCGGTCTTGCTTCACCCATCACTGTCACACCCCGATATTTCCACGTATTACCGGTGGGCCCGGTGGGGAGTATCGTGACATAGTTGATATCATCATAGTCAAACAACACAATTTTAAATGCACAACGAAAGCAAAAGATAAATATATTACAATCCAATATAAAGTAATATCAAATATTACAATAGAATGTAAGATAGATCCACATGCGGATCTAAAATAGAAAGATAACACTGTTCAACAAACTTTAACATCTAGAGCTTGCGAGACTTGATTAATGATGCCAAGAGTAGCCAGCCTATTTCGTCTAGTACCTGCACTTAGCCTTTTTGGAAAATACGCCAGTTTACACTGGTAAATACAACTTAACTGGCTCATTTTGAAAAGAGTTTGAAAATTAATTTGAATGCACATGGCACAAAACTTTTTATAACTTGGGATGATTATTTGTATATAATCTTGTATACAGTTTTACTTATTTGTCGTCCGTCAGGGCCGGTCTAGATTAACTGACACGCCACAGGTATAATGCCCACAAGGATTATTTCCTTTAAGTGGATTACCAGTTTTTACATAATACATCTGTCAGGTGTACGCCTACACCCCGTGCTTAGGTCGTGGCAATTTCTTTTAATGATGCCAAGGATATCCGGGACATGGTCATTTAACCCCCAAAGGCCATACACCAAATAATACATATTATATGGGTCATGCAAATACATTAATCACAATCCAATTTAAATGACTACACACACCCGACCAAGCGGTACTTTTATACTACCGTATCCTAAGCCCGTATAGGGAAAATAAGTTAAGAGTATTTACCTGAGCAAATTTATACAATTTATCCCAGCCGTATACCACCAAGCAAGTACATATAGCTTTTACTGGGCTCCTAAATCTGGAACAAAGGTTTTTAATAACCTATTAGATTCCTAACGGGTCTTAATTTAAGCCTATGCTTAGACCAGTTAGTTTTAAAAGAGGATACGGTTCAAAACGCATGATTAAGCGAGAACCGGATTAGATTGTGGTTTAGACCCAAAAAGCTTGTATACTTGTGTAATAAGGGTAAACTAAACACATTCTGGATTTTGAGTTAAAAATGACAAGGTTTGACCCGTTTCGGCTAATTTATGCAAACTAGTTACATAAGCCGATCCGAACGCGAAAAGTGCGTAACGGGTAACCAAAAGAGTCATATACAGGTTTCCTAAGTTAATATGCTTTAAATACGTTGTGATATCAGTAGGATACCTTCCATTATGCCCAAAACAAATTTAAACTCAAATTTAACCCCGAAGGGGTATTTTGGTCATTTTAAAGGTTGTAAAAGAGTTTATATATTAATCTGAGTTTTAGGTCTGATATAATCAGTAAAAATACTTACTTTAATAAGTTATATCAATGTGGTATTACATATATGTGAAATTTATTAATTATAACCAAACTATGCACCGAAAGGGCATTCTGGTAATTTCACATAAGCTTTAAAGGTCAAAATTAGAATTCTGAGTTTAAAACTTTTGCCTACTGTTAAATTATGAAAATTTACTTAAAACATCAGTAGGTATCAAACCTTATATGTTAAAAATAGTTTTAACTTATATCATGCGTTAAAAACGCGTAAAAGGCGGTTTTAAGCGATTTCCAGGTTTTTAATGAAAAGCTGATATTTTTATTATTCCAAAATCTTAAAATAATTTATTTATCATATAAAATCAGTAGCAAAAGGTTTGGTGTCAAAATATTTTATAAAACTCATTTTATAGGCCAAAAGGGCAAAACCGACAATAACCGAATCAAAGGTATAACTCTATCTTATGCTCAGCCTAAAAATAAATAAAAATCTTCAAAAATCCAAAAATATTATTTTACATCAGTGGGTAAAAATTTCGGTATCAAAAATTGGGTTTAGATAGGCTATATGCTAATTATGCCGTTTAATTAATAAAAAGCTTTTCATTTACGCTAATGAGCATAACTCCTAATCTAGACCAAAAACTGATGTCAAATTTTAAGGACAAGTTTATAATTCAGTAATAAAGGTTTCTATTCTTTCATATTTTCAAAAATATCGTTTAAGGTTAAAAGGGCATAATGGTCAACATTTAAGCATATAACGGGAACATGTAAATGAATAGGATAACTAAGGATCCAAGTTGTATAACCTCAGAGGGTTATACTAACCCATAACATGGTCCTAAAGGAATCCTAAGGCATATCTAAACTAAGCTAAATCGGGTCAGAACTGAAAGTCAAAGCAAAAGTCTACTTTTGCGACTTTCAGTTCCGAAACGATCCTAAACTTGAAATTGTCGGGTTGAACATGCTTAGGCATGTTCTTATACTAATTACCAAGTTATACAAGTGTTAAAACAGGTTTCATAGCTTCTATATTGCTAATTATGAATTTATTTGCAAAATAGCTTTCTGTTGACTTTTTATTATTAGGTTTGACCCGATATTTGACCAAGTTAGGATGATAATCAGTAGGTGCCCTCTTAGGGGTTTATTACCTACACAATTACCAACTTATAACTACTCTTAATTTGACTAATGACTGGGCCATTAGCGATTAATTACTAAGTCAACCCATAATTACGATAAGCTTGACTTTTGGCCATTAAACTAATCAAAACTGAAATTAGGAGATTAAGGACACTTACAATGGTCCTTAGTACTGAAAAGAATTCCAAGGAAGTTCCAAATGCTCAGGATCCTCCAGAAATAAGAAGATAGCAAGATTGGAATGATATGAGCAAATGAAAGTGTTGAAGAACACTTCTATTTATAGTTGAAGAGGATTAGGGAGATCACTCCAGGTGTTTGGAGGCTTCTTAGGATGATTACAAGTGCCCCCATACGTGTTACAAACAGGCAACAAGCCCATAGATTCAATTTGATGGTTTAAACTTGCTTGGTGTGGGGAACAAGCAAATTTTCATAGCTGGCACCAGCATACGGACCGTATGGTCCAGTGTATACGGTCCGTAAGGACCTGGTCAGATCAGCAAAGTTTCAACAGTTGACATGTTTAGCCCCTACACTTCCAAATGCCATTTCCGACACATCTAAGGCCCGTTAAACCATTTTTAAGGCTCTACAATGATTCCTAAGCATGGGGAACATGAAACATTTTCAAAACCATGCCTGATGTCGGTTCGTTTGGTCGTATGGTCTCGTTGTTCGGCTAATTACGACGAAACACGGACGGACGCGAAAAACGATCCAAACGATGCGACGAATGGAATTTTATTAAGCCAAACACTAAAATAGAAATATTTTAGTGCTTAGATAAATTTTGGGTGTCCGGGGGCATTCAGAATGTAAGATATGCGCGTAAACGCAAACTTGTGCACTTTTTGACACTTTTAGTCCCTGCCTGACTTAAAACTTTATTTTTGCGCACCAAACACCTCTAAGCCTATATCTAAGCTATATAAAGGATAAATAGGGTATGTTTAACTCATGGTCATATTCCGGAAGGTCCGTTACCATACGAATCGGCATACTTTTGCAGTTTGACGCGATTAGTCCTTTAATCGCACAAAGTAGTGCGAAATGTCGTTTACTGACATCCAAGCCTTCCATGGCCCATAATGGGCATTCCAAAGCATATGATTAAATATTAATACACTCCTGTTTGCTTAAATGGTCACCGAAAGGCGTAGATTCAAAAGTTGACGCTTTAGGTCCCTCTATTGCGCAAACTTGCGCATCTCATCATTTAATAGCATTGAAGCCTCATCTAATTCATATTAGACATTCTTGAAAGTATTATTAAACATAACGATGCTTCAGGTTTGCTAAAAGGTCATTCAGAGGTATAATTAAACATATTGACACTTTTAGCCCCTCTGACTTGCAAAGTTGCGCGTAACTTTACTTATAGGCATAAAAACCTTAGACGGCCAATAGTTGGCATTCCTGAGAGTATAATCAAATATCATGAGGCTCCCGATTTGTTAAAAGGTCACTCAGATGTAAGAATTAACATGTTGATGCTTTTAACCCATCTTTGTTCAAACTTTCAATTAATTACGCAAACGGCTACACTCGATCGACAAGTGGTTAATTTATGAATATAATCATCGTGAGAGGTTATTCAGAAACATATTTTTGGTATGATAACACTTCCAATCCTTTTATAATCAAAGTTTTCGATTTTTCGAAAAATTAGTCCCTTAATTTCAGTGTTTGACTTCATTAGGGTTTATTACACGTGTCAATACACCATTGGACGTGATTTTACGAGGTGTTACAATCACCGTCCCACCCATCGTTAGCGAAAACTCATGGCAGATTCCATCAGCCATGCAAGCCATCACCAATAGCATCCAATTCCATGGCTCCGAGGACGAGGACGCCCCGGCCCACATAAACTGTTTCTCCCGTATCCTTACTACTTTTAGCCTTCATGGAGCCCCGAATGATGCTACTTACCTACAGCTTTTCCCATTTTCACTAGCAGGGCGTGCGGCTACTTGGTTGGAATCTCAACCAATCGGTACCTTTACCACTTAGGCGGGCCTTTGTCAATCCTTTTTGAACAAGTATTTCCCACCCGCTAAAGCCTCACGCCTTCGTGACCAAATTCACTCTTTCCGCATGGAGCCCGACGAGCCCTATTATCTTGCTTGGGAGCGTTTCCAAAACCTTTGTGCTCGTTGCTCCCAACATTGTCTTTCCGATTGGGCCCTATGTGAGAAATTCTATAACGTTCTCACCCAAGAGACTCGTTATAACAACCCTCCTGAATTTTTCTGACACCCTAATATATATTAAAATATTCCCATATGTCTTAAAATACACCACGTATGTTAAAACCGAGCCTAAAATACATTATATAATTAAAAATAAAATAAAAAATCAATTTTTAATGTCGCTCGCGGTCCGCGACGGATATAGCACAAGGCTACGTGGGACGCGACGACCTGGATACGAGGAGGCACCGGAGCACGCCACGTGTCTGACACGTGTGGGGTCTAGGGCTGACTCGGCAAGCCTATAACGGGACACGTAGTCCCTGGCGGGCCGCGTAAGCCCCCTTCTCATCTTACGCGGGGCGCGACAGACCCCCTGAACACCCCTATATATAGAATTCGTTGGCCACAGTTCACAAATCGTTCATAAATCTTTCTTCTCTCAAAATTCTGAATAGTAGGCATAATTATCGGGTATAATACCCCCCTAATTAACGAAGTTCTGCCCCGATGTAAGTATAATAACCCCGGTTACGTATTAGATACGCTGCCCGATTGATCCAGGGTTCCGTAACGGCTGTCGATGTTCTACCCGACGTAGTCGTTGGAATGTCGTCTCGGGGAAGGTATTACTAATGTAAATAATGGGTTATTTTACTAACATATGTGCATTTGTGTAACTTATAGATAATCACCAGGAAACCCTTACAGAAAACCTAAGACAGCAATGTGAGTAATCTCCTTTTTGTAAACTATTTTTACCAAACTTTAAATGTTTTACAATGTGATTAAGGAGTGATTGAGTCATTGTAGTTCTTCAATTACTGCCGGTATCTTGGGGTTTTGTATACAAAATGTGGAACACGTTACCATTGGACAAAAAGTTAGCCAATGTGTAATATGACCCACCAGTCAGGATTGACACTACTGAATGAGTAATTGTGTAGAAATAAACAATGTGATAGCTCTCAATACTGTTAAAGAATAAAACTCTTCTTGATTAAACTGGGATTCACTCACCAGTATTTTCCACTGACAAAATATTTTTAAACGCATTTCATGTAACAAAATGTGAGAGCCAACTAGAAGCCAGCTGGACAGCACTGAAGGCTTGGAAAAGTGGCTATAAAAGTTACCTAAATAAAAGAAGATGTTTTATTCAATAAAATAGGGATTTCCCCTATGAAAATGTTTGTAATGAAAACTTGGGTTTTATCCCAAAATGTTTAATACTATAAAAGCGTGGTATTTACTCTGATAAACATTTCCTAACTACGGTCCTGATGAAATTTCCGCTTCTAAATTGATAAACAAATGATACCACCAAAACTGGTCTCGCGGCCGCCCGTTCCCGGGACAGATAGGGGGCGGGGGTTGCGACAGAATGTGGTATCAGAGCTAAGCCACTGATTCAGCCACAGAAGTGTTCTGCTGACACCGATATATTATTCAAATTGTTAGGAAATTAATTATGGAAATACGTGCATAATTGTATTTTATTGTTGTGTGTTATTTGACTATTTGTTAGTTTACAGTATGAGTGATCAAGGACCCTCAGACGTTTATCGTCAGTTGTCCGATTCACCTAGGAGTGAAGGTACTTCTTCCCAGCCTGCCCTCTTTGGGTATTCAGCTGACCAGGAAGAAGGGACGTTTGTCTTTAAGGCTCAGTCTGAAGAGCCATTCCCTCAGAAAAAGAGAGGATGGTTTAGTAAGGGAGCATTCGAGCGTAGGAAAAGAATGCGAAAGTTGCAACAGCAAAGCCCCTAGCAGCCGCTAAGCGAGAGTCAGATGCCCATACACAAGATATGCTTAATAGGAGCTTAGTCAATTTTCATATCTTAGCAACAACAGCTGCCGACCCAAACCTGGAGCAACTAGTAGCCCCACAACCCTTACTTTTGTTTCCCACTCAGCCGATGGAGATATAAAACAACCCTGAAAACCAAGTCCAAATGCATGATTTCAACCCTGAGGAGATACCTAGGATACCAGCCCCTAATCCCTTAGACCCAGATTATGATCCATGGTTCGATGATCAAAGGGATTATGTGCCACGCTACCACCTAAACGACGAACCCATGCCGAACTTAGCAGCCTATCCAGATCTGGACCCTTTAGATCCCTACTATGACAACGATGAATACATTAGGGAGATCTTAGAGAATCCGTACCCTCAGGAGGATCCCATGCCCCAGTACCCAGACCCAGTACCAGCACCTGCACCCCCAATGAGTGCAGAAAATGTGCACGAGCTCCGAACTTTCGGAGAAGAGATTTTAGAGAGTAGTGAGAGGATGAGGCAGGCAGGAGAGCGACTCGTCTGGAAGTACGACGAGCGCAATATGGATTACTGGATGAATCCAGATCAATGAAGGTGATGGTGGAGTTGGTAATAACAATAATAATTTAATAATATATAATATGTTTGTATGAATATATATATATATATATGTGTGTGTGTGTGTGTGTGTAATAATAATATATGTTGTAGTATAGACCACTTCGTGGTTAACGATGCATGGTAGTGTTGTAATTTTAATTCCAGCTTTAATGTGTATTAGACGCATACTATATAAGAAAGAGTAAAGTCGTAATGCTCGACGCTTTTGACCAATATGTGTGTTGTGTGGTTGTTGCCTAAATTATTTATTATTTTGTGATATTATTAATTGGCAAATGTTTAAAAATTCAAATGGACGACGAAGTAAACCAGGAAAACCAGAATAATGATAACCAGATTAACATTAACCTGGATAATGAAAACCCGAACAACAACAATAATGGAAACCAAGTGGATAACAGTGCCATGCAACATATAGTGGCACAAGGGATAATAGATGCGATGCCATATATTATCAAAACGGTTAAGGAAGCGGAAAATAAAAGTAAACATGATAGCAAGCGACCCTTTGAACCTGAACACAGCATGAACAATGGACCCGTACTTCAAGTGCCCATTCCTAAAAGAAGAAGAACCGTGTCTTACGGTTGTTCTTATAAAGAATTCTGGTCTTGTAAACTAATGGAATTCTCGGGTAATGAAGGGGCCGTTGCATCTCTACGCTGGATAGAAAAGACTAAGGCAGTCTTAAGAATAAGTAAATGTGCGGAAGATGATAAGATAATGTTTGCTTCCAATCTGTTTAAGAATTTAGCACTAGAATGGTGGAACACTATCCTCCACTCTAGGGGAAGTGATAGAACTTACAATATGGAATGGGAGGAGTTTAAAAACATGGTAGAAAGGAAATTCTGCTCTCCTAATGAAAAAGAACAGATAGCAAATAAATTCCTAAATCTTAGGGTGACTGGAATAGATAGTAAGGGTTATACTACATTATTCTTTGAATATGCCCGAATAGTACCAACCCTTGCTTCTCCTGAACCAGTATTAATCTCCCGTTACATCTGGGGATTAATTGGGGAGATTAGGCATGTAGTCAAGGCAGCTAGACCCCAAACCATAGAAGAAGTTGTAGAACTAGCAAATACCTTGACAGATGAATTAGTCCGTACACGAGAAGAGGATCAAAGGAGGAACCTAACCCAAAAGCTTATCTAAGAATTCCGTTCTGGAAATTCTAACCGTGGGAGAAATGTAGGTTCTACCTCTGCACCCTACTGTAAGTATTGCAAAAGAAAGCATTCAGTAAGATGCTCCATATACTGTAACTTCTGCAAAATATTGGGACATAAGGAGGAAGACGACAGGAAGAAGCCTAACAACAAGATATGCTACAACTGCGGAGAATAAGGTCATATCAAGCCTAACTGTCCAAAGCTAGCTCCAGCTACGAACACCAAGAATACTAAAAATGCTAGAGCATTTGTTCTGACTGCAGAAGAAGCAAAGATGATCCCGGATGTGATCACCGGTACGTTTTTAGTTAATGATGTTTTTGCTAAAGTATTATTTGACTCTGGTGCGAACGAAAGTTTTATTAATACTTCATTTTGCAAACTTCTTAATCAATCATTAACTAAACTCCCACAAGAATGTCTAGTAGAGACAGCAAATGGGGAAACCATTAAAATTTCTGAAATCTTGCAGGGAGCAAGAATAGAAATTCAAAATCAGAAATTTATTGCAAACCTTTACCCAATAAATTTGGCAGGATTTGATGTTGTATTAGGAATGGATTTGTTAATAGCCAATAAAGCCAGTATTTTATGTGATCAAAAGTCAATCCAAGTAAATTCACCAAGGGGTGAAAAGATCACAATTAAAGGAAATAAAACCTCTAGATCCACTAAATTCATCTCTGTGATGAAAACAGCCAGTTATATAAGAAAAGGATCATTAGTGTATTTGATTTCCATAATCACTAACACTAAAGGAAAAGAATTAAAGAATATTCCAGTAGTATCCCAGCTTTCAGATGTATTTCCAGAAGAGCTACCAAGGCAACCTCCAGACAGAGAAGTGGAATTCAGAATCCATTTGATACCAGGAACTGCACCCATTGCCAAAGCACCTTACCGTTTGGCACCCGCAGAAATGCAGGAACTAAAGAAACAGTTAGACGAATTATTGGAGAAAGGATTCATACAGCCAAGCTCATCGCCATGGGGAGCACCGATTTTATTCGTTAAAAAGAAGGACAGATCAATGCGTATGCGCATTGACTACCGTGAATTGAACAAAGTCATGATTAAGAATCGGTATCCATTACCAAGAATCGATGATCTGTTCGATCAATTGCAAGGAGCATGATTTTTCTCTAAAATCGATTTAAGGTCAGGATATCATCAATTAAAGGTACAGGAAGAGAACATTCCTAAAACCGCTTTCAGAACAAGGTATGGCCATTATGAATTTACTGTCATGCCATTTGGTTTAACCAATGTCCCAGCTGCATTTATGGACATGGTGAACCGAATATGTAAGCCATATTTGGATAAATTCATAATTGTCTTTATAGATGATATTCTTATTTATTCCAAAAGCAAAGAGGAACATGCAGCGCATCTGCACGCACTTCTAAGTTTATTGAGAAAAGAAAAGCTTTATGCTAAGTTTTCGAAGTGTGAGTTTTGGTTAGAACAGGTACAGTTTCTTGGACACCTAATTAATCATGAAGGAATTCATGTAGATCCCACCAAGATCGAGGCGATTACCAAGTGGAAAACCCCTGAGTCACCAACCGGGGTTAGAAGTTTCTTAGGATTGGCTGGTTATTATAGAAGATTTATTCGAGATTTTTCTAGAATAGCCATTCCCTTAACTAAGTTAACCTGTAAATCCGTTAAGCTTGAATGAGGACCAAAACAAGAAGAAGCTTTTGAAGTTCGTAAGCAAAGATTAACCCATGCACCTATACTAGCGTTACCAGAAGGAACTGAAGATTTTGTAATCTATTGTGACGCTTCTAAATTAGGTTATGGATGTGTGTTAATGCAACGTCAAAAGGTCATAGCTTACGCTTCTAGACAACTTAAGAATCATGAAGAGAATTATTCAACCCATGATCTAGAGTTAGGAGCCATAATTTTTGCCCTTAAAATTTGGAGACATTACTTATACGGTAGTAAGTTTTCCATTTTCACCGACCATAAGAGTTTAAGGTATGTTTTTGGATAAAAGGAGTTGAATATGAGACAAAGACGCTGGATGGAGACACCTAGCGATTGTGATTGTAATATCCAGTGTCATGCAGGAAAAGCAAATGTAGTAGCTGATGCTTTAAGTCGAAAGTATCATGAAAAGCCTAAAAGAGTACGTTCTCTTAAGTTAAATCTGCAAGTAGATTTAAATGAACAGATTAGAAAGGAACAAGAATCAGTAATCAAGGATGATACTGAAAAATTAAAAGGAATGATTAAGGAATTAGAACAAGGAACATATGGAATTTGGAGATTCCATAAGAAAAGAATGTGGATGCCTAAATTAGGAAATCTACGTCACCGTATATTAGAAGAAGCCCATAAGTCTAAGTATACGATGCATCCTGGAAGTGATAAGATGTATCAGGACTTAAGAAAGAATTTTTGGTGGATAGGAATGAAAAAGGATATAGCAACATATATTGCAAAGTGTTTAACATGTTCACAAGTTAAAGCTGAACATCAGAAACCTTCAGGTTTATTGCAACAATTAGAAATGCATGTATGGAAATGGGAATTGATAACAATGGATTTTGTTACCAAATTACCCAAAACAAGAAAAAGGTAATGATACAATCTGGGTGATTGTAGACAGGCTAACCAAGTCAGCTCACTTCCTACCAATGAAGGGAACTTTCAGTATGGAACAGTTAGCTAAATTATATGTAAATGAAATAGTTTCAATACATAGAATTCCTATATCAATTGTTTCTGACAGAGATAGTCGTTTTAACTCACATTTTTTGACCAGTTTCCAAAACGCAATGGGAACCAAGTTGAATCTAAGCACCGCTTATCATCCTCAAACAGACGGACAAAGCGGAAGGACAATTCAGACAATGGAAGACATGCTTAGAGCTTGTGTAATTGATTTCGGAGGTAATTGGGACAATCATTTACCATTGATAGAATTTTCTTATAATAACAGTTATCATACAAGTATCAATGTTGCACCATTCGAAGCACTTTATGGACGAAAGTGCCGAACGCCAGTCCGTTGGGCAGAAATTGGAGAAAAGCAACTACCTGGACCTGAGATAGTACAAGAAACAACAGACAAAATCATTCAAGTCAAGGAACGACTGAAAGCAGCACGTGATTGACAAAAGAGTTATGCTGATAACAGATGAAAACCCTTGGAATTTCAAGTAGGAGATAAATATTATTGAAAGTCACTCCTTGGAAAGGAGTGGCCAGATTCATCAAGAGGGGAAAGCTAAGACCCAGGTATGTTGGACCTTTTGAGATTATTAGAAGAATAAGACCCGTAGCCTATCAGCTACAACTTCCAGAGGAAATGGCAGGAATACATGATGTATTTCATGTATCTAATCTCAAGGAATGTTTAGCTGATGAATCACTAGTAGTACCTCTTAAGAATATAGAGGTAAATGAACAGTTAAAGTTTGTAGAGAAGCCTCTACAGATTAAAGATAGGAAAGTTAAGAACCTCAAGCACAAGAGATTAGTTCTGGTCAAAGTAAAGCGGGACTCTAAAAGAGGACCAGAATATATATGGGAGCTTGAATCAGAAATGCAAAGGAAATATCCACACTTGTTCCAGCAGATCTCGAGGACGAGCTCTAAAACAAGGTGGGGAGGATATAACAACCCTCCTGAATTTTTCTGACACCCTAATATATATTAAAATATTCCCATATGTCTTAAAATACACCCCGTATGTGAAAACTGAGCCCAAAATACATTATATCATTAAAAATAAAATAAAAAATCAAGTTTTAATGTCGCTCGCGGCCCGCGACGGATATAGCACAAGGCTACGTGACGGGTGGTCCATAGGACAACCCTTAATGATGTTAAAAGACGAGTTTATCCCTCACTTGATCGCGTAATTATCTTGAATTAGATGACTACAGTTGCTTATGTTTCAGGTACACTTTGGAGCTTAAAATGGATAAATCACTGCTTTGGATGGACTGGAGTGGAACGGGTCAAGCATGGATAAAAACAAGAAACAAAACAGAAGATTTAGAGGTCCACCGTAACTTACGGTAGGCACCGTAAGTTACGGTAGAGGTGACGAGGAAAAGTGTAACTGCCTCATTTAAAACCGTTTTGATGTGCCTTTTCACAAAATTCATCATTGGAACGTTTTCTCTACACTTTGTGGGCGAATTTTAGCTTTGGATATCATTTGGGAACAATTCTAAACATTTGGTTTTGGTTTTTGATTCGTATGAACTTGAACTTTGATGTTATGATGATCAACCGAACAATGTCCGGCTAAATTTGTGTTGATCATCTTAGGTGAATGTTTCTTTACAAATCTTGTGTGATTTTCCTTTATTTCTAGAATGATAACTTTGTGTTTGCTTTGATTATCATGGTGTATGAATATTCGATTGTAGCTTGTTAATTTGTATTGCAATTCTAGTCTCAATCGTACGTTCTTGGTGTCGTTGACAATCGAGATATCACGGGAAGGGTTAGGGTTGGATATCGATTGATTGATCATCGAGAAATGACCTCGCATTGATATAATCCGAGTACTTTGTTCCCTTTTATCACAACAATTATTTATGCACGAGTTATGTCTATGTAACTCTTTCTAGTTGGAATTTTGCACAAGTGTTAAAAGAAACTGAACCCTAAGATGGTCATTGTTCTCATAATCTGAATTAAAAATCCAATCTTGATTAGCAATTAGTTGATAACTTAGTTTTAAATCAAACAATCCAAACCACTGATCTTTAATTTCTGCACATTAGATTAATTGTAGTTAACTTGCAAGATTATAGAATCAACATACTTTCCACAAACTCCCTGTGTTCGATACCCATTTACTGTTATCTACTAGTTGTAATTTGGATTAAATTTGCATGTACTACGACATCACAACAAATTTTGGCGCCGTTGCCGGGGAGTAGTGCGTAACGTGTGTTAGTTTGTTAGTTTTGCTTTGTTATTTTCGGGTTTACGCTGGTGTGTTTAGTGTGGAGGTACTACATGTGTATGCATACTAGAGGCTCTCACAAGTCGTCACCACTATCGCTTGATCCGGAAATTGAAAGAACGTTAAGGCAAAACCGAGTTTTGGTACGAGAAAACAGAATTATTGGTTCACCTACTTCACTCATCACACCACGAAACGTCATGGAAGAATCTCAAATACCACCCACAACGGGTCAAACGACCTCATCATTCATACCTACCTCTACACAACCATCACCAAACACAACCATGCCTAATACCACTACAAATCCTACTCCACCTCATGACACTACACCAACCAACACCACACAACTGATCACTACTCAAGTTGAACCCTATCTTACCTTTAGCCCTTCTACCACAATTCCACCACTGTCACACTTTTTCCCCCAACTACGGGTCAATCATCCTCTACTTATCCAATACCACCTAATTCAACCATTGTCCATGCTACTTCATCATACCGACCATCGAACCAATTGGGCTTCCAATAATCATCCCTTCCATTCGGGAAATCCTCGGGTATTCAAGGGGATGGATACGATGATGTTTATGAAGAGGATTTTAGGGGATACGAAGAAGAATGTTTTTACTATGGCGGTGATGGAGGATATTTGGGACCTCAAGGAGGAGCGGGTCAACAAAGTCAACCGTTACAACAATTTCAAGACACGAGTAGATTACAGGTCGGGGTGCAACATATTAGATCACAAGGGCAACAATTGCAACGCCCTACACCGCTACATCAAGTGCGGCCTCAAAATACACAACCTCAATTTCAGGGGCCAATTCATCAACAACCACCAATGCATCAATATCAATATCGACCACCATTTGCTCCTCAAGGGCCTATGCAAGGGCAAATGGGTCAACCAAGAGCACCATTGGGTGCCCCTCGAAGACATCACCGGGAAGTAGTACGGGGAATTGAAGCTCACTTTCGGCCTATTATCACTAATAATCGTTCGCCGGTAGTGATTCCTCATCGTGCGGACGGAAGAACTTTTGAAGTTAGAACAACCGCCCTCCAAAGTCTACCAAAGTTTAAGGGGTTAGCAACGGAAGAACCTTATTCTCATTTAGAGACGTACGACTCTATTTGTAACACCATTGGAGGTCAAGGGTTCTCTTCGGATGATGTCAAGTTGGTTCTCTTCCAATTTTCTTTGGAAGACAAAGCAAAGAGATGGTTTCACACTTTACCATCCGCATCGATTTTTACATGGACTGATATGCAACAGATTTTCTTAGACGAGTTTTATACTTCTCAAAAGACTAATGATGCAAGGAGAGGTTTGAGAAGCTTCCAACAACAATCGGGGGAGATGTTTCACGAAGCGTTTGAAAGGTTCAATATGATACTACGAAATTGCCCTCATCACAGTATCCAACTTTGGGAGTTGTTAAACGCGTTTCACGAAGGGTTGGGTTTGGAGGATGCACGTGACTTAATGTCAATTACTAACGGTACATTCGGTACAAACTTTGAACATGTTGATTGGGCATTTTTAGAACAAATGGCGGTGACTTCCAAAAGGAAGGCTCAATCCTCAAGACGGGCAAGGCATGTGATACAAAGGCCACAAGTGCATGGAGTAGAGAGTGGCAATGTTGAAACCATGAATCAAGTGTACAACGTGTGCACTAATTGCAATGAAATAGGCCACACGGCGGAAGTTTTTGTAGTAGGAGTGGTTGATGAGCAAGTAGAGGAAGTGAATGCTATTCAAGGGGATGGTCGAAATTTCAATATGAATTCCAACACATACCACCCCGGGTTACGAAACCATCCTAATTTCCGCTACGGGAACGCGGCGAACCAAGCTAACCCAAATTTTCAAGGAGCTCAAGGTAACTTTGCACCTCGCCAACAATACAATCAAGGCAACTATAGAGGTGGAAACAATTATGGCTACCAAAGACAATTTCAACAAATGGGTCAAAGTGGTTTGGGTCAAAATTCATCAAGCGGGAATGAAGTCATGGATATGCTTCAGGCTATGCAACAAGATATGCAAAAACGGAATCAACTTGATGAAGTCCGGATGCAAAAGGATGAGGTTCGTGACAAGAGCATTCAATCATTAAGAACCCAAATGGGTCAATTGGCAACCGACGTGGCGGAGTTGAAGAAAAGCAAAGGTCAACTTCCTAGCGACACCAAGGTAAATCGTTCCCATGGTTCGTCACGAGGTAACAATGTTAATATTAGTCATGTTAGTGTGTTGAGAAGTGGCAAAGAATTTAAAGCTGATTTGTCATCCGGTTTGGTTGAGGGGGTAGTTGAGGATGTCACGGGTAATGAAAGTGATGA
This sequence comes from Helianthus tuberosus, assembly GCA_030545235.1. Taxonomy (NCBI): domain Eukaryota; kingdom Viridiplantae; phylum Streptophyta; class Magnoliopsida; order Asterales; family Asteraceae; genus Helianthus; species Helianthus tuberosus. Next base: position 18,241,111 of record CM060449.1, on the reverse strand, counting down.
TGAAGTTTCACCGGTTATACCAAAGGAATCAAATGTTAAAAAACCGGGGTTGGGTAAAAATGAAAAAAAGTGAAAAAGATGAAGGTGAACCGAGTCAAGTCCCGTTTCCATCGGCCTTACTTGACCCGGGTAGGAAAAATTTTATTGCATCAAGAGGTCCCCAAAAAGAAGAGTTATTGGACATGTTTAAACAAGTAAAAATCAACCTTCCATTACTTGATGCAATAAAACAAGTACCCACATACGCAAAATTTTTAAAAGAGTTATGCACACAAAAAAGGCAACAAAAGAAGAAAATGCCTAAGCGGGTAGATTTAACCGGGCAAGTAAGTGCGGTTTTGAATGGGGAGCTTCCTCCTAAGCTCCAAGATCCGGGCACACCATTAATTAATATACAAGTTGGTAACTTTCAAATGGCAAAGGCGTTACTAGATCTCAGAGCCGGGGTGAGCATTTTACCGGGGGGCTTATATGACCAATACGACTTTGGTCCGTTAGCAAGGGTAGAGGCAACGGTTGTTTTGGCCGATTTGTCTCATAAGCTACCTCGGGGGATGGTTCAAAATGTGATTGTGAAAATTGATGAGTTTTACTACCCGGTTGACTTTTTAGTATTGGACTACTCATCCGTGGACCCAAAACAACAACAAAATGTTATTTTAGGTCGGCCATTTTTGAGCACCGCGCATGCCGTGATCGATTGTAGATTTGGTACAGTCGATATGACTTTTGGAAATCGAAAAATGCGCTTGAATGTTTTTACTAACAATTCTAATGTTGTTGGTGTTGATGAGTATTTCATGGCAGATTTAGTCGACGGATGCAACCCGCACGAGTATGAGGAGGATAGTATGGATGTTTGTTGTTTTGGTCAAAAATTACCGAAGTAATTAAGTGATCAAATTAGTTAAGTGAGGTAGTGTGCTAGAAATGAGTGTCGAAAATATGTTAATCAAGTTAATTGTAAAAACAGTTTCAGGATACGGCTCAGGATATAGAGCTGTATCTATGATCAAACAATGAGCAAAACTAAAGTAAACGACACGAGATGTACGAGGAAAGCCCTTGATCAATCTAGATCGCCGGCATAAAACCTCGGGAGCTGACAATCGCAGCTGCCTAGTTCTTCTATTGCTTCAAAAATCAGGATACAGTGCAGGATGTGGTACGGATCGACTAAGTGTTACAACGAAACTTGAATACAAGTGTGGTGTTTGCAATGAGCTAGAGAGTGAAAGTGTATGAGAGTGTTAGTGAAAAAATGTGTGTTCTAAGCTGATCCGCCCCCATCTATTTATAGTAAAGATAAAATAACAAACTACCCTAAACTTGCGGGATCCACCGAATATTCCTTCTTCGAACGTTGTAGACCTGGTCTTTCGGGCTCAACGTCTCTCCCTCAACAAATTCGTCCGAGTCTTAAGGAGAAGAAGTCCTCTTGACCGTTAGCAAGTCTCAGCCTTCAACCTGCACGTGGTTAATTCAATAAGCCTCAGGATATCGCCCAAGATGTTAGCAATATCCTCTTCCAGCATCCTGGTCACAGATAAACAAACAAAGGCAGGATATTGATCAGGATACGTATGTTAAGAAAATGACCCCTAACAATTGTCCCCAAATATATCGGTTGGTATACCAATCCAACGGATATATTTCAAAAATCTTATCCCATAACTCAAGGCATTTAAAACGAAGCGACGGTCAAGATCTCATCGTAACTTCCAACGCGTTTTTTACTCAATGGAGATCCACGATGCCCCTATATCTTCTCTTTTCTTGTTTGAAAAGCAGATATCTTCAACAGAACCTTCAGGTAATTCTCCATTTCTGATTTTCTTCCTGTCAATTTACTTCATCTTACTTGCAATGGACGCCGAGACCTTCACCCAGCAGAATCTTCTTAAAAATCCCGAAAAGGAGATCTGCGCTTTTGACAACGCAGACATTGCAGCTTTAAGAGCCTCCGGCGCTTTTCCCGACAGCACGGTCTTTAGGCCATTCGATCGGTCAATCCGATCGGATGTTTCTTCTACCGAATGGATCTGTTTTCCAGCATATCCTTTTTCATTAGGTCTTCGATACCCTTTTCCTGAATTCATGATGCAATTCTTTCGTATTACTGGCATCTCTTTTGCTCAAACCATGCCCATGGTTTGGAGAGTACTAATCGTACTCAACCAAATCAAAAACCTCCATTGCTCTGACCTCTGCATCGAGGATTTACCTATTGCTTATCGCCTCCGATCCCATGGCTCTAGCCGGTTCTTGCTCTTCTCAACCTCCAGCAAACCCCTGATTCTCAAAGCCACCAAAAACGAAGACGGATGGCAACGCAAATTCTTCTTTGTCAAACGAGATTCCATTGCTGAGGGTGCTAACCTTCCGGTGGAGTGGTTAACCACCGGTAGGATCATAAATATCCTCATAGACGATTTGATTGTTATCTTCCATTAATACTTTTCTTTTTGATCTTTATGCAGTGAACTTCAAGGAAGTTGCTCCCCCTACCGCTGAGTCAGAAGAGAGAATCAATACCGTTTACCGGTTACCTGCAATAGACAGGACTTTCACCACACACGTCCCGAGTTCAAGTCAATACTCATCATCCGAGATGTCTGGTAAGAATTTCTTTCAAAATAATTAGTCAAAACATTATAATGGTAAAATAAAGAATAAAACTTTTCCCTTTACGCAGCACCAGCTAAGATCCCTGAAGTCTTTGACCTTGACGAATTGGATAGCTATTCTGACCAGATCCAGGTCAAGAAAGAACCTAGCCCCAAGACCACTGCTACATCCAAACCCAGCAGCTCCAAAGCCATCATCATTCCTAAACCTTCACCGGCTACCAAGCCCCGGAGTTCAAGTTCCCGCAAAAGGAAAGAACCCGATTCCCCTGTCATCTCTGACACCTTTCCTTATGAGAAGCACGGGTTCATTGAAGCCAGCGGGTTTATGACTTCTTTTCTTAACCAGGTTAGTATCCTCACACCATATCCTGCAATTTAGATTATTTTCAAAGATTTAACAATGTTAACCCCTGTCCTTTTACCTTTGTAGGGTCTTGAGCGTTTAGTTCACTTATATCAAGAATCCTGCAAGCTTAACAAAACACTTGAATCTAAGCTAAAGGAAGCGGAAATCACAATCTCTGACCAAGGTATGATCGCAGCCGCTAAATCTCGTCATTACGAGGAGAAATACAAAGCCATGACCCAAGAACACCAAGTTGCTCTCAACAAAGCTACTCTTCAAGCCCAGGCCGATCTGGAAGCTGCCCATGTGCAGTACGAACGGGATATGGTCAGTTACCGAGAAAGCCTCAAAAGTTCCGTCGTCATTTCTCTTCTCCAAGCTAGGTTGAAGATGGCTCATGAAGCCAAAACATTAGGCTTCGAATGCCCTTCTTGGGACGTTGGTGCTTGGGAGACCAAGCTGAAGAATCTTGGCGGTACCTCTTCCAAATCAACTGTCGATGAACCTTCTAAAGCAGTCGAAAAGGCAACCGATGCTGAGAAGGATGCTGAGAAGGATCCCAAGATGGATGTTGCTGAAACCGCTATGGACCAAGAAGGCACTACCCCCTAGAGCTTATTTTCTTTAAATCATTCGAACAATTTTATGTTTTTATGAACAATTTTTATTTCTGTCTTTAAACAATTTGATAGCCGAAGGTGGATGGGTCCTGGGTTTCAGGATGAAACCTTCGGTTATCAACCAGTATTGATTGCTTCAAGAATAATTTCATCTTTCTAAGTATAAATCTTAGTTTTGCAAAAAATTTCATACTGTTATCTTATAAAATATCCTGATCAGTATGCTCAGCAACATACTGCAAAAGCCTTTCATTAGATAGATCTTCCAAACGTTCCTTCAACTTTGTAAAAATTTCTTTAGAAAGTAAAAAATAGTCTATCTTTTCAAAACCAAGTTTTGATAATATTTAAATGATCAGAGTTCCAAACTAATACTGGTTTCAAACACCCCAATCAAATATCCTTAAAAGGACTTTGAGGATATATAATGTCATTAAAAACTTAAATGAGGCTTACAAAGGAAAGATCATACCAGAAATAGGATATAAACCTATTACCAAACTTCAATCCCTTTGCAACTCTTCCAATGAAGATGTCCCCTGTGCAAGGTACTTAGTGCATTAGTTGCAAACTTCATCCTTTTAGCTTTACACCACCACCTTGGTGGGAATGTCCCCTGTATACAATGTCTTCAAATACTTTAGAAATCTTCTGAATGTCAGTTTCCATAGGCAATTTTTTACGTCCCAAGGGCAAAACCCAAGGATATACTGGAGATAAATCCCTTGTATCCTGGGGAAAATCCCAACTTTTCATGCGCTACAGGCGGGAGTGTATAAACTCCAAGACTTAGAAAGGTGAAAACCTTTAAACCTTAGAGAGTATGAAAATACCCTTTCGTGAGAGAGGGTGATCAATCCTCATATACCTTTAGGATTCAGGATATAGCCAACAGTAACGAAATTGTCAGCCACTTTTACATGGACTGGTCCCGCCACCTTGAACTATCCCTGAATAACTTGCGCTCCAGGCGGGGTGTTTAAACCCAATTCGGAAGAAAGGTGAATACCTTTAAACCTGTGAAGGGATCAGTATCCCTTAAACGTGAGAGAGGGGGCCAATCCTCTAATCTTCCGAGTTATCCTGAGTACATATCCTGGAGCTATATCCTGAAACATATCTTGCAAAACAATTGTAAACTAAGGCGGGTGTTAGCTTAGCTAACACCCCTCCGATGCTTAAGTCAGTATTGAGTTTCAAAGAATAAATTAAACCAAAACATATTTAGAAAAGATAGAATTCATACCATTCTGAGTTAGAAATTGAATTCTAAACTCACTTGAAATAGAGCTTAAGGTGTATAGCATTCCAAGATCTCGGTAGCATATCCCCCTCCATATTCTTGAGTCTGTATGCTCCTTTCCCTGCTTCTGATTCAACTTCATATGGTCCTTCCCACTTTGGAGCTAACTTGCCATCGGCAGGATTAGTAGTATTTTGAAAAGCCTTTCTTAACACCCAATCTCCAACCTTAAATCTTCTGGTTCTAATATTCGTGTTATATGCCCTGGATATTCTCTGTTGATATGTTGCCATCCTTAGCCTTGCCGCATCTCTCTTTTCATCTATAGTGTCTAAATCCTGACTCAAGGCTTCAGGATTCTGCTCAGGATCACTTAAGATAGATCTTGCAGTAGGTATTGTCATTTCCGTTGGAATCATTGCTTCTGCTCCAAACACCAAGGAAAATGGGGTTTGGCCTGTTGCATTCTTTACCGTTGTCCTATCAGCCCATAAAACAAAGGGTAATTCTTCTTCCCACCTTCCTTTTTTGGCTCCAAGCCTTTTCTTTAAGTTATTGACAATTATCTTGTTTGAGGATTCTGCTTGTCCATTCGCTTGAGGGTGTACTGGAGTAGATGTTATCATTTTGATTCCCCAGCTCTTGCAAAAGTCAGTAGTTCTCTTGCTTATAAACTGAGAACCATTGTCACAGATTATCTCGGCTGGTACTCCGAATCTGGTCAGGATATTCCTCTTTATGAAGGATACTACTTCTTGGTCTCTAACTTGAACAAATGCTTCAGCTTCAACCCACTTAGAGAAATAATCCGTCATTGCTAGCATAAAGACTTTTCCTCCCGGAGCTTTTGGTAGCTTTCCCACTATATCCATACCCCACTTCATAAATGGCCAAGGGGAAACAATAGGATATAATGGTTCAGCCGGCTGATGCAGTATGTTACTGTGTCTTTGACATGCGTCACATCTTCGAACATATTCTGCGGCATCTTTTCTCATTGTTGGCCAATAATATCCTGTCCTTAATACTTTTGAGAATAACGACCTGCCCCCAGCATGGTTACCACAATCCCCTTCATGTATATCCTGAAGTACTTCCTTGGCTTCAAGATCCTCCAAGCACCTCAAATACGGTCCTGCAAGAGATTTCTTGTATAAAATATTATCTATAATAGTGAATCGTGATACCTTCGTCCTAAATGCCTTAGGATTTTCATTTCCAGGGATGTGTCCTTCTTTGAGATATTTCATGATTGGAGCCGTCCAGGATTTAGGATTCTCTTCAGGATGTTCTACTCCAGGATCCTGAATACCAGCTACTACTTTATCCTGAGGATTCGTTGCCGGATATAGGACATGTAATATTGGTATTTGCGTCCCTTCGGGTATCTTGATTGATGATCCCAAATTTGCTAAGGCATCCGCTTTAGCATTATCCTCCCTTGGTACCTGTTCAAGTATAAAAACATCGAAATATCCTGCTAATTCTTTGAGAATATCGAGATATTCGATTAATTTCTCGCCCTTAACTGCATAGGATCCATTAAAGTGGTTAGTAATTAACAAAGAGTCAACATATACTTGCAAATTTTTGATACTCATGCTCTTAGCCAACTCTAATCCTGCAATTAAAGCCTCATACTCTGCTTCATTATTAGTAGCAGGAAATTCACATCTAATAGCCTGGGGTAATATGTCCCCCTGTGGCGATTTTAGTAGTATTCCTAATCCTACTCCTCTTACATTAGATGCACCGTCAGTATATAATGTCCAGGATCCTGAGGATTCTCCTAACTGTTGAACTTCTAGGTCTACCTCGTCCTGAATGTCACTACTAAAGTCAGCCACAAAGTCAGCTAAAGCCTGAGATTTTATGGCATTTCTAGGTTCATATACTAAATCATAAGCACTCAACTTTACTGACCACTTGGCCATCCTGCCTGACATCTCTGGTTTCCTAAGCACATTTTTGATAGGATAATTTGTTTTGACATGTATCCTATGTGTCTCGAAATAATGCCTAAGTTTCGTTGATGCCATGACTAATGCTAGTATCAATTTTTCTAAATGAGAATACCTAGTTTCAGCATCTAGCAAACTTTTACTAACATAATAAACAGGATATTGCTGACCTTCATGGTCTTTTATAAGAACGGCACTTACAGCATTCCCTGATACAGCAAGGTACAGGGATAGTGGTTCACCATTTTCAGGCTTCATTAATAGAGGTGCGGTTGAGAGATATCGCTTCAAATCCTGTAGGGCTGCTTCATGCTTCTCGCCCCATTCGAATTTTTTGTTCTTCTTCAGGATATCATAAAAATCTTTGCATTTCTCTGAGGATCTCGAGATAAACCTGTTTAAAGCTGCTACTCGGCCTGTTAATCTTTGTACGTCCTTCATGTTTGAGGGTGATTTTATATCCAGGATAGCTTTGATCTGCTCTGGGCTTGCTTCTATCCCCCTCTTTGTCACCATATATCCAAGAAACTTTCCTGCCCCCACTCCGAAATGGCATTTAGCAGGATTCAGCTTCATGTTGTATTGATCCAGGATATCAAATGCTCCCTTGATATCCTGGAGGTGATCCTCAGCCTTTTTAGATTTCACCACCATATCATCGATATATACCTCCATGGTGTCCCCCAGTTTGTCTTTGAACATTATGTTTACCAATCTTTGGTATGTTGCACCTGCAATTTTTCAGACCAAAAGGCATAGCTGTATAACAATAAATACCTGTTAGTGTCATGAAGGCAGTATCCTCCTGGTCAGAAGGTTCCATTTGGATCTGTTGAAATCCTGAAGATGCGTCCATGAAGGTCAGCATTTCATGCCCGGCAGTGGCATCTACCATTGCATCAATGTGGGGAAGAGGAAATGGGTCTTTAGGACAAGCTTTGTTCAAGTCTGTGTAGTCCACACAAACTCTCCATTTCCCATTTTTCTTCTGTACTACAACCACGTTTGCTAGCCACCTTGGGAACTTAACCTCCCTGATCATTCTGGATTTTAATAATCTCTCAACTTCCTCCTGGATAACTGTGTTCCGCTCAGGAGCAAATTTCCTTCTTTTTTGCTGCACAGGCTTGAATGATTTATCAATTCCAAGCTTGTGAGTGATAATATCTTTGGATATGCCTGTCATATCCTCATGCTTCCATGCAAACGTAGACATCCTGCATTTCAAAAAGTTAATTAATTGTTCTTCAATATCCTGAGTGATATTGGTCCCTACGAGCACCGAAATATCGGGATTATCCTGGTCCAGGATAATTTTCTTCACATCCTGCTCCGGATCCTCCACGATATCCTGGGCCCGTGTCTTTAATTGATATGCTGCACTAGGTTTGGTTGAGGATTTCATCGAGGATGAGTAGCATTCTTTCGCCTCCTGCTGATCACTATCAACTTTGACCACTCCCCAAGGGTTAGGTATCTTGATGCATTGGTGATATGTTGATGGCACGTCCTTCATATCGTGAATCCACGGTCTTCCCAGTATGATGTTATAGCAGGATAGAGAATCCATCACACAGAAACGTTGTATCGAGTTGACTCCTTCAACGTATACTGGCAACTTTATCTCTCCCACTGTGTTTCTAGCCTCTCCACTGAATCCAACAAGCATGGTAGACTTTGAAGTGATATCCATTGGAGATACATTCATTCTCTTCAGAGTTTCTAGTTGGATTATGTTGACGGAGCTGCCATTATCAACCAGTATCCTGCGTACAAAATGGTTAGCCACATATAACGTTATTACCAGAGCATCATGGTGAGGATCTTGGACAGTATCCCTGTCATCAGCATCAAAAGTGATCACTTTGTCAGTTGTGAGGGTAGTCATCCTGACAGGTTTGTCTCCCCTTTCGGCCTTGGCTTCCTTTGCATGTCTCTTTGCTGCCGAATACGAAGTTCCACAAATGTCGGATCCTCCTGAAATGAAGTTGATTATCTTGGCATCCGCGGGAGGTGATGCTGCTCGTTCAGGATCCTTCTCAGTATCCTGACCCTTATTCTTCTTCCTTCCTAAGAGATCTTTCAGATATCCCTTGCTTAGAAGATAGCTTATTTCTTTCCTTAGAGCAATGCAATCCTCAGTCACATGTCCGAAATCTTCGTGGAAAGCACACCATTTTGACTTATCTTTCCAGTCAGCCTTTTGTTGATTCTTTCGAGGCCACCTAGCCTTGTCTCCTAGACCCTGCATAGCATACATCAATTCAGGAATATTAACAGAAAAGCAATATTCGGACAACTCAGGATACTCTTCAGGATCCTCATCTTCGACAGCGTTCACTCTTTTGTTTTCATTTCTACTATACGGCTTAGGCCGATATGACTTGAACGAGGATTCTGACTTCCTATTAGTTGACTCATAAGTGTTGGATGAGTTCATCCTTTCTTGCATCTTCCTGTCATCTTCCAAACGGATATATCTCAAAGCCCTGTTACGAGCTTCGTCGAGATTCCTGCAGGGATTCATTACAAGATCCTGATAAAACTGAGAATCCTTTTGTAATCCCATCTTAAAAGCTTGCACAGCTGTTGCAACATCAAGATGTGGGATATCCAAGGATTCTCGACTGAATTTGTTCACATAATCCCTCAAGGATTCCTGAGGCCCTTGAGTTATCCTGTAAAGATCACTGGTTAGTTTCTCAAAACTCCGACTACAAGAAAATTGACTGTTAAATAAATTAACCAAATGAGCAAATGAAGTAATTGAGTGAGGAGGAACGTTTAATAGCCATTTTAAGGCCGATCCTGTTAGAGTAGAACCAAATCCCTTGCACAAGCACGCTTCCTTGAGCTCCGGAGGGATAGGGTTAATCTCCATTCTTTCTCTATACTGAGCAATATGCTCCTCAGGATCCGTACTCCCATCATAAAGCTTCATGTTGGGAGTTTGGAATCGCTTTGGGATCTCAGCATCACAGATAGGATATGCAAAACGAGATATCTTGTGGCTGTCTTGAGACACTTCCGGGATCGGCTGGACCACCCCAGGTACACTAGATATCATGTCCTTCAACTTCTGAAGTTCCCTGGTAAGTGCTGATGTTACACCTGTATCCTGCAAAGATCCACCACTGTTAGTAGCATGAGTATTATTATTATTATTATTCGACACGTTACCCATTGAAGGATTTTGCCCATATCCTGAAGCATATCCTGAGCTCCTCATGGTTGACATCCTGACCGAGGAGGGTATTTCAGGAGTATGATTCTGAGGAAGACTGGGCATGATATTCCCCCTGTTATCCTCGGTATACACAGCTGAACTAAAGTTCAACGCTCTGGGGTGTAATGGAGTGACATTGTCCTCAGCAGATCTGCTCGAGCCAGACTTCAGGAGTTGTATTTCCCTCAAAAGCATTTGGTTTGTTTCCTGTTGCTGCCTCATTTGTTCCTGCACACTTCCAAATAAGGTTAAAATTTCATCATTAGAAGCTAAAACGGGAGCAGATCCCTGGACACTCCGAGTAGGGATAACATCTTGAGATTGTGTAGAGGCTGGCATCCTTGGAGGAGGTGGTGGAAGCACCGAACCGGTAGTAGCAGAAGTCATAGCAGACACAGTAGAGGAACTCATGTTTGATCTTGAGGCCATTATGGACAATGTGGCAAAAAGTTTTGAAAATAGAAAACCGATTAGCGATTTGACAAAAAATTTTAGTAAAGAGAGCACCACTTGCCCCACGGTGGGCGCCAAATTGTTTTGGTCAAAAATTACCGAAGTAATTAAGTGATCAAATTAGTTAAGTGAGGTAGTGTGCTAGAAATGAGTGTCGAAAATATGTTAATCAAGTTAATTGTAAAAACAGTTTCAGGATACGGCTCAGGATATAGAGCTGTATCTATGATCAAACAATGAGCAAAAGTAAAGTAAACGACACGAGATGTACGAGGAAAGCCCTTGATCAATCTAGATCGCCGGCATAAAACCTCGGGAGCTGACAATCGCAGCTGCCTAGTTCTTCTATTGCTTCAAAAATCAGGATACAGTGCAGGATGTGGTACGGATCGACTAAGTGTTACAACGAAACTTGAATACAAGTGTGGTGTTTGCAATGAGCTAGAGAGTGAAAGGGTATGAGAGTGTTAGTGAAAAATTGTGTGTTCTAAGCTGATCCGCCCCCATCTATTTATAGTAAAGATAAAATAACAAACTACCCTAAACTTGCGGGATCCACCGAATATTCCTTCTTCGAACGTTGTAGACCTGGTCTTTCGGGCTCAACGTCTCTCCCTCAACAAATTCGTCCGAGTCTTAAGGAGAAGAAGTCCTCTTGACCGTTAGCAAGTCTCAGCCTTCAACCTGTACGTGGTTAATTCAATAAGCCTCAGGATATCGCCCAAGATGTTAGCAATATCCTCTTCCAGCATCCTGGTCACAGACAAACAAACAAAGGCAGGATATTGATCAGGATACGTATGTTAAGAAAATGACCCCTAACATTTGTATTTGTGATTTTTCTGAACAGGTACATGCTTGTGCGCTAAGGGTTGAAGAGGAAAAACAAGATTCTATGGCTTCGAAGGAAGGTCGACCGCCATGGACCCACCAATTTGAAAGCTTGCCGGTGGAGATAAGTTCGGGTACTAAACCATCACTAGAAGAACCACCAAAGTTGGAGCTCAAAGACTTACCAAGCCATTTGAAGTATGCTTTTCTAGGGGATAATGACACTCTACTGGTCATTATTGCCTCTAATTTAGAGATGGCGCAAGAGCAAGCTTTGTTGGAAGTTTTGAATGAGAACAAAGGAGCTATTGGATGGACGATTGCCGATCTTAAAGGAATTAGTCCATCAATTGTCATGCACAAGATAATCACCACCGAAGATGCAAAACCGACAAGAGAAGCTCAACGGCGATTGAATCCGAACTTAAGGGAGGTAGTAAAGAAAGAGGTAATTAAATGGTTGGATGCGAGAATTATCTATCCGATTTCGGATAGTGCTTGGGTAAGTCCTACCCAAGTTGTGCCTAAGAAGGCCGGTATTCAAGTAGTCAAGGATGAAAATGGTGAACAAATTGCCACCCGACCGGTCACCGGGTGGCGTGTATGTATTGACTACCATAAATTGAATGCCGCCACTTCTAAGGACCATTTCCCGCTACTTTTTATTGACCAAATCATTGAAAAATTGTTGGGTCAAAAATATTACTGCTTTTTGGACGGGTATTCGGGTTACAATCAAATAGCAATACACCCGGATGACCAACACAAGACCACCTTCACTTGTCCATATGGTACCTTTGCCTTTCAGCGAATGCCATTTGGCTTGTGCAATGCACCGGCAACTTTCCAACGATGTATGATGAGTATTTTCTTGGGGATGGTTGGAGAGTCGCTTGAAGTGTTTATGGATGACTTTTCGATTTTTGGCACTAGTTTTGAATGGTGTCTCAACGAATTACAAAAGGTTTTAAAAAGATGCGTTGAGAAAAATTTAGTGCTTAGTTGGGAGAAAAGTCATTTCATGGTGCAAGAGGGCATTGTGTTAGGCCATTTAATATCGGAAAAGGGTATGGAGGTGGACAAGGCAAAAATATGGGTAATATCATCTTTGCCACCACCGAAAAATATTAAGGGTGTAAGGTCATTTTTGGGACACGCGGGATTTTATTGACGTTTCATAAAAGGTTTTAGTGTTATCACCAAACCTTTATGTAACTTGTTGTTAAAGGATGTTCCATTTGATTTTACTAATGAATGTTTGCAAGCCTTTAATGTTTTGAAGGAACATTTGGTGAAAGCTCCCATCTTGCAACCGCCAGATTGGTCCAAGCCATTCGAAATCATGTGTGACGCAAGCGACACTACAATTGGTGTAGTTTTGGGTCAACGAGTTGACAAAAAGCCGGTGGTAATTTACTATGCAAGTAAGACTTTATCCGAAGTGCAACTGAATTACACCACAACCGAAAAGGAGTTATTAGCGGTGGTGTATGCTTTGGATAAGTTTCGTTCGTACATTTGGGGGAGCAAAGTGGTTGTTTATTCGGACATAGCGCAGTCCGGTATTTGATGGAGAAAAAAGACGCGAAGCCCCGTTTAATCCGGTGGGTATTGTTGTTACAAGAGTTTGATTTAGAGATCCGAGACAAAAAGGGAAGTGAGAACTTAGTGGTGGATCACTTGTCTCGGATCCCGGTGGAAGGGATTGACGATTTGAGAGAGATAAATGAAAAGTTTCCCGATGCGCAACTACTAGCCGTATCCACCTTTGTTACACCGTGGTATGCCCACTACGTAAATTATTTAGCCACGGGTGCCATCCCAAATCATTGGACCAAGAAGCGAAGACAACAATTTATGGTCCAGGTGAAGCAATACATTTGGGATGAACCGGATCTTTTCAAGATCGGTCCCGATCAAGTCATTCGGAGGTGTGTGCCCGAAACGGAGGTGTTGGAAATCTTGAATCATGCCCACTCATCCGCATGTGGAGGTCACTTTAGCGGGCATAAAACGGGTTATCGTGTTTTGTCATGTGGGTTTTATTGGCCCACAATCTTCAAGGATGCGTGTGAGTTTGCAAGAAATTGTGTAAATTATCAAAGGATGGGAAGCATTTTAAAGAGGGACGAGATGCCATTACAACCAATTTTGGTTGTGGAAATATTTGATGTATGGGGCATTGACTTTATGGGTCCCTTTCCGAATTCCAATGGGTTTTTATATATTTTGGTGGCGGTGGACTACGTCTCGAAGTGGATTGAAGTTATTGCAACGAGAACAAACGACAATTCGGTTGTATGTAAATTTGTTCAATCCAACATCTTTGCCCGTTTTGGCATTCCGAGAGTTATCATAAGTGACGGTGGTTCGCATTTCAAGAACTTTAATTTTGGAAAATTGTTGAAGTGGTATAGCGTGAATCACCGGATTGCCACACCTTACCATCCACAAACTAGTGGACAAGTCTAAGTGTCCAACCGTCAAATTAATGAAATTCTCATGAAGACGGTTAGAACGGATAGGAAGGATTGGTCGATCAAGTTGGATGATGTGTTGTGGGCATACCGGACGGCCTACAAGACTCCAATTGGCACAACACCTTATCGGATGGTTTATGGAAAGGGTTGTCACTTGCCAATGGAGTTAGCTCATCGGGCGCATTGGGCAATCAATACAGTGAATGCAGACTATGATGAAGCGGGGAAGATGAGGAAGTTGCAATTGAGTGAAATAGAAGAAATTAGAGATGAGGCGTACGAGTGTTCATCGGCTTACAAAGACAAACTCAAAAAGGTACGTGATGCAAAGTTGAGAAAAAAGACTTTTGAAGTGGGTCAAAAGGTTTGGTTGTACAACTCAAGGTTGAAGATGTTCGCGGGCAAACTTAAAAGCAAATGGATGGGCCCATATGTTGTTCGGCGATTTGGAAGATTTGGCGATGTGGATATCCAAGATGAGCAAACCAACAAACAACAAACAGTGAATGGCCATCGGTTAAAGCCATACTTGGAAGGGAACGACATCAACAACTTGGACCTTGACAAGGCGGGCTACATCCGACGCCCGGTAGATGATGAACAACCATGAGAGGCCCAGGTTTGGTAGTGTACATAGTTAGCATTTTATTTTGTTTGTTTTGTTGAGTTTGCACATTACCGTGTTCGTTTGAAGTCCGTGTTTGAAACAAGTGTGGGGACATTCGGGTTACGAATAGTTCTAACATCGTGTTGAGGACAACACGGGACTTTCGAGGGGGTAGGGTAATTTTTCCATATTTTTGAAAAATTTTAAAAACACAAAAAAATTAAAAAACTAAAAAATACAAAGAAAAACCATGAAAAATTGCAACTTTTTGGCGGAGCCTGGATGCCCAGATGCCACTGTAATTTACGGTGGCACCGTAAGTTACGGTGGGCTTAAAAAATTTTGGGGCTTTAGGGTGGTTCGCTACTGTGTTACGGTAGGAATATTTGCCAGGGTTCCACCGTAAATTACGGTGGCTACCGTAATTTACGGTAGCCTCTGGCGATGAATGGGTCGATCAGGGCAGCGGTTATCTATAAAAAAATAATAATAATAACAAGTCACGTGAACATAACCTTGACCACTTGTTTTCTTCCTCTTTTCCTAACCACAACATCTCACCTATCACTTTCACAAGTCCCACAAGATCTCCATAACCCCACAACCTTCTTTAACCTTCCAAGCTTCATAACTCTTTCAATTCTTGGTCAAATTAAGTGAAATTTAGGTCTATCTTGACTAAATTTTCACGTACTTGCTGATTTTGAGAAGAGATTTGTGAGAAAACATCTTTTTCTTGTCCGATTTGCAAATCCTAGGTCCGAAAATTTTGGGGGGTTTTGAAGTTTTTTATTTTCATGTGTTGTAGCATCTTCAAGCTAAGGTATGTGATGTTTATTTGTTACTTTTGATGATGCATTGTGAAAATGAAGGTTATTTTTGCTACTTGTTCATACACACTTGCTTGTTTATATTTTTGTTATGAAAAAAATTGTTATTTGATCATTGTGATGGTTGTAGATGTAGGATTGATGTTAAAGTTGTGAACTTTTGGGAACCTCTACATTGTAGAGGCACCATGCCCAATTTTTGAAAAAGACTTATGAAATCTTGTGTTCACAAGCATCTACAACCATAGTAACAAGCAAGTGTGGGGATGTTTTGAAAAAGGGGCTGACTTTTTGTGTTTGGTTGTGTTGTTTGTTTTGCAATGTGTGTAGGAAAATGGTGAGAACTAACGAACAAGCCGGAGCTAGTTCTTCGTCTAAAGGCAAAGGCAAACAGCCGGAATAACAACCAAGGAAGAGGAAATATTTGGGTAGGGATGATGATAGTGAGAGTGAGGAGGAAGAGATGATGGAGTTGGACCCGGCTGATAAACCAAGGTGGGAATCGGGTCCATTGGACGAGCAGCTGGATGAGTGGCAGCTGACACTATTTCATGATCGAATGAACCGGTTAAAAAACAAGGCTGCTGCGTTTATCTATGAGAGGGAAGTTAGAGAGGTTGAGTTTGGGCCGTTTAATGTGTTTGCCCAGTTTCGCGCCTTAGGATGGGAGGCAGCACACAGTTGTTACGACAAAGACAACAAGAATCTGTTTATGGATGAGATTTAGGAATGGATGGCAACTTTGAAATGCAACAAGTATGATAGGCAATCGCAGATGAAGTTGACGGGCGAGGTTAATGGGATAAAGGTAGAAATGTCGTTCGATTCATTGCGGAAGTTAGCTAGATATGACAGTTTGGCTGCTCGTGATTACACATTCCCTAGTCTTGATGACTTGTTGATTAAACCGGGGAAACATCCGAGGTGGAATGATATGTTAGCGGCCTTGTTCTTTCCGAATACTTATAGTGGCATATTGTACCGGAAAAAATTGAAGATTGAAGCGAAATTGCTGCTAACTATTTGTATTTTGAATGTGTAACACCTCGTAAAATCATGTCCAATATAGTATCGACACGTGTCATGGACTTTAAACGTGTAACGGATTGATTATGAGGGACTAAAGTTAACAAACGAAGAAAGTATATGTATATAAGGATACAAAGTGTCAACATTTGATAATTTTTCCTTTCAACAACCTTACACGATGTTTATACCCTAAAACGAATGTATCATGAAGCATATGAAACCGTTTGTGGAAGAAAGTGAAAGTTTACAAGACGCGAGGGTTAAATGTGTCAACATGTTTAAGTTATACCTCTGAGTGACCTTTTAGCGAACACGGAGCCTTGTAACGATTAATTATACTCCCAAGAATAAGTGGTAAAAATTTCACAAGGTTTCGATATCGTATGAGAAAGATACGCTAACTTTCGTAATTAAGGGGTTAAAAGCATCAACGAGGCAAAACTTGTGTTTTCGGTTATCGTTTAACGAAACCAGACCTAATGATGATTGGTTATATCTTATGGATCATAGAAATATAAATTTCATGGCTTAAAAGTGCCTAAAATGGAAGAAATTACACTTTAGAAGGTCCAGGGGTGAAAGTGTCATTTTTAAAACTTGTTTGCTGGTCCCCCTACCTGCTGGCGCTGCGCCAACACTGAAGCACATCTCCGTCGAACGGCACAACGGACTGCCAGCTCAGAAAAGTGTGTTTTAACATGGCAGCTTACATGTTTGCTATATTTCGCGAGTTTGCCACCCTCTAGCTCCTTGAAACACGTCCCTAGATACTTGTTTTCATCTCTGGAGTTCCCTTAACACCTGGATCAATCTCCATGATCTTCCTTGGCTATATATTGAGCTCATTGTTGCTACTTGTGAACTCACATTTGAGCACTTCACTTGAAAAGCTTCCAAACACTTGTTCTGGAGATTCCTGGAGCTCAAGACCACTTCCTAAGGATCCTTAGTCGTGCATAGGACTTCAGTAAGTGTCCTTAACCTTTCTTAATTCAGTTTTAATTAGTTTAATGGCCCAAAGTCAAACTGTCGTAATTAAGGTTTGACTTAGTGATTAATCACTAACGGTCCAGTCAATTCTCGAATTAAAAGTATCTTTGAGTTGGTAATTATGTGGGTAATAAACCCTTAAAAGGGCACCCTCTGATTCCGACTCTAACTAGGTCAATTGTCGGGTCAAACTTGATTATAAAAAGTCAACATAAAGCTAATTTTCGCATAAACACATAATTAACAATGTAGAAGCTATGAAACCGGTTTTATCACTTGTATAACTTGGTAATTAATGTAAGAACATGTCTAAGCATGTTCAACCCAACAATTTTCAGTATAAGCTCGGTTCGGAACCGAAAGTCGCATAAGTGGACTTTTGCTTTGACTTTCAGCTCTGACCCATTAGAGCATATTTTAGAAATGCCTTAGAGCTTTATTAGGACCAGGTTACATGTTAGTATAACCCTCTGTGATTATATAACTTGGTTCATTAGTTATCCGATTCATATGCATGTTTCCGTTATATGCTTAAATGTTGACTATTATGCCCTTTTGACCTTAAAACGAGAATTTTGAAAATGTGAGAGGAAAATAATCTTTATTACTGAATTATAAACATGTCCCTAAATTTTCACATCAGTTTGAGGTCTAGATTAAGAGTTATGCTCAATAGCGTAATTAGAAAGTTTTTTTATTAATTAAACGGCGTAATGCCTATCTAAACCCAATTTTTGATACCAAACGTTTCACCTACTGATGTAAAATAATATTTTGGGATTTTTGAAGATTTTTATTTATTTTTAGGCTGAGCATAACATAGGGCAATAGTTTTGATTCGGTAATTGTCGGTTTTGCCCTTTTGGCCTATAAAATGAGTTTTACACAATATTTTGATACCAAACCTTTTGCTACTAAATTTATATAATAAATAAAATATTTTGAGCCTTCTGGAATGATAAAAATACCAGCTTCTCTTTAAAAACCCGGAAATCGCTTAAAACCGTCTTTTTACGCGTTTAAAACGCATAGTATGTATTAAAATCATTTTTCTCATATAAGACTTAATACCTACTGATGTTTTAAGAAAATTTTTATATTTTAACAGTAAGCAAAATTTTTAAACTCAGATTTCAAATTTTGACCTTTAAAGCTTATGTGAAATTACCAAAATGCCCCTACGGTGTATAGTTTGGTTATAAAAGGTAAATTTCACATATATGCCATACCCTACTGTTATGACTTATAAAAATAAGTATTTTTACTGAATATATCAGACCTGAAACTCATATTAGTATTTAAACTCTTTTATAACCTTTAAAATGACCAAAATACCCCTACGGGGCATAGTTTGAGTTTAAATCCATTTTGGGCATAATGGAAGGTATCTTACTGATATCACAACATATTTAAGGCATATTAACTTAGGAAACCTATTCATGAATCATTTGGTTACCCGTTACGCATTATTCGCGTTCGGTGCGGTTTATGTAACTAGTTTGCATAAATTAGCCGAAACGGGTCAAACCCTATCATTTTCATCTCAAAATCCAGAATGTGTTTAGTTTACCCATATTATACAAGTATACAAACTTTTCGGATCTAAACCACACTCTAATCCGGTCATCGCTTAATCGTGCGTTTTGAACCGTATATCTTCCTTTAAAACTAACCGATCTAAGTTTAGGCTTAATTAAGACCCGTTAGGAATCTAATAGGTTATTAAAACCTTCGTTCCATATTAGGAGCCCAGTAAAAGATATCTGCACTTGCTGATTGAATACGGTTGAGATAAATTTGAATCATTGCTCAGGTAAATACTTTTAACTTATTTTCCCTTATATGGGCTTGGGGTACGGTATATAAAATACCGCTTGGTCGGGCATTGAATTTTTGAACGTATGAAGGTTAATTTATTGATATGACCCGTTTAAATTGTTTTGTTTGTTTAAAACCTTTGGGGGGTTAATGACCATGTCCCGGATATCCTTGGCATCATTCATAGAAATGGCCACGACCTAAGCACGGGGTGTAGCCATACACCTGCCAGTGCATATATAAATAAAAAGGTATAACTGCCGGTTTCGAGAATAACTCGCCACGGGACTATATCATGTGGTATGTCTATTAATCTTTAACCCGGTGTCAACCCGGGCTACTGAACGTATAAGAAACATGTAATTCTTTTACAAGTTTTTATATATAAATAATTATCCCAAGTTATAAATGATATTTTGTGCCATGTGCATTCAAATCAATTTTCTTAAACATTTTCAAAATAAGTCGGTTAATTGTATAAACCAGTGTAAACTGACGTATTTTCCAAAAAGTTTAAGTGCATGTACTAGACGGAATAGGTTGGCTACTCCTAGCTTCAATAAAGAGTCTTGCAAGCTTAGAAGTTAAATCTGTTGAACAATAAACTTTTGAACTTTTGATCCGCATGTGGATCCCTTGCAACCGTTATTGTAATACACTTGATATTACTTTTAATTCGGTTTGTAATGAATCTATCTTTCGACTTCCGTTGTGCATTTAAATTGTGTTGTTTAACTATGATGATATCAACTACGTCACGATACTCCCCACCGTGCCCACCGGTAATACGTAGAAATATCGGGGTGTGACAGAATGTCATTCCACGAAGAGGCGATAAGCAAGAGGTAAGGTATCCGGAAATACCCGTTCTTTATTCGTTGCTCCATGGGTCTCCCCGCTTTCCGATTCGGTATTTGATCATGAACCATCTTTGGATATGCCGAAACAAAGTGGGGAGGAGCATCATCCCGTATTGCCGAATTATTACGGGGTGTTGAAGCATTTTAAGGCGATCACATCGGAGGATAGAGGAGCACCAAAAAAGTCACAAGCCTTTTAATATACAAAGGATGGGTATTGGATAGACCCACAATCAATCGGAAAGATATCACATGCTCAAATCGGAGGCTCAAAGATGGAGAGCGTTGAAAGTTGATGCACGGGCACTCTTACCGGGTGAAGAGGATGAACCGGAGAGTGAAGCGGAACCCCCGAGTGGGGATGAAGACTATGCGGATGAGCCTCACGGTGAGAATGTGGATGTGAGCCAAGGGGGCCGAGGGAAGGGATATGGTGGTGCTTTCTATGACTACAAGGAGCGCTCATACGAGCCGAATTGGGAATATGATGGTACTATGCAAGAAATCATCGAGAATCAACGTCCTCCGGCATCCGTTTTCGATACATGGTCGGGGTCAGAGCGTACTTTCTTTGATCACCAAACGATGATGAGTGCTAGTATGGAGCGAGCCTTAAAACACAATTTTGATCGAACCGAATCGTGGAACCGTGCACATGCTTACTCCCATGAGTTAGAGATGAATAACCGATACGAAGATGATCAAGCCTGAAGGATGCATGCGGATTGGCATGGGGGGCCGCCCGTGGTTGTGGATCCACCTCCGGTGGATTATGCGTCCCTACCACCTTACGATGGTAGTGTATCGTATCCGACCCCGCCGCTCCATCATTCACAGTGGCTGGACCCGCGTCAACAACAACAAAGAGCCTCGCAACAAAGTGGAAGTGGTAGCGGTGCATTTGCTTTGGGAGAATGGAATGAGATGATGTCTTCCATTTTCGGGCCTCCTCAGCCGCGCTACTATTAGTTAGGTCGTGTTCCTTCTTGTATATTTTGTGAATATTTGTTGGTTTGTTATGTTTATGGTCGGGTGGATGGGTGGTGTTTAGTTGTGATGTTTTGTTTTGGGTTGGGTTGTGAGAGTTGGTGGTGTGATGTTTTTAAAAGAAGAAAAATATAAAAAAAATATAAAATGAAAAAAATACCAAAAAGAAATTTGTGGTTTGGGATTATGAGCTTTTGGTTTATGTTAAAGAGTTTAAGCAATCAAATCCTCCCAAAACCATACATTGGGGTCAATGTATCCCAAGTGTGGGGATGGGGAGAAATTTTGAGGTTTTTGAAAAAAAATTTAAATCAAGGAAAACATTGTGAGAATTTGAACACCTTGGACTAACCCCAAATGATGCACCGACAACCCTTAATACCCTTTGTTCTTGGTGAGAGTTGAAGCCACACTTGTAAATAAATAATACTTGTCTTTGATGAGAGTGGCAACGGGTGGGGGTTCACTAGAACTTGTGCTTGAATACGGTTTGAGGCCTTAGTTGGAAATGAATGTAGAAAGGATAAGGGCATTTAGGTAGCCTCGTCATAAGTGTGTGCGAGTGTGGGTTTTGGGGGGTTGGACCTCATTAATTATATATATGAGCATGGTTGCGAGAGGGGCGGGGGTTTGGACAGTTAGTTGCCAATTTTTGTGCCTAAAGCCGATCATTTGTTTCCCCTTAGCTAGTTACCCAAAAATTTCCATTTCCTACCGTACACCTAGCCACGTTACAAACTTAAAGCCCCTTTGATTTGCATTCATGTTTGGCACTTGTTAGGAGAAGGGCCGGTTTAGGTACAAGCCTATGGTTGTGCAACCACCCGTTTGCCTTTTATGTGTCTAGCTTACAAATGCTAGTGCTTACTTGTTTCCGAGAGGAGAGATATAGTGAGGGGTGTGTTATTTTGGGTGTTAAGAAAGGGTTAGTAAAAGGACTACATGTTTATTCTTGGTTTATGTTGATCGCTTGTTTTGAAAATGGTTTTGATGAGTTGCTTGGGACAAGCAACGGTTAAGTGTGGGGATGTGACGGGTGGTCCATAGGACAACCCTTAATGATGTTAAAAGACGAGTTTATCCCTCACTTGATCGCGTAATTATCTTGAATTAGATGACTACAGTTGCTTATGTTTCAGGTACACTTTGGAGCTTAAAATGGATAAATCGATGCTTTGGATGGACTGGAGTGGAACGGGTCAAGCATGGATAAAAAGAAGAAACAAAACAGAAGATTCAGAGGTCCACCGTAACTTACGGTGGCTACCGTAAGTTACGGTAGCCCTGAAAATCCCCTGTTTCCACCGTAACTCAGTAAAGATCCACCGTAGCTGTTTGAAGTCTACCGTAACTTACGGTAGGCACCGTAAGTTACGGTAGAGGTGACGAGGAAAAGTGTAACTGCCTCATTTAAAACCGTTTTGATGTACCTTTTCACATAATTCATCATTGGAACGTTTTCTCTGCACTTTGTGGGCGAATTTTAGCTTTGGATATCATTTGGGAACAATTCTAAACATTTGGTTTTGGTTTTTGATTCGTATGAACTTGAACTTTGATGTTATGATGATCAACTGAACAATGTCCGGCTAAATTTGTGGTGATAATCTTAGGTGAATGTTTCTTTACAATTCTTGTGTGATTTTCCTTTATTTCTAGAATGATAACTTTGTGTTTGCTTTGATTATCATGGTGTATGAATATTCGATTGTAGCTTGTTAATTGGTATTGCAATTCTAGTCGCAATCGTACGTTCTTGGTGTCGTTTACAATCGAGATATCACGGGAAGGGTTAGGGTTGGATATCGATTGATTGATCATCGGGAAACGACCTCGCATTGATATAATCCGAGTACTTTGTTCCCTTTTATCACAACAATTATTTATGCACGAGTTATGTCTATGTAACTCTTTCTAGTTGGAATTTTGCACAAGTGTTAAAAGAAACTGAACCCTAAGATGATCATTGTTCTCATAATCTGAATTAAAAATCCAATCTTGATTAGCAATTAGTTGATAACTTAGTTTTAAATCAAACAATCCAAACCATTGATCTTTAATTTCGTCACATTAGATTAATTGTAGTTAATTTGCAAGACTATAGAATCAACATACTTTCCACAAACTCCCTGTGTTCGATACCCATTTACTGCTATCTACTAGTTGTAATTTGGATTAAATTTGTGTGTACTACGACATCACGTCACTATGCGGGGCGCGACGAACTGGATACGAGGACGCACCTGAGCATGCCACGTGTCCGACGCGTGTGGGGTCTAGGGCTGACTCGGCAAGCCTATAACGGGACACGTAGTCCCTGGCGGGCCGCGTAAGCCCCCTTCTCATCTTACGCGGGGCGCGACAGACCCCCTGAACAGCCCTATATATAGAATTCGTTGGCCACAGTTCACAAATCGTTCATAAATCTTTCTTCTCTCAAAATTCTGAATAGTAGGCATAATTATCGGGTATAATACCCCCCTAATTAACGAAGTTCTGCCCCGATGTAAGTATTATAACCCCGGTTACGTATTAGATACTGTAATAACCGCAAATTCTTATTTACCTATATTATAATAAGAATAACAAATTACATCTTATATATTTTATTTAAACGTGTTTTAAAGATAATCACACAATGGTTTTAACAAATGAAGAAAAAAAAAATATTGTTTAAAAAAAATAAAGCTTTATATAAGTTAGTATAGTCAAATTTAAGATAAAAGAAAACAATTTACGTTAATAGTAATAATAGATAAGAGTTTATTAGTTTAAAATAATATAAAATGAAGGAATGAAAAACTTTGTATGCAAGTAAAAGCAATGCCACATTGCCCCATCCAATTTAACCTTGTAATTGATCAATACATATAAACCACGTATCATTATTTTTTTAAATGTGTCCCTTGAGTCATCATTCTACAACAACAGGTGTCATAAACATACAAGAGATAACTTTACTATATAAACCAATGACAAACATGTATCTAGGTTACTACTACCACTCTTACTAAAAAGAAATCTTATTTTTTTTACTCTTAACCTAATGATCTTATTTTATCAGCTGATCATCAAAACAATTTAGAAGATGAAAATAGTGAGCTATCATTTATTTTAGGCAAATTTGATTTAAATAATCCCAACTCACTGTTATTAGCCAATAATAATCCCAACTCATTTAATCACCAATAATAATCCGAACTATTAACTTTTGTTTGTAAAATACTCCCAGTTAAAAAAACACTAACTAGGTTAAAAAATTGCTGATGTGGCATCTGATGTGGCCCTTTTAGCTGATGTGTCATATGACGTGGCAGTTGATGTGGCATTTTTTGACGACGTGGCAGCTGATGTGGCAGTCTACGTGGCATTTTTGATGACGTGGCAGCTGATGTGGCAGTCTACGTGGCATTTTTCGATTATGTGGCAACTGATGTGGCAGGTGACGTGGCAAGCCACATCAACACATTTTTAACCTAGTTAGTGTTTTTTTAATGTGAGTATTTTACAAACAAAAGTGAATAGTTCGGATTATTATTGGTGATTAAATGAGTTGGGATTATTATTGGCTAATAACAGTGAGTTGAGATTATTTAAATCCAATTTGCCTTTATTTTATTTGTTTTCGAAACCTTTTAAATTCTTTTTAATCTTTGATAATCGATTGGGTTGCTTATGTAATTTAAATCTTATATTACTTTTAGTTATATTCCTATAAGTCTTACAAAAACATATATGTGGAAGTAAATCTGTGAGTAATTATACTTTCTAAATTATATGTTATAGTTTAAAGAAAAATATTTTACTTCTTTTTATATTATTACTGTTAATACAAAACAGATTTTAAGGTAGTTTAATTTAATTTAATTTTAAGGTATTTATAATAATAATAATAATATTAATAATAATAATGATAATAAAACCCTTTGTAATGTGTATGTCGTTAAAATCACCTTAGTATACTAATTATCATCAATAGTGGTCACAAATATAATTTTCTATTTAAATATTAAATAAGATATCAAATTTGATTTATAATCTACATGAATATATAAAATAATAAAACGAAAATAAAGATTTACCAAGTATTCTAAAGGTTGAATTGAAGGAGCTACCACCTTTCGAGTCTAAGCCGTATAATTTTAAATCCGACAACGTCATAGGATTTCCTGATCATGTAGAAGAAATCGGTTATCTCAGTCTCGTGATTATCGCTTAAGGTACGGACTCTAACACAACTTTATGTGTACGGATTTGGGTTTCCACTATCTCATAGTTGGAAATTTCGATTTGTTATTGTATGCTTTTGTGACCTTTAAGGTTATTTGTTATTATTATATTTATATATATAGTTATATTGTTTTAGCAAATATTGATTATGAGTCACTGAACCATTGATTGTGTCGCACCGAAAGGTGACGCGCTGAAAAACTGAATGTGAACTATTGAATGTGATTATGTGACGCATTGAATGTGAACTGACTACGCACTGAACTACTGAATGTGACACACTGAAGGTGACTAACTGAATATGTGTTATATATATTGTTTGATATATAGATATTGTTAAGAAAAAAAATATATTACATTGTGTTGTCCCACTGAGTAACGTTTACCCAGGCGTACATTTGCCTTCTTATGTACGTTAGGTTGCAAGGATTGTCGGGAAGACTTGGATGGATGGTTCGAGGGATTAAAAACGCACATGGATATTTTTAAAAGTTTAAATTGTTTTATACAATATTTCGAATTTTGAAATAATGTAAAAGTTTTATAATTTATGGAATGATGTTCTGACCTCTGATGTTCTGTATAAGTAACACGTCCGCCCGAGCCGGGTTGAGGTGTTACAGTTATGGTATCAGAGCTTAGGCTCTTTCCTGTCGATAAACATTTTTTTAAAACAAAACTTGTGCGGTAATGGGTAGACATCAAACTAGAATTTATCCCCTAGAAATCTGTTATCATCCTTCTCTTTTCTATGTTCTCATAGATGCCTCCGGTCAAAAGAACTAACCGACGCAGTTCACGTTCTGGCACGACTTCTAGACGTCGTAAGATTAATGACGCAGTCCAACGTGCTGTCGAGGGGTTACTCCCAAATCTGATACAAACTGTCACCCAACAAATGCACACTGAAGTACTCCCTGATTTCATGCAAACGGTTATGCAGCAAATTAGTGACGCAAGGAGCACCCAACCCCCTCCCACTCCTCCTCGTTCCCCAACTCCTCCTCGTTTTCCAACTCCCTCACCTTTGCCACCAAAAGGCAAGAATGTGAAGGACCCAATTACACTACCCACAGTTGACATTCACAAATGGTTGTCTAGATTTCAAAAACAACAACCAAGATCCTTCAGTGTTGCAGCTACACCAATAGAAGCACAAAATTGGATTGCTCACATTGAGAAGATCTTCGAAGTTCTAGGAGTGGGCGGTGAATTTAAAACAAGGTTGGCTGCGTATAAACTGGAAGATAACGCCCAAACCTGGTGGCGTACTGTGAAACACGGCAGAGGCGGTGATATGTTCGCTGCTACACTTCCATGGGACGATTTCAAAACACTGTTTTTCCGACAATATTTTCCGGTTGCCTTCCGTGATGAATACGTCCGAGAATTTGCATCCATCAAACAAAGGAGGATGAACCTATGACTGAGTTCATGGAGCGTTTCACGAGGCTTGCTAGCTTTGTTGGACTCAATGCTGGATCCCCAGCTGCGCAAGCCGGGAAATTTAAATGGGCATTGTGTGAACGGATTAAGTGGTTGGTTGTTAACCATGACTTTAAAGACATCACTGAAGTAGCTAATGCGGTCCAAAATCTGGAAATAGCAAACAGAACTATGAAGGTTCAGTATGGTGGAGACCTCTTGAAAAATCTTGCCTTAACCACTGGACAAACTTCCACCCAAATCCCACTCACCGGAAACCAGAAGTCAAATTCTAATCGGAACTCCCCACCTACACCCCAGAATAGCCAAGCGATCATTGCACAAACCCAAAAATCAACCCCGAAAACCATGTTCCACATGCGGAAAGACCCATGGTGGAGTATGCCTTAAACTCACAGGGGGTTGTTTCAGGTGTAAACAAACTAGACATACAATCCAGAATTGCCCGTTTCCACCGAATGATGCAGAAAAGAAGATTTCCACTGGAGCAAACGCTATACCAGCTAATAGAGGCGGAAGGGTTTTCTCTTTAACCGTTGACAATAAACCAACTGAACACCATGGGTATGATGTGATTGGGCGTGAACCTTAATGATATGAAAGATTTCCCGTTGTTTAAGCTCAAGTCTTTTGCTTTTGAACCTTGTCTTTCAAATGTATATAACTTTTCTAAACATCGAATAAACATGATATCTTTTTAATATAAGCTTTTGGTTTATACCATTAATGACTAATGTGTCACGATACAAATTTCGAGGACGAAATTTATTTTTATGGGGGGTATAGTTGTAATAATCGCAAATTCTTATTTACCTATATTATAATAAGAATAACAAATTACATCTTATATATTTTATTTAAACGTGTTTTAAAGATAATCACACAATGGTTTTAACAAATGAAGAAAAAAAAATATTGTTTAAAAAAAAATAAAGCTTTATATAAGTTAGTATAGTCAAATTTAAGATAAAAGAAAACAATTTACGTTAATAGTAATAATAGATAAGAGTTTATTAGTTTAAAATAATATAAAATGAAGGAATGAAAAACTTTGTACGCAAGTAAAAGCAATGCCACATTGCCCCATCCAATTTAACCTTGTAATTGATCAATACATATAAACCACGTATCATTATTTTTTTAAATGTGTCCCTTGAGTCATCATTCTACAACAACAGGTGTCATAAACATACAAGAGATAACTTTACTATATAAACCAATGACAAACATGTATCTAGGTTACTACTACCACTCTTACTAAAAAGAAATCTTATTTTTTTTACTCTTAACCTAATGATCTTGTTTTATCAGCTGATCATCAAAACAGTTTAGAAGATGAAAATAGTGAGGTATCATTTATTTTATTTGTTTTCGAAACCTTTTAAATTCTTTTTAATCTTTGATAATCGATTGGGTTGCTTATGTAATTTAAATCTTATATTACTTTTAGTTATATTCCTATAAGTCTTACAAAAACATATATGTGGAAGTAAATCTGTGAGTAATTATACTTTCTAAATTATATGTTATAGTTTAAAGAAAAATATTTTACTTCTTTTTATATTATTACTGTTAATACAAAACAGATTTTAAAGTAGTTTAATTTAATTTTAAGGTATTTATAATAATAATAATAATAATAATAATAATGATGATGATGATAATAAAACCCTTTGTAATGTGTATGTCGTTAAAATCACCTTACTATACTAATTATCATCAATTGTGGTCACAAATATAATTTTCTATTTAAATATTAAATAAGATATCAAATTTGATTTATAATCTACATGAATATATAAAATAATAAAACGAAAATAAATATTTACCAAGTATTCTAAAGGTTGAATTGAAGGAGCTACCACCTTTCGAGTCTAATCCGTATAATTTTAAATCCGACAACGTCGTGGGATTTCCTGATCATGTAGAAGAAATCGGTTATCTCAGTCTCGTGATTATCGCTTAAGGTACGGACTCTAACACAACTTTATGTGTACGGATTTGGGTTTCCACTATCTCATAGTTGGAAATTTCGATTTGTTATTGTATGCTTTTGTGACCTTTAAGGTTATTTGTTATTATTATATTTATATTTATATATATAGTTATATTGTTTTAGCAAATATTGATTATGAGTCACTGAACCATTGATTGTGTCGCATCGAAAGGTGACGCGCTGAAAAATTGAATATGAACTATTGAATGTGATTATGTGACGCATTGAATGTGAACTGACTACGCACTGAACTACTGAATGTGACACACTGAAGGTGACTAACTGAATATGTGTTATATATATATTGTTTGATATATAGATATTGTTAAGAAAAAAAATATATTACATTGTGTTGTCCCACTGAGTAACCCGTTTACTCAGGCGTACATTTGCCTTCTTATGTACGTTAGGTTGCAAGGATTGTCGGGAAGACTTGGATGGATGGTTCGAGGGATTAAAAACGCACATGGATTTTTTTTAAAGTTTAAATTGTTTTATACAATATTTCGAATTTTGAAATAATGTAAAAGTTTTATAATTTATGGAATGATGTTCTGACCTTTGATGTTCTGTATAAGTAACACGTCAGCCCGAGCCGGGTTGAGGTGTTACAGATACGCTGCCCGATTGATCCAGGGTTCCGTAACGGCTGTCGAGGTTCTGCCCGACGTAGTCGTTGGAATGTCGTCTCGGGGAAGGTATTGCTAATGTAAATAATGGGTTATTTTACTAACATATGTGCATTTGTGTAAATTATATATAATCACCAGAAAACCCTTACAGAAAACCTAAGACAGCAATGTGAGTAATCTCCTTTTTGTAAACTGTTTTTACAAAACCTTAAATGTTTTACAATGTGATTAAGCAGTGATTTAGTCTTTGTAGTTCTTCAATTACTGCCGGTATGTTGGGGTTTTATATACAAAATGTGGAACACGTTACCATTGGACAAAGAGTTAGCCAATGTGTAATATGACCCACTAGTCAGGATTGACAGTACTGAATGAGTAATTGTGTAGAAATAAACAATGTGATAGCTCTCAATACTGCTAAAGAATAAAACTCTTCTTGATTAAACTTGGATTCACTCACCAGTATTTCCCACTGACAAAATATTTTTAAACGCGTTTCAGGTAACAAAATGTGAGAGCCAACTAGAAGCTAGCTGGACAGCACTGAAGGCTTGGAAAAGTGGCTATAAAAGTTACCTAAATAAAAGAAGATGTTTTATTCAATAAAATAGGGATTTCCCCTATGAAAATGTTTGTAATGAAAACTTGGATCTTATCCCAATATGTTTAATACTATAAAAGCGTGGTATTTACTCTGATAAACATTTCCTAACTACGATCCTGATGAAATTTCCGCTGCAAAATTGATAAACAAATGATACCACCAAAACTGGTCTCGCGGCCGCCCGTTCCCTGGACAGATAGGGGGCGGGGGTTGCGAAACTCGTGATCGGTTTGATACTAATACGGGGGGTCATATGATGGGTATTCTTACTGTTGCCGAGTGCTTAGAGCGTTTCGAGGCATTTGCCCAATCACAATCTCAGTCGCGAGCTGACCAGCGGTATCAAAGTGGTAATTCAAATACCACTACTAGTGCACCCGCCCGTGGGGTGAACCATGTCACTATGGACCCTAGTTTAGCTGCTGTGTTGGAAAACATGACTCGAGAGCTTAAGGAGATTAAAGCTAAGGTAGACAAGTGTGAGTTTTGCCGAGGGGGTCACAATACGAGTACGTGTCCTTTGTTAGTTCGTGAGGAGCAAGTTAATTTCGTAGGGGGAGGTCTAGGTAGAGGTCAACCTAGTGGGTTTGGTAATAATAGTTTTGGTTCAGGTTGGAGAAACAATAATAATTTTAATAATAATAACAATTTTCGCTCAAATGGACCTCCTGGTTTTCAAATAGCTCAAAATCCAAATAGGGGTCAAGATTCATTCTTTGGTGGGGGTTCAACTGGGCAATTCAATAAGGGGTTCAATGGACAGGTCAAAGAGGGGGGTTCAAATAATCAGGTTCAATCAGGTCAGGGTTCAAGTTATGATCTAGGGGTAGTTTAGAAAGAATGGAGGCAATGATGAGCCAGCTAGTTGTTAGGGACCAAACCACCCAAAAGACACTTAGTGAACATGACCTTATGCTTAAGAACCACCAAGCCATTTTCCAAGACCTCCAAAGGGTCGTAGGGGTTATGTCTAGGAAATTAGAGGAGAGATTACCCGGTCAGTTTGCGGGTAACACCCTACTAAACCCTAATGCCCATGCCAAAGCAATTACCACTCGTAGTGGCAAAACCGTAGGGAACCCGAGAGTTGAAGATAGGGTAGTTGGTGAGGATGGGGATATTATTGTTGAAGAGATCGAGATGGAGGCTCCCGGCAAAGTGCAACCGAGGCTAAGCCCAGCAAGTACAGCACAGCCAGGTGAGTCTCAAGTTGAGAAAACCCCCGTAGATGTTAGACCTTCTCCCTTAGTAGACCATTCGCGAGTCCTGTTTCCCTCACGCCTTAGGAACCAAAAATACTCAAGGGAATACGGGCAATTTTTAGACATCTTTAAGCAATTGAAGATTAATCTTCCTTTCATCGAGGCGCTTCAGTCGATGCCTAAGTATGCGAAATTCTTGAAAGACCTTCTTAGGAACAAAAAGAAGTTAGAGGAGTTGTCCAATGTCCCGTTGAATGGAGGGTGTTCCGCCATTGTTTTAAATATGCTTCCCAAAAAGCTTACCGATCCCGGTATTTTTACTATTCCTTGTCTATTCGGTAGTAACACCAACACTAGAGCTTTAGCCGACTTAGGTGCTAGCATCAATTTGATGCCCTTTTCTCTTTATGAGAAGCTAGACCTAGGAGAGCTTGCACCTACCCGAATGACATTATCCTTAGCTGCTCGTTAAATACCCTAGGGGCATAGTTGAGAATTTGCTTATCAAGGTCGATAAATTTGTGTTTCCCGACGATTTCGCCATTCTCGATATGGAAGCGGATGAGAGAGTTCCCATTATACTTGGTCGTCCTTTCTTACGTACCGCCAAAGCACTCATAGACGTTCATGATGGTAAGATCACCCTTAGGGTCGGTGAGGAGAGAGTCACCTTTGAGATAGAGCGTTCCATGAACCACCCGAGTGGTTCGGATGACTATAGAGGTCCTTGCCATTCCGTCTACTTCTTGAATTCGTTCATCTCATGTGTTGATCATTGTTTAGAGTACATTAGTGGAGCAGACTTAGTGGTAGGAGAGAAGGTAGAAGAGGAGTTGAAGAGGGTAGATGAAGTAGAAGTTGAAGGGAGTCCTTTGATCCCCGAAGTCTTGGCCGTTAGTGATGACACCACCCAAACCCCACGCTTAGAGCTTAAGGTACTTCCATCGCATTTAGAGTATGCTTTCTTAGGGGAGGGTTCTGAGCTACCCGTGATTATATCATCAAAGTTGGAGTAAAGTGAGAAGTTGAGGTTATTAGAGGTGTTGAAGGCCAACAAAGAGGCCATTGCTTAGAGGTTGACCGACATCAAGGGCATAAGCCCTTCTTATTGCACCCACCGGATACTCATGGAGGATGATTATAAACCGGTGGTGCAACCCCAAAGGCGGCTCAACCCCAACATGCAAGATGTTATGAAGAAGGAGGTTCTTAAACTCCTAGATGTCGGGATGATATATCCCATTTCCGATTCTCCTTGGGTTAGTCCCACTCAGGTTGTCCCTAAGAAGGGAGGGATGACCGTTGTCATGAACGCAAAGAATGAGCTTATCCCTTCTTGTACGGTCACGGGGTGGCGCGTGTGCATCGACTACTGAAAGTTGAATGATGCCACCCGAAAAGACCACTTCCCATTGCCCTTCATCGATCAAATGTTGGAGCGTCTCGCCGGTCAACAATTCTATTGTTTTCTTGACAGTTTTTTCGGGTACTTCCAGATCCCCATAGCACCGGAGGATCAGGATAAGACCACTTTCACATGCCCCTATGGCACCTATGCGTACCGACGCATGCCATTTGGGTTGTGCAACGTTCCAGCTACTTTTCAGCGGTGCATGGTTGCCATATTTCAGGATATGATAGAGAGTTCCATGGAGGTTTTCATGGATGATTTTTCAGTTTATGGTAACTCCTTTTGTAGGATCGTTGTACGACCTGAATGAGTCGATCAGAAGAGTTGTTTATCCGAATCAAAGGCGGAATCAATGACACGGATGCTTGATTCAATTTAAATGTCTCTTGTATTGATTATGAGAGTATTACAGCACCTGGAGACAATTCGGCATCACTTCGTTACCGAATACACAAAGCTAATTCCGTTACAAATGACACAAGTGCTTCCCTGTATATAGGAGTGGTAATTTCGTTTGAAATGGACACGGACACCTTCAAACGAAATTAACTATGTTAATTTCGTTTGAACTTGTCTTTGACACATTCAAGCGAAATTACAAGCTAATCTACTAAACTCAGTTTCTAGCAACTCGAGCACTGTTCATTCTATCCTATTACATGACTCGATACAAGACGAAGTCAATAGACATAGTGCACTAACAGACTCCCCCTTGGATGTTAATGAAGTCTTCAGTGTCGAGTCTTTATCATGACACATCTTCAGTCTTGATCAGTCTTCATACTCTTTCTCTGGCTCTAACACTAACAGCTTCTTCAGGCTCCCCCTTTCGTCAAGCTTCAGTGCTTTAGGGATCGACACCTTGCTTTCAAGTTACAAGCTCCCCCTTGCTTTAAACTCGTCTTCAGACTCCCCCTTAGACTCTGCTCTCGGGATCGTAGTCTGGAATCTCATCTGCAACACTCATAGATTTATAAGTAACAACATTTTGAATTTCCAGGATTTGAAAACCTGGCTCACTCAAATTTCTATCAACAAATTTCAGAATTTTGCAGTTTCAGCAAACAGAATCAGAAACTGATTTTTTAACAATATAAGCATCCAAATCCCACACAGTTAATCATCCAAGTCCAAACTAATGACCTTGGATATATCACAAACTGTTTTTGATTTTTGTTAAAAATTCAAGTTTCAAATTAATGAACTTGTTTTATTTTCAGAAACACAATCAGCTTACTTAGATTTTGAAACTTAGCATTTCAGACATCGGTTGTCGAAAATAAAGCAGAATCAAAAATCTTTTTGTATTTTCTGAAAAAATAAAGCAGTAACGAAATATTTACAATCATATCTACAGACAATATTTTTGTTTGAATTTGCGTTAGAAGATCATATCAGTTTCTGACAAGTCACAAGTACCGTTGAGCTTAGTTACATATTAAGAATTAAACAATTCACTTAGATTGTCGATATACTTGTCCACTTAAATTTTCACACAAACTTCAACTGATTCAGGATACGAATTAGATATTTTAAGAACTTAAACTCATTCATGTGTCCCACCTCTTGAATATACTCCCGTATTCAGATCCCAATATTCAGTCTTACAGGTGAGTATACCTAGATGATATCTGTAAGGGGTTAAATTGCGAAGAACCCGCGAGAGCTCAGGTCAGAACTTCCGTTCAGCAGAGAGATGACGGCTTCGACTTTTGGTGTGTCCCCTTTAGAGGATCTTTTCTTCAACAGCACATGATTAGCATTTTTCAATGTTTCATCATTTTTTATGCTGAGGGCAACGCTATATTTCAAGCAAGCATAAAGTATTATACGTGGACTAGGCCATTGCTTCCGCAAAATCAGAAGTCCCGGGATAATACCCCAGATATCACTAAGCATAAAGACCTAGAATCTCAGAAAGAGGGGTCCTTCAAACGAGATTTCAGGGGTTACCTATATATCCAAGTAGTGTTCCCCACGAAATAAGCAAGTTTGAATTTAAGTTTATATCCCGAAAAAGTTTACTAAGTGTATAAAAACCTATCGGCATATCATCAGTGAGACTGTTTAACGCTATATAATCATTACATTTCTTTAGCATACTGTAACTGTCTACTGATGTACTATCATTTCCTCTTTTTACACAAAAACTCAATTTTCGAATTTTATCATGTTTTTGGCTTTTTCAAATTTTCAAATGTTTTTGTATTTTCTAACAACAATACTCCCCCTAAAATGCCAAATCATTTAAAGAAAATTTGACAATCAATACTGATAGCTTTGTCTCGCCATCCATTTTCTGCTAAAAGTATTCTGTTTTGCAGAAAATCTAATGTACCCCCATGATTTACAACCCATTGATTTTCGACAGTTTGAAAACCGTTTTTCAATCTTGTGAAAGTAATCATGTTTGTTCAGCCGTGAGGGTTTCGGCGTATTCAAGTAACATATTTTTGTAATTTTTGATTTTTTTACAAATTTAAAAACATGTTTTTAGTTTTTCAAAATTTTGAAATTTTTAGGATTTTTGAAATATTGTTTATTTATATACAGAAAACAAACAAACTTCCTGTTTCAACCAATACAGGATTCAGCAGCCTCCTTTCCTCGTTGTGCCAGGCTGCTCCGAATACCATTCTCACAATCTTTGGTTTTGTTGAGCACCTGCACATTCAAACTACTTGATTACTTGAACAATTTAGCCCAGGTCTGTTGAACCTTAGGCATTTCAACACAATATGTATCATGCAGTTTTGGAAAATCTTTGTCATCAAAGACTTTTTCATTTTTAACTTCAATTTTCTCATCTTTTACCAAAGTCACTTGTTTCTTAACACTCCATGTTAGTCCTTTTGGAGTACCTCTTTTGTAAAAATGAGACTCTTTTTGAACTTTTTGATTTTGAACAACAACTTTTGGTTTTCAAAACTCGTTCGATTTTGTCATATCAACAGACATTTTCCAACTTTGAGTTGTTCTGAATCTGGGTGTGTGAGAATTCCAGGTCTGTCTTGAATCAAACTTATTCGAGTCTGATTTCCAATTTTGATTCGAAGCAAACTTGTTTGTGTTATACCTCCAATTTTGTTTTGAATCAAATCTGGTCGACCTTTGTTTCACATTCTCAGATTTCTGTTTCTCAACATTTTCAGACTTCTTTTTGTCAACATCCACAGGTTTCAGATCCGGACACTTGCGTGCAAGATGGCATATTTGATCACATTTGAAACATGTTCTCTTGGACACATCTTTGACCTGTGGTTGTTGCTTTTTCTTTTAAGCATAGAACTCTTCATTAGACTGACGTCTAAATTGAAGTTCTTTTTCTTCTTCAAAACTTTTTCCTTGAACAAAATTCATCTTTGTCTGAAAATTTGGCTTTTCATTTTTATTTCGACTTTGTTTCTTCTTATAACCCAACACAGCCTTCATGTTTTTCTTCTTGTAACCAGGTTTGTTATAAAAAGTTTTCTGACCTTTTCCAGCAAACTTTGGAATCTTAGACTTTTCAATCTCAACCTTTTTAAAAACTTTATCAACCTTTTCTGAAATCACATTCTGAATTGGGATACAACATCAAAGAATAATTTGTCCGATCCAATCATGGTATAAACCAATCCTTTTGAATCATCATTCAAATTTTTCTCGGATTTTGTGTTTTTCAGATATCCATCATGAAAATTACCTTCATTTTCATCCTGTGATTCAGATTTACCTGTATCAACTGACTCTTCTTTCAACACACTTTCAACAACCTTACCTACCACCTCTGAATCACTAGAATCATCAGATTTGGAATAGGTTATGTCAATATTATTTGGCAATTGATCTACCATGTTGAAAGCTTTTTCGATCTTTTCATCATCATAAAATACAAACTTTTCCGGTGGTGGAACTTGATGAAACTCTGAGCCAATACCCTTCTTGTTTTGCTCAGACTCACCATCCTCCAGTTTTATATTGAAAATACTTTCAAGCACATATGACGACGCGTGATAACTTTTTAACTTGCTATTATCCTGT
The DNA here is from genome assembly GCA_030545235.1 of Helianthus tuberosus. Classification (NCBI taxonomy): domain Eukaryota; kingdom Viridiplantae; phylum Streptophyta; class Magnoliopsida; order Asterales; family Asteraceae; genus Helianthus; species Helianthus tuberosus. The sequence continues at coordinate 18,204,656 of CM060449.1, read as the reverse complement.
TCTAAATCAGCAATCTGACGCTTTAGCTTAGCAACATCCTCAATGTAAGAATTAACAACTTGTTGCTTTATTTCATAATTTCGCTTATACGTATCAGTTGTTACAGAACAATATTTCAATCTTGATTGAATAAGTTTCATTTCACTTTTTACTTTTTCATATGATTCTTTTGTAATGTGATAAGCCAATTTTATTGAATCATATTCCTTTTTCATTTCCTGAAAAGCATTCTCTTTTTGATCACATTCTTCTGTCTTTTTCAAAACATTTTCTTTCAAAACTTTATTTTCTTTTTCTAACTTTTTACATTTTTCCGAAAGTTTTTCATCATTACCTTTCAAAACTTTTTCGTTTTCTAACATTTCTTTGCATTTATTTTTGAAAACAGTTTCAATTTTTGTGAACTCAAGATCTCTTGTTCTGAACTTTTTATCTTTTTCAGTACAAGCACTGCACGTTTCCATGCATTTCTTGCACTGTTTAATAAATTTAATTTTAGTTTCAGAATCAGAATTTACCTTAGTGATTGACACCTTGGTGTTTTCTTCAGTTTCTGTCTGATCATCTTCTTTCTGCTGCTTCTCATCAATAGCTTCAATATCAACACCAACATCACCAATAACATCAGCAGAACTATCAACCTTCACTTCAGTTTCTTCAACTTGTTGTTCTTCAGTAACAGCTTTTTCTTTTTCAACAACTTTTTCTACTACCTTCTCTTCCTTAACAATCTTCACATTTTCAACTTTCACAGCTTCGACTTTCACATCTTCAGCTACCTTCTTCAACTCTTCAACCATACCCTCAATATTCTTCTTCATTCTTTCTTCATTCCTCTTCCTCAGATTTGTTGCCATAGCCTCTCTGATGATTTTATCCAGCCTTTTTACATATGTTTTGTCTTTTGCAACATTTGAATAATATTCGCCGGATCGAGGAATTACTAGAAGAACATCATCATGAACTATGTCACTTCTAGGAACAACTGGTTCACCTTCTTTGTTGACGAAACATTCTTGTTTCTTATCCCATCTTTTGTTTCGAACAACATTTTCATATTCTTCCTGCATCTTTTCCATTTTGCATCCAACAATGAAAATTTCTCTCTCAGTTTTCTCTCTCAAAATCTCTTCTCGAGTTTTCTCTTTGACTTCAGCAACAACATTTTCTTGTTTATTTTCCTCTTTTATTTCAGCAACAAAAACATAATGATTGCTCTTTGATGGTTTTCTGCCATGAGCTGTACTTTGAATATCAACACGATCTTCTTCTAGAAGAATCTGACTCCAATCAAATCCTTCATCATAATGGATTACAGCACAAGCTCTTGACTTATCTCTAGGTTTATCTTCAATCAATTTCGGCTCTTCTTTGCTTCGGTGGTAAATTGCCTTTCGGTAATAGTCATCATTGAACGGATGTTCATTCCCACCAACCGCTGAATTATTGCACTCTTTCTTGAAATGACCTTTTTGCTTACATTTGAAGCAGGTCACTTTGGACTTATCAAATCCAAGTTTTGTAGAAGCACCACCGAGAGATTGTTTCCCAGTAATCTCGATGTATGTCTGAGCTCTGCGGATGCAACTAGCTAAACACCAACGAATGTCAATGAGTTCCATCTCTTCCGGATCAATCTGGTCGTAGTCTTTTTTGGTTAACTCAGAGTTTCCAATTTTGCCAGCTACAAGACCTTCATACGATTCCAGAACTGATGCAAGGAAGCTCATTTGCTGTTTAGCTGCATTAATGCTCATTGTCGGAGAATTCTTCAACTTGAGAGCAATGTTACAAAGAATTTCTTCAGAATCTTCAGGGCTTGCTTTTGAAGCAGATGAATGATAACCCGGATTGTAGCTTGATGAGCTTGTTTGTGGTTCTTTCATCTTCTCACCACTGAATGTTGTCTTTGGTGAACTATCAGCTTTCACCGAAGGTAAATTGCCTTTGTAATACAGACCAACATTCTGATGATGTGACGAACTGCTCATCTTGCTTTGCTTTTTTAATTCAAGGTCATGACACTTAATTTTTTCTAGCAAAGCATCAAGATAAATTGTGTCATATAAAGCATCATTTTTCAATATGAATACAAACGTTTGCCACTGATCAGCTCGTGGTAACGCTTCAATTACTTTGTGAATTATTTCTTCTCTTATTTTCATAATTCCAAACCTTTCAAGTTCAATTTTTAGATGACAAAAACCTTCAATCATTTGTCTAACAGTCTCTCCTTTCAAGCTATCAAACAAATGAAATTCCCTTTTTAATAACACAATTTTGTTTTTTTTTATTTGTTTACCCCCTCAACTTTCACCCATAAAGCTTCCCATATAGATTTCGAAGACCCATCATGAGTTAATAATGAAAAAATATCATCACGAATTGATTGTTGAATCAAAGCAATCATTTTCTGCTCATATGAAAATCTTCGTTTGTCTTCTTCTTGAAAACTTTTAAGTGGGATTTCTTCTCCTTTGTCATCAGTAGGTTTATCATAGCCAAACTCCAAGCAAAACCAACTTTCATGTGCATACACTTTAGTCCAGTTGATAAACCTTTCTTTCCACCAAACATAATCTTCAATATTATCAAGCTTAGGTGGTTTCGAATAGGTTCCATAAAAATTGTCATGTTTAATGTTGTCTTTAATTGATTTTGTTATCGCTTTGGGTGTAACATTTGAAGCTTCCAACGTGTCTGAGGTAAACGCGTTGTAGAAAGTATTGAAAAATTCTTCAGCCATGATGTGATCCTGAATCAATGTACCTAGAGACAAAAACAATCAAACAAACACAATCAGTACAAACAATATCAAACAACTTGACACAAACTGACACTCGGTTGACGTGAAATGATCTTGACGCAAAAAGTCCACTTTCAAACGAGATTAATCTTCAAACGGAAACACTTTGAAATGAAATCCTCTTTCAAACGAAATCACTTGTCTGGCAACTTCAAACGAAATCAGTTGACTGACAATCTCAAACGAAATTAGTTGACTGACAATCACAAACGAAATTAGGATTTTCAAGCTGAATAGCTGATTTCGTTTGAATCTTTCAAACGAGATTACCCTTTGAAGCAGAATTAACACACTATTTCAAACGGAAATACTGTTTCAAACGAGATCAAATGCAGATTTCAAACGGAATTATAATGCTCTTTCAAACGGAATTACGTTTTTGTCCCATTTTTGTCACTTTTAAGCCGTATTTAGGTCTGATTCTCTCAAGGCTTTGTTAAAACACAGTTTCGCATGTAATATGAGAAATTCAATCCATTTTGACTGTGAAATCTTGTCCAATTTGAAAAAGAAGGTGTAGAAGTCAGAAATCTGATGTAATCAAGCTAAACTCTTCCTCCTGTGCTCTGATACCACTTGTAGGATCGTTGTACGACCTGAATGAGTCGATCAGAAGAGTTGTTTATCCGAATCAAAGGCGGAATCAATGACACAGACACTTGATTCAATTTAAATGTCTCTTGTATTGATTATGAGAGTATTACAGCACCTGGAGACAATTCGGCATCACTTCGTTACCGAATACACAAAGCTAATTCCGTTACAAATGACACAAGTGCTTCCCTATATATAGGGGTGGTAATTTCGTTTGAAATGGACAAGGACACCTTCAAAAGAAATTAACTATGTTAATTTCGTTTGAACTTGTCTTTGACACATTCAAGCGAAATTACAAGCTAATCTACTAAACTCAGTTTCTAGCAACTCGAGTACTGTTCATTCTATCCTATTACATGACTCGATACAAGACGAAGTCAATAGACATAGTGCACTAACACCTTTGATGCGTGTTTGAAGAATCTCGAGAGGATGTTGAAGAGGTGCGTCGAAACGAAGCTTATGCTAAATTAGGAGAAGTGTCACTTCATGGTGATGGAAGGTATTGTGTTAGGGCATAAGATCTCTAGGGAGGGTATTGAGGTAGATCGTGCAAAAATAGATACCATTAGTAGGCTACCTCCACCCACGAGTGTTAAGTCGATTAGGAGTTTTCTAGGGCATGCGGGCTTCTATAGGCGCTTTATTAGGGATTTCTCAAAAATCGCCCGTCCCATGACCCGTTTGCTAGAGAAAGATGTTTCATTCGTCTTTGACGAGGAGTGTTTTAAAGCCTTCAACTTTTTGAAGGAACAGCTTGTGAGTGCCCCTATTCTTATCTCGCCTGACTGGAGCTTACTGTTTGAGCTCATGTGCGATGCGAGTGACTATGCCGTTGGAGCAGTACTAGGACAAAGAAAGGATAAGCACTTCCACCCCATATACTACGCGAGCAAAACGCTATATGATGCTCAAGAGAACTACACCACCACGGAGAAAGAACTCTTAGCCGTAGTATTTTCTTTCGATAAATTCCGTTCATACCTCGTTCTATCCAAGACTATAGTCTTCACCGATCACTCCGCGTTGCATTTTCTTTTTCAAAAGAAAGACGCCAAACCCTGAATTATTCGGTGGATTCTATTACTTAGTGAGTTTGATATTGATATTAGAGACAAGAGGGGGGCCGAAAACATAGCGGCCGATCATCTATCGCGTCTAGAGGACCCCAAGAGAGAAGAGATTCGTGAGGAGGAGATTGGGGATATGTTCCCTCACGAGTCTATCAAGTTTGTTGAAGCCAAGAAGGAGGGATTGCCATGGTTTTGTGACTTAGCAAATTATCTCTCTAGTGGCAATCTTGTGAGGGGGATGTCCACACAATAAAAGAGGAAATTCATTAGTGAGTCGAGAAAGTATGTGTGTGACGATCCTTTTCTTTTTAGAATTGCGGGAGATAGGATTCTTAGACGTTGTGTGTCGAGAGAGGAGGGTTGGAACATCATAAAACAAGTGCATGAAGGCCTCACGGGAGGCCACCATGGTGCCTATGCTACCGCTCAAAAGGTATTTGATTGCGGTTTTTATTGGCCTAGCGTACTTTGAGATGCCGTTGAGTTCGTGAAGACATGTGATGCGTGTCAACGAACCGGCAATATTTCCGCCAAAGACGAGTTTCCTCAAAACTCTATCCAAATGTTGGAGGTTTTTGACATTTGGGGCATCGATTTCATGGGACCCTTCCCAAACTCCAAAGGAAACCGTTATATACTCGTGGCAATTGACTATGTGTCTAAGTGGGTTGAGGCTCAAGCTCTTCCCACAAACGAAGCCCGAGTAGTCTTGAAATTTATTAAGAAGCTCTTCTCCGATTTGGTACACCAAAAGCCTTAATTAGTGACAGTAGCACTCACTTTCGCAACGCATTGATGGAAAAATTGCTTGCACGCTACGGGGTCACTCATCGTTTGTCTACCGCATATCATCCACAAACAACTGGTCAAGTGGAGAATGCGAATCGCGGTATCAAACGTATCTTAGAGAAAACAGTCGGTAAGAATAGGAAGGATTGGTCCGACAAGCTAGACGATGCATTATGGGCGTTTCAAACCGCCTATAAGACGTCTTTAGGAACCACACCTTTTATGATCGTCTATGGAAAAGCTTGTCACCTTCCTGTAGAGTTAGAGCATCGAGCGCTTTGGGCATTGAAAACCGTTAATCTTGACATGACCCAAGCCGCTAGGAAGCGTTTCTTTCATATCCATGAGCTTGAGGAGCTTAGGGATGCGGCTTATGCTAGATCGTTGGGAATCAAGGAGAAGACGAAAGCCTCGCATGATAAAAAGTTAAGAAGGGTAAAAGAGTTTAGTAAAGGTGATAAAGTGCTTCTTTACAACTCAAGATTGAAGTTGTTTGCGGGTAAGTTGAAATCGAAGTGGTCGGGACCTTATATGGTTCATTACGTGTTTCCATATTGAGCAGTGGAGATCATGGATGAGATGGATGGCCGAAGTTGGAAGGTGAATGGCCATCAGTTGAAGCACTACATTGGAGGAGCGATAAACAAGAATGAGATGGAGGAAACTCCTCTCGAAATTCCATCCAAAGCTGCCAATTAGTCTTTTGGGATGAAATCCCAAGTGTAGAGTTTGTACCGTTTGTAAATCTCGTTAAATTTCATGATATTTCGTAGTTTTTCGTGTTTTTGTTTTGTGTGTTTGAGTAATTTTGCAGGAATCGTGCTATTGAGGAGCTGAATTTGAGAAGAAAACAACATTCCAGGTAAGTCCCAACACTTAGAAAAAATTTGGGATGGTTTGGGGAAGGTTTATTAACACTTAGATATTTTTCTAAGTCCTAAAACTGGAATTTTTACGCACCTTTCTGTCCAAAAACCTCCCTCGCATCGCGCCACCACAAAACAACATCACCTATGGCGCGACGCCACCCCTAGGGTCAGAAATATGGTTTGAACCTATCTGTCGCGCTACGCCAGCACTAGTGAACCCCATAGTCGCGCTACGCGACCCCTTTAACTGAACCTAACTTTTGAACCACCCCGTGGCACTACCCCACGGGTACCCTGTTTTACCTTAGCACATGCGACCACATAATAATCGTTTAAAAACCTATTTCTCTCACCTGCTACCTCCAAACGACACCAAACCCTTATCACCATTCCCCCACCTCCGATTACACCTACACCCACCATATCTCCACGAAATCACCACCATTTTCACTCATTTTTTCACCCACGTGACCGGAATCCTTCCCTCTACAAAACCCACTGCAAATCTTTACACTCCAGCCGCTGAATTCCTTCGATTCGGGACACACCACTAGCGAAAATTTTAAAGTTTTCTCTTCCAAATTTCAGCAAATCAGGTATGTATTCTTCTTATATTCTTACTTGCTTAATGTTTTAAGTCTCTTAGAGTTCAGTTGGGTTAGTTTTTCGGGTCTTGTTTGTCGGGTCAGTCGAGTAATTTAGGTAGGGTGGTTGCGAGTCAGTCTTGTGTCTTTGATGTGGGTCAGTCTAGTGTCGAACCGACTTAGTTCGCGTCTAGTATTCTTAGGTTAGCTAGTATAGTTCAAGGTTGCGGCATGGGATTGGTTTGGGCATTTTAGTATTTACGGGTTGCGGATGGCTCGGGTTGGGGTATGCTTGCTATGTTGGTCATATCTTAAGCTCGGGATTTCAAAAATTGAGTGTGGGGATTCGGTTGGGTGAATTTTTGAGCTAAATGTTGGATTTATTCATTGGTTTGAACCGTTTCACTAATGCATACTAAAGTTTTTAACTTTAATATGGTTTACACTCAATTTTGGTGTTGGTTTGTGGTTTGGTTTCGGGGTGGATATATTTGTCGGGTTGGTTATGGAACTTGCTTTGCTTGATGATTGAATGGGTTAGGGATATTGATTTATAAAGTTCCAAGCTTGCGCATTGAAACGGAATTTTTGCAAAGATCAAAACCTCCTTTAACTAGGCGGAATTTTTCAATGGTAAATTTGTTTTCCAACTAATAAATCGCTAATTTTTAAGCAAGTTTAGACGTCAATGACAGATTGTTAGGCACTCGTTTTAATTGCGGATAATTAAAGTGCCGAGGGGGGTAGTGTACATTGAGTCTAGTTTAGTGTCTTTGTGTCGTTTTAGTCAAGTTTTAGTATAGTGTGAGTCGTAGTTAGTTGTTTTTGGGTTTACTTGCACGTACAAGTGATTTAAGCTCGCCCGTACTCAATCTCCATTCGGGCGAGTTTAACTATCACTTAGCATTTGCAAAAAGGTAACCCGTTTGTTTCAGAATTAGCCGCGAATGAAATGTTATACGGCTATTCTATTTCTTTCAAAAAAATTTATAAAAATCCAAAAAAAAATTCAAAAAAGAAAAATTAAAAAATTAAAAATACCAAAAATAGTTTGTTATTACTGATTGTCTGCTTGTTTTGTCTTGATTACGTCTATTTTGCAGGCATGGCGAGCAATTCGCGCAGAGGTAGGTCGCGAAAGACTGGTGCGGGTCAGTCAGCACCGCAACAGGATCCACCCCAGCAAGACCCGGTTCCGCAGGAGACCCCGATCATTCAGATAGCTGCCGATGATCCTAAGTTGAGAAAGATCCAGTATCAATCGTCTTATAATTTTATTCCGGACAGGAACTGTAGTAGAGCCGATCACCCGATATTGAAATTCGAGCTGATACACCAGAATGGAACAAGTATGATAAACTCAAGAATACTGATTTGCTTCAGCACAGGGTGATAGATTGGCTGTGGTTGAGTGAAATAGGCTCGAAGCAGGACGTGTTGGACCTTTCGGGTAGGAAGTTGACATATGCATTGGAGTGTATACATCCTCAGTATGAGGAGTTGGTGCTAGAGTTTCATAGCACATGGATGCATAAGGAGGGAATGTTTGATCAGGACACAGCTGTGTCTTTCAGTTTGGGTAGGGAGGTTTTTGAGATAAATATGGCGAGGTTTTCCATAGTGTCGGGGTTTTATACTGAGGAGGAAGTGAAGCAGCCGGGATTTGGTACTAGTTTGAGGGGTGCTTATTCGACTACTAGGGATTACAGTGTTGGTTCGACTGAGCTGCGGAATTTTTGGAAAATGATATCTGACCACCCGTTCACGGTTACGAACCTGATCACTTCGGTTCGTAACCCGGTTTATAGGTATGTGTTGAAGATTTTATCTACTACGCTGGTGGGTCGGAAATCTGGGGAGAATAAGGCAAATTGGATTGAGTTGTTTATTTTGATGTGTCGAGTGGAGAACAAGGAGATGAATCTGGCTACGGTCTTAGCAGATTCTTTTAGTAGAGGTCGTCGAGGTGGTCCTCGGGCTGGTGTAAGTCCCGGTTTACCAGATCTTTCAATGATATCAAACAACACCAAGTTTGTGCGGAATCCAAACTTGATGTGATTCAAGAATAAACCAAAAAATATGAAAATATGAACCGAATACGAAGAACACACCGAATCACTTTCAACACTTGCACACGATTCTATTATTATCAAAGCAAAATCGTCTAGTACAAGCGTTTTCACAACCAAATCGCCTCTCTCTCTCTCTCTCTCTCTCTATAGGAATTCTGTAACTATGAAGCTCCACCACTAAAACAAGTTAGAAACTTGTTTATATACATAGACAAGCCCACTTCCCTACATGGGCTCCCCTTGGGCCTGCTTGGCCCACATGGCCTAAAGCTTGGCCCAAGTGACCTATAAAGGTCCACAACCTAATATAAACTAACCCGATAAGGCCCAGTTCGTAACCATAGCCCGTTTTATTAATTTGATGCGTCAGTCTCACACTTTAGGGCCTAACAATCTCCCCCTAGACTGATGCCATCAAATTGTCTTCATAACATGAATTCAGCAACGTCTTCAACGTAGTCTATGGTTGTCGCTATGCTGCAGATGTTGTGGAAGTTCTTGACTTCTGAACTCTCAGCACTAGGTCTCTTTCTTCAACTCTTGTGGTTAGCTTCATATCAGCAACACGATCAGCTTTAGCTTGAAAGTCTTTGTTAAAAGAGTGTGAGAGGAGGATTCTCAACAACTATTTTCTTCTTCGGTCATTTTCTTTCAAGCAGGTTCATGGTACTTCTTCAAATTCACTTTCATTGTCAGACGGCGTTGCGTATCCGGTTCTTCTGACTCAGGTACATCTTGTTGTAGTGCTGCTTGAGGCTTCTTCAGCAACTAACAGCATCTCAATATTCATCAATCCCTGTTCTTGATTGAAATCAAGTTCTGCACATGCTCACAAACTCATAAGCAAACATTTCTTATGCAACTGGGAGAGTACCATATGAACACTAGGTACATCCAAGTACTTATACTCGGATTTCACAATTTAAATTCTTTCAACTTTTGATGATCAGTCAAATCTTCAAGAACGGTTTTATATATTTTTTTAATTTTAAGAAAACAAATAAACACTCTATTTTTGGATTTTTGGTTTTATAGAAAAACAAGACACTATTTTTGTATTTTTGAATTTTTGAATTTTTAATTTTTGAATTTTTTAATTTTTTAATTTTAAGAGCAAGAAACAAATAAGAACTCAAAATATAAACAGCTACCATAATATAATATACAATTACAATTGCAATGGGATCAAAATTCGTTCTCAGGCAAACTAAGGAACACGTTTCAGTACGAGCCTAATCAAACTGGTCTATGCGATTGCCAATATGTTTGTCCACTTAAACTTTAACGCTTAACGTTCAATTTTTCAACTTCGTGATATGCTTAAGGTAATATTATACTATTATACCCGTGTGTCCCATTCCAAGGCATACCCCCGCGATCAAGGTAAGCACAACGATTCATCGTAGCAGGTGAGTATACTGATGTCATCCTTTTGATTTACAACGTTAGACCATTGGTGACAGACAGGTCAGTACTTTCGTACAGCAGAGCAACCAATGATTTTGTCCAACGAGGGTGAGGCAAATACCATTTTGGTACGAATTTGGCTCTTTGAGCATTTGGAATTTTTTCATTTTGAGATTTTATTCCTTAGGGTTTTTGTCCTCTTTGGGATCTTTTAAGATATCTTGACTGTGTCTAGGTCTGCATATAATCTGGATGCAATAGAAGGACAGCCAAGATATCCCCGGATGATTCAACAATATAAAGACCCGAAACCTCAGGCTATCTATCAACACAAGATTTAAGACCATAAAATCATACGCCGTTGGTATGTTACCCACATGGTACATAGTTCGTTATGTTTATATCACTTAGTATCTTTTATCATTTTGAGTGTCAAGCCTATCGACATATCGCAGTAGATCCTAGTCTTTTCAGCTATGGTACCTTACATGTGTTAGTCAAACCCTTTAACACGAACATTTATTTCACTTCCCATATCATGCAATTTTTCTTTTTAGCTTTTTCATTTTTCTAATATTTTTGTATTTTTCTCATTTTCTCCCCCTAAAACAATACATATTTACAGCAAACTCTTTTTGTATTTTCTGAGTTTTCTCCCCCTAAACTCTATATCTATCTATATGTCCCCCCCCCCTAAATTTGTGCATAAATCTTGTATTTTTGCGCAAATTTACCATTTACTAGAGAAATGACACTTTATATACAAAATAATGAACTAAGAATGAGAGAAAAATATTTTTGCTTAACCGTTCTGTCATCAGATTGAAGACTAATCAATTTCAAATAAAAGTACTGAATTTAAACGGTACCTTTTGCTGATCATTTCTTACTTCTTTTATCTCCTCCAAAGGAAACATATCATCTGTAAAAAAAAAAATTGAACTTTTTGAAACAGTGAAATGTTACCCGTTTTATCTCTGGAACAACCGCTATCAACATTCCAGAGATTGTCAATAGCTCCTCCTTAGTTGTTCCTGAAAGGAAAGGAGATTAGTAAGACATGGGTACCTAGGCCATCGTGGTCCTGGGTTTACCTGAAGCATCAAAATAAGACACTTCTTTTAAACATAAATCCCCTTTAGTTTCAAGAATTGGAAACGTTGCTGCTTTGGATTTGGGTTTCCAAATCTGTTTTGGTTTAACAAACGTATTTGTTGCCTTCGGTTGATCAACTTTAGATGTTTCAGGTTTGTTAGTTTTAGAAACACGTTTTTGTTCCTGAACAGCCTTGCGTTTGTTTTTAGCAGCGTTCCAATCCCCATCAGATGGTTTAACCTTGGGATTCACATTCTTCATTGCCTTAGGTGATGATACCTTTATCGGCTTGGAATGATTGTTATCCTTTGGTGTAACCCTCTGATTTCGCATATAATAGGGTACATGGGGACGCCGTGTGCAGTTTCTAGCAATATGACCCGCAATGCCACAGTTGTAGCAAGTTTGTCTTTTCATCAGAAAGACGTTTTGAGCAGTTTGATTTGCTCTAGCAGGTCCTGAGGGACAAACCGGTCCTTTGTGCTTTGGATGTGCCTGCACATTGCTCTTAGACGAAGATGAATTTGGGTGCTGGTATTTGCTGTTTGCAGAAGTCTTGTTGCTATGAGCACCATTCTTCATCTTTTCTCCCTGACTGGAGCTTTCAATCACCTTGTCGCGAGCCTTATGAGATCGTGATTGTCCTTGATGAGTAGACTTCTTATACCCTCGACTTTGATCTGCTCGTTTTGGCTCCTTTGTGTGTTGTGAACCGGCTCACAAACATCAGCACAAGAGTGAGTGTTGACATTTTGTTGCGTTTTTGGACGATAAACACAATTTCTAGCAATGTGTCCAGGAATTCTACAGTTGAAATATGTCTGTCGCTTCAATGTATGGAGATTCGAAGAGCTAGCAGCAGTAGCTGATCTGATGGTTTTGGATGAATGAGCTTGTTTAGATTGCTTTGCTTGTGTTCCATGTGCCTTTTTTGAGCTCTTAGGTACCTGCTGATCAGAACTAGCACAAGCATGAGATTCAGACAGATGATGTTTTTCGTCTTTTACAATTTTATCATGATCATTTTGAAAAGACGATTTAGTTTCTGTTTTAACTTTATTAACAGAAACATTTGTCGGTGACTGTTCATTTATTTTAACTCCCTTTTCTTCTTTAATAGATTCAGATTCAGTTTTAGAACAAATTGAAATTCTAACAACACATGTTTCGTCAACACATGTATCATGTGAATCTTCTTGAGATTTGCTTTCAGCCACAGTTTCCAATGGGGTCCCACTAGATTCAACATTAGGGACGTCCACTGAGACCGATTCAGAAGAAGAATCAGAACATTCTTGATTTTCTTGAGAAGAAGTTTCAGTGGTTGTTTCACTGAATGTATCCTGAGGGTCCTCACCTGTCACACTAACATCAGCTGTAGAGTTAGAAATATCACAATCACAATCATTAACTGAAAAACATCCATCATCAGACTTCCCCAAAACATCAGGCCCACTAGACGCCAAAGAACAAAGCATACGAAAAATATTTTGTCCCAAAACAAAATCAGAATCAGTTTCATCAAAACAATTTTTAGGTAAATCAGAATTTAAAGGTTGTTCTCCCCCAAGAGTGTCTTCATATCTCAAGTCTACCTTTTCTTCTGCACATGTAAACGATCGGTTAGGATCAACATTTCCTTTAGAGACAAAATTAATTGACGGGGCTGACTGTTTATTACCAACAAATCCGTTGTTGACCGGTGACTTATCAGTTTTTGGTCCATAAGTCATCTTGCCCTCATTAATTAACTCCTCTTCCGTGAAAGGCATATAAGTATAATTATGATTGTATGGAGGAGGAGTTTTAGTGTATCCCAAACCAGCCCCTTTCTTCTCTATGTACGCTAGTTGTATATCACAAATGTTCTTGACCAAATTACTAGAAGTGACATACTTTTTAATATTAATTTCATTAACCAGATATTTCAATTTTAAGTCTTCTAGCTCTTTGGTCAATTCACTAATTGTTGCTAGAGCATCTAAAAAATTACAATTCTTAGCGCTGAGATCTTCTTTTAACTGAATGATATCTTTCCTTTGGGCTTCAATTTTTTCTTTATAAAGTTTTTCATTTTTAGCCAAAGTAAAGTTTTTATTTTTAATATCTTTGTAATCTTGAATCAACTCAGCGTTGTGTAACCGAAATGCCGCAACTCTTTCTCTACACTCAGGAGTGCAAAAGACATAAAGTATCTCTTCACGGAATGTCATAATTCCAGTGGGTGGTTGATACTTTTGTTCTTCTCCTCAAAACACAAACCAAACGAGAACCCGTGAACTCACTAACTCAAACCCTTTGCACGCGAATGAACTAGTTTTCTGAACCGCGCCTCAAAAGCCTGTCAAAACTTACTCCCAAAACAAGCAAACCCCCCTTTTTTTAATTAAAATATATAGAATAATCTAATTAATATTATAATAATTATTATTATTAAAACCTAATGATTATGTAATGATGAGTTACTGATTATTATGATTATTATTATAAATAATATTATTATATATTAAAACCTAAACGAGAATATATCACGTCTGTATGTCTGTCTTCTTCGTCATAACACAAACGATATACCAATCGGAGATGGTAACTGGAGGTGATGTGATGGCGAACGGATGTGGTGGTCGCTGATGTATTTGGATGGAGATGATCGGAGAAGATGAACGAAGGTGGTGATCGGAGTTGGCGACAGCGGTGTAGACGATGGTGATGACGTTGACGGAGATGGTGGCTGGAGAAGATGAACAGTAGACTGCTGGTGTGAAGAGATGTTGAAGACTCGAGACCGTGAAACTTCTGAGTCGAGACAGTGGTTGTGACTCGAGAAGAACGATGATTAATGAGTCGAGACTGGTGAGGATAACAGATATGAAGATGATGAGTTGAAATCGTGGAGATGGGACTCGAGACCTTGAATGTGATATCCAAACTTCTGTTACGACTCGGAACCGTGGTTGCGACTCGAGACTGTGAAAATTGATGAGTCGAGACCTATGTGAAGTCGAGACCGAAACCGTGAGAGGATAACTCGAAACCTTATGAGTTGAGACCAGTGAAGATGACTCGAGACCTTAGAATCAATTACTCGAGACCAAATTGTTGATGACTCGAGACCTTTTTGATGATTGCGACTGGATATGCAGATGACTCGAAACCGTGAAGTCGAGACCGTGGAAATGATGAGTGCAGTTGTGAATTGGAATGTGATTGTGACTCGAGAACGGTGATGAAATGATGGGGGACTCGAAACCTACGAAATTAGAGTTTGAAACAGTGGACTCGAAACCCCTTATATGGAAAGTAAAGAAATTTGAGTATTCCAAAAGATATTGTTCCGAAAATTGTCAAACTAATTTTCCCAAAAATTAGGAAAGTGAAATCGTTCAAGAACAAAAATATTATTTTTAGGATGCCAAAATCGTTCAATATCTTTTAACAGTTTCAAACAAAAATTGACACACCAAAATATATTGATTTTTGACAAATATTCGATGAACACTACCAAGAACGCGAAGAACACGATGAACAAAAATTTCAAATCTTGAATATTTGATATCAAACCAAGCCTAGAAACAGGTTCTAATGGCTCTAATACCACTTGTAATTCTCGTTTTACCAGATCTTTCAATGATATCAAACAACACCAAGTTTGTGCGGAATCCAAACTTGATGTGATTCAAGAATAAACCGAAAAATATGAAAATACGAACCAAATACGAAGAACACACCGAATCACTTTCAACACTTGCACACGATTCTATTACTATAAAAGCAAAATCGTCTAGTACAAGCGTTTTCACAACCAAATCGCCTCTCTCTCTCTCTCTCTCTGTAGGAATTCTGTAACTATGAAGCTCCACCACTAAACAAGTTAGAAACTTGTTTATATACATAGACAAGCCCACTTCCCTACATGGGCTCCCCTTGGGCCTGCTTGGCCCACATGGCCTAAAGCTTGGCCCAAGTGACCTATAAAGGCCCACAACCTAATATAAACTAACCCGGTAAGGCCAAGTTCGTAACCATAGCCCGTTTTATTAATTTGATGCGTCAGTCTCACACTTTAGGGCCTAACAGCTGGTTTAGATATGGGCCCCTATATTACTCGGATTGAACAAAATTTGGGGGTATTCACTAAGTATGTTCCCCAATTTCTACACGAGGGGCCCAAGACGGTGACGTTTTGGATGAGAGAGCTACAGCAGGCAGGTATAGTGTCGTGGACTGAGCCCTATGGCTGGGAGCCAATTAGGCAGGGCCCGCAGGTACAGCCGCCAAAGGGACATCCAGCTGAGGATGTGATGCTTCAGGTTGATCCTACACACCGACATCGGCCACCACAGAGACACGAGCTACCAGCACAGCAGTATCCGAGGAGGCAGCCTCCACCTAAGCCTCTCACTTTATAGTCATTCTCTGGCTATGTGGAGCAGAGATTTGACAGGCTGGAGCACCTTATTCTGAAAGGTCAGGAGAGGCAGGAGGATGCTCTCTGATATATCATGAGCAGGCACAGTATGGGGATTCCAGACTTCTTCCGGCCGAGGCAACAAGCCGGCTCGGCTGGTGCTGCTGAGAGGTTTGATCTGATTCCCCCGATTCGTGTATTTGGAGAAGGTAGCTCTGGTGCAGGTGGGCTAGAGGAGAGCAATCATGAGACTGCCAGCGAGCATGACGAGGACTAGTGTGGGGATGGCATGAGGATGTAGAAGCAGCAGCTGACTATATCTTTTGTTTGATTTTTCTTTTATGCTGTTTTTGATCCTCATTTGTTGGTTTGTATTGATATTGATACACGTTAAACAGGTTGGTTAGGGAGGTTGGGTTGGTTGATGTTGAAATTGATGATATTTTGATGATATATATTATGATATGTTTGGCTAGTTTGTGATGGTGATTGATAGGTTGATTGTTTAGCCACTTTCATTCGCGTGTCCGAGATTAGGAGTTGTTTGCTGAGCGTGTATCGAATTGGAGGGCTTATGTGGAAACGACTAGCACTTTGACAGTCTCACATATTCAGCTAAGTCGTTTCCCATTTTGTTGTTGTATTTATTTATTTATTTCGTTTGCAGTCTTTACTTATTTAGGTAGTTTAGTAGTTAATTTTTAGTTAGTTGAGTCATATTTTTGTTCTTGCATTAGGGACAATGCAATCTCTAAGTGTGGGGATGGGATACATTTAATATTCGAGTCTTAAATATGAAAAACGCAAAAAATAATTAAAAATCCAAAAAAATTGAAAATCAGAAAAATGTCCTTTGGAATGAGAAGTTTGCATAAATAAAGCGGAAAATGATAGAAAAGATGAATTTTTGCTCGGGTTCGAATAATAATAATAATATGAGATTAAATAAACCGAGCTTGTGTCTAGTTAGGGATATGTGGATAGGCCCGGGTTTGGTTTTAGGTCCCTTTGAGTTAATATTACCTTAATTGTCGGTCTGCTAATGGGTTTTCGTCTGGGAATTATGGGAAATCAAAACCGCCAATGAGAGTATAAGGGGCACCGTTATAAGTTAAAGCCGTTAGAATTTGTGATCATGAAAAAAAAATAGAAAGAAAATATAGAAATGATGAGCTAGAAATTAAATGAAAGTAGCGCATTTCTATGTAGTCTGGGTTGGCGATAGTGACTTTACAACCGGATTACCGCTAGGATGTGTGAAATCGACCTTGCAAAGAAAAGTAAAAAGTACCGAAGCCTAAGTAATCCGAGTTGGGGATAGCGACTCTACAGCCAGAATACCTCTTGGTTAGGGAAAGCAACGTCTACGCTCATTGAAAGAAAAAAGAAAAAAAAGAAAGAAAAGCAATGGAAAAAGAAAAAAAAGTTGATTGTAAATTCTCTTGGTTTTGATATAAGACGGTTGGGAATTGGTCCAGTGATCGTTCCTTTAGTCCTTTAAGCTTGGCGGGAGTAGGTGAACTGTAGATTCTGGCGTGAGACCCTAGGTAGATTGACCGCACCTAAATTAAATTCACATGATAAGGGCTTAGGACCGGACTTGGGTTTAAATTGGACAAGTATATTCGCAATCGCGGCTAACACAAGCTTTGGTTTTAATAAAATATAAATATGCTTTTGACCCGAGTGATTATTTATCTCTGATTCCGTTGCATAATTCTTTTTCGGGGACGAAAAAAGAGTAAGTGTGGGGATATTTGATGTATTGAAAAATACATCCTTTATTCGTGTATAGTTTGTATAGTTTTCGTTACTTTTTAGTTCCGTTTTAGTTAGAATGTGCGTACTATTGATAAATTTGTGTTTTCCAGGTCTTGGTACTTAAAGTTGCTAAAAATTGAGTGAAAACGAGCCATAATGCTGAAACACCAAGTCCCGGAACGAGTTGAAAAGAGTTAGAATTATTTCTGAAGTTTTTGGAGAGCTTAAGATGGAAAAATTAAGCAACAGGCTGTGAAAAAAGAGTTGTGGCGCCGCGCCACAGCTAAACCGGAGACCCGTCGCGCAGCCCTAGTATTAAACAAATAAAATCTGGAATTCTTTATTGTGGCGTCGTGCCACAGCAATGCATGAGAACCGTCGCGCGACGCGGCGGGGTTGAATAACGGCGATTCTTTGTTACATCGTTAGGGTTAACTATAAAAACCAAGAAATATATGATTAAACCCTAGTTACGATTGGAGATCATCTTAGGCGATTTTAAGAGCACGTTTGGAGCATTTCGGAGATCTTGAAGCTTACGAATCAGTGGTACGAGTTCGGGACGAAGGATTGAAGACTACACGGGTTTTCTAGTTCTTTTTTTTCTCACGGAACTTGTTATCATGAATTCTTTGTTGAACATCTTTGATTTGTTTTCGATTATTAACATGCTCAGCTAAACATTTAAGCCACCTAGACGTGATGAATGGATTGATATGAAGTTTTTACCTTTTTCGTTATTTGCATGAATGTTATGGATTAATTGTGTTTAGTAAAGAGTTTGTTTTTTTGATTTGATGCACATGCGTGCTTTAATTTGGTTTATTATTGTCAATTGCTTGGTATGATTCTTAGTGATGGTCTTTATCACAATATAGAGTCATGCTAGGGTTTTATATTTTGGTGAGTGTCTATATCACATAATAAATCTTAACTCTTTAGGGTGGAATTGGCCAATAACCCCTAGAAGTAATTGTTAGTAATTTGTTAGGTTTTAGTGTTCTGCTAGTCCTTATAGCTGGAAGGTGCGGGGCTATTGATAGGTCTTACCTGGCGAATTGCTTTAGACAGTCCTTGGAAAAGGCCATGCCTTAGTTGCCCTGTCGGTTTATTAGTCTATCAAGTCAAGTTAAATAATCCAAACTACCCTAGATCAATAATTGGAAAAGAGTAGGTCTACATTAGGGTACTTACACAATAATTAGACAACTGGAAAGACGTCTAATAACCAGTAGGATTAACGGCCTAGGTAGCGCCATAAGTTTCACCTCGAGAAGGGTTGATGGCTTAGTTGGTGTCTTAATAGATTTAGTACTATAAGATCCCGGTTCCATAATTCATGCATTTAACTTAATTGGTAATTCTTTAAACTCAATCCAGGATTCTAGTTTAGGTGGTCTCGTTCATTATATAAGAAAAGCCCTCGTCTTCTTTCGTATTAGTTTAGTCTTAGTTTAATATTAAGTTTAAATAGATTTCTTTAGATTTTTCGTAACCCCCCCCCCCTTAACAATTAAACAATTTGTGTCGTGTCTGTCAGTGTCTATTAGAGTCTAGTTTACGTGATACATAGAGTCTCAAGGTTCGATATCTGGACTTCCTAGGGTTATACTACAGTGATCGGTACACTTGCCGATTTGTGTGGTTTAGGTCGAGTCTAGAATTAAAGCTTTTTAGTGTCTAGTTCAGAGAGTCTAATTTAGTTGATTCTTATAGTTTGTTTAGCACACATCAGTTATTCTCAGTAACACACCTGTGTCCTCCTTCTCTTTTAACCACCATATATAATTCTAGTAGATTAACCTTTCGATTATCGGATGCATATGCAGGAATTGGTCTAGTTGTTATTTCTAACTTCTTTTTTAAAAACCAGTCAACCATCTCATCAAACTTACTTTCAAGATGAAATTTATACTTGCTAACATACACAACATCTTCTAACATTTCGAGTAGCGCTTTACAGTCTTGAAATTCATTGAACGACATGGCTTCAAGGATCATAATTTCCAATTAGGTTCACATGAAGACAAATTCAGATTTTCGAAATATTTATTCATGTAATCTGTTTTGTATGCTTCATGCTCTGATTCTAGATTGTTTATTGATTCTTTTTCTCTCATTCCAATCTCATCTTCCCTTGTAAGACCAGAGATTTCATTCCATCTATTCACAATGGGTACACTAAAAGTGGGAAAAATCTTGCATTTTTCACTGATGAATTGTACCGTATATCCTTGAATCACTAATTGATCAAGACTAAGAATATTTTGATCTAATTCAGGGGTATAGAACACACTCTGAATTCGAAATTTGTCATTTCCTGACACTACATCTACAGCCCCGATTCCTCATATAAAGAAGAAATTATTTTCACCAGTTTTAGTTTCGACTCCGAACATGCTTTTGATTCTCTTGAATACGTCTAAATTACCAGTGTAGTGATGTTTAAAACTAGTGCTTACATACCAGATCTCAGACCACAGGCCTCCTACTGTACCGTTGAAAATGAATTCCATGCTTTGAACTTCGTCTTCTTCTTGCTTTTGAATGCCGGTATTAATGGCTTGACGGATCAATAGTGTTGCTTCATCATTTTCCTTTGTTTTACATGAAACGATTTGTGCAGTGAATTTGTTCTCCGTTGTTTTTTCTTTTCATCAGTGCAATGTTTGCAGGGCATCATGGTTGACGTTGGTTTGAGATCTTCTTCACAACCAACCGTGGCTCTGATACCACTTTGTGGGGATTTACCCGAACTTGCAGCGGAATTGTAAAGGTAATTTGGATTCATGTTTATGAATAAGAGCAACAAGAATGTACAGGAAATTACGAAGGCAAACGAGATGGACGAAATGAATGAATATTCAGAATGTCTTGGTGCCGGCAAAAGTTGCCGGCATATATCTATATATACATAAGTCATGGCGGTTACTTGGTGGTTGGATTAGGAGGGAACAACCGCTGTTTGAAACGGTGTCTCTTAAAACCAACATAACCATCCGCTTATTTATCGATACATACATATAATCATAAGTTTGAAACGGTGTCTCTTAAAACCAACATAACCATCCTGAATATACAGAACATAAATATAATTAAGTTTATTTACTAACAAGTTGTTTAGTTTAAAAATAGAAGGGAATGAAGGACATTATCAACATAAGACTTTTTTTCATTATACAAGGAATCATGAAGTTATTGATACCTTATTGAATTAATTTGGGGATGTTTTTCAAGTACCATCGTCTTTACCTCCTTCCAGGCCCTACGACCATAGAATTGTGTTTAAAGGTGAATCTCTGGTAATCAATCTGAAACCATACAGGTATCAAATGGCCCAAAGGATGTTATAGAGGCTATGACTAGAGAATTATTGGATACAAGGGTAGTAAGGGGAAGTTCAAGTCCATTTGCAGCCCCTGTTGTGTTGGTAAAAAAGAAAGATGGCAGCTGGAGGATGTGTATTGACTATAGAAGGCTTAATGGGGCTACTATTATTCACAAAGCAAGGGAAGGTGTTAGTGGGAAAATGTGAGGAATTGCAGTGGGATATTATCAAATTGTGTCATAGTTTTGCTATGGGAGGTCACTCAGTGTGCATGCCACTATTCAAAAGATCAAAGGTTTGTTCAAGTGGAAAGGGCTAAATAAGCATGTGAGACAATTTATAAGGGCATGTGATGTATGTCAAAGGATTAAAACTGAAAATGTAGCATATCCGGGCTTGTTACAACCTCTGCCTATTCCAAAGTATGTTTTTTTCTAATATTTCTATGGATTTTGTATGGGGGGTTCCTAGGGTGCAAGGTAAAGACACTATCTTGGTAGTGATTGATCGTTTAAATGAGTATGGGCATTCCCTTCCATTGGGGCACCCTTACACTGCTGAGAATGTTTCACAACTCTTTTTGGATCATATCTTTAAGTTGCATGGATGGCCCCAATCTATTGTGACCGACATGGATCCTTTGTTTCTAAGCAATTTTTGGAAAGCTTTTACAAAAATGCAAGGCATTAGCCGCCTGCATATCATCCTCAGTCTGATGGACAGACTGAGGTAGTTAATAGATGTATCGAGTCGTATATTAGGAGTATCACACTGGCTACAAACACTACCTGGTTGAAATGGCTTTCCTTAGCTGAATGGTGGTATAACACAAATTTTCACTCATCAATCAAGACCACACCATTTCAAGCACTGTATGGGTATCGTCCGCCTATTCTTATCCCTTATATTCCTAATGACTGTTCTAATGAGGCAGTAGATAAGATGTGTAGAGAAAGGGAAATTACTACTCAAGAGCTTAAGCATTCGTTATATACAACCTAGAATAGGATGAAGCAATTAGCAGATAAACATTGAATTAAAAGAGAATACAAGGTGGGTGATTCGGTATTTTTTTGATTTAAAAGGTGGGAAAGGTTGCATACTGGTTTGATTTACTTGATGATGCACAAATGCATCCAACTTTTCATGTGTCTCTGCTCAAATTAGCAAAAGGAGATCATGCCATTGTTTCACTCTGACAACTGTCAAAATTCCAGGTATCCGTACAATTATTAAACAATGATTAGTGCTTAATGACTGTGCTGAATTACAATTAATGACTTGAATTGCTTTCTGATTATTGTTATCATAAATACATGTGCATCATATATTGCTTAATGTCAAATCATTATTGCATGAGAACTTTATTGATTCAAATGACGCACGAAGCAAGGTAGCACAGTTATCAGATAAATCACTTCCCTCAGTCTTTAAGCTAAACAATTGAACTGTTGCTACACCCTCTCCTTCACTTAGGATATGCTCCATCTTCTCAGTAGAACACAAAGAAACTGTATCAGCTTCTATTCCCTTCAACTCTACCCATTGTTCTCCCACTTTAAACTTCATGGTAATTTCTTAAAATTCCACACTATGTCATTTAAGGTCTATAACCACTGCACCCCCCAGAACCATATCGTAGTTGCTCAAAGGTATTAACATCACATCTGTAGTAACCCAATTACCCTGCATGACCCACTCGAAATCTTCACATAGCTGATTACAAGACATTTGATTACCATCAGCTATGGTAATGTTCAGTGAACCAACTTCCTTAACTGGACACCTCATCTTTCTGGCCAAATCTACATTCACAAAATTATGGGTAGAACCTGAGTCTACCAATATATGTAAAGATTTTGTACCAATTGACCCTTTTATCCTCACAGTGGAAAAAGTTGGTACTCCCATTATTGCATTCAAATATATCTTGGCCTTTTGAATATCTTGCAACATTATCTCAGAAAAATCCACTTGATCATCATCTTCTACCACTATTCATTCAATAGAGAATAACTGCTTATTTTTTACAGATATAGCTAGGAGCATACTTTTCTGTGCCTCCAAAACATTCTCACTTTGCTCTCTTTTCCTCAATCTCTTATGTGTCAATTTTCTTGAATTTAAGGGTTTTGGCTTACTATCAGGAGCATGTAATAAGGGCAGATTATTGGTATTGTTTGTAAGAAATGGTTAAGAATTAGACTCTCCACTTCTTATATTGTAGTTATATGTACCCCTTATCATATTTCTATTAGACTGAGTAGCATTTAAAGATTCCTCTTGCATTCTTGTTAACATAATTCTTCAGGCAAACTTTTTGGCCTCAACATTCTCATTGGATAACCAATTTCAGGCTTCATATCCTTCAAGAAGAGACTGATAGCATATTTCTCACATATTGAAACGAGCCAAATCAAATTCCTCACACAAATCTTTCAATGATCCTGTTTGTCTGAGAGATGCTAATGTACCCATAGCATCTTGATTCAGAATTACCCCAAATCTAGTAGTAATAAAACAAAGGCGAAGTATTGTGGTTGTCTGGGGGTGCACTCGCCCACCCCAATATTTCGGTTAGAAGTGTATAAGTTCCGATTTTTCGTCTGAAAATTTTAAAATTATATGATCGTCCCCCCATTATTTTTCCTAAATTGTATATCCTAAATATTTATCAACTTTGTATATAAATGATGGGTAGTTTGGTAAATATACACTTTGTTTTATTTGAAACTATTATTATTTGACCAGACTTGACTTGAATCGAATAGCCAACCCGACCTGACCCGAAACATAACGATAGGAAAAAAAAATTGGGTCCCATCACTTTAGCCTCCTCGAAACTTTTGGTCAAGCTCCGCCACTGCTTATATACTACGATTGGTGCCAAAGAATTGCCATGTCCTCCGTATGGACAATTACCATTCTGATCTTAAGATGATCCGGAGTTTCATCTATAGCAAAGAAATGTTCTACTCTACATAACCATCCTTCCAGATTCTCACCGTTGAATTTAGGAAAGTCCATCTTAGTCAATCTGTTGTTAGAATTGTTGTAAGAGGTACCTGTTCCCATTGATTGAATACTCTGCAGAACCTCCGTCATTTGTGCTTCCATTTGGTTCTTAATGGCCGCTAAATTTTCAGCGAATCTGTTCATTGAACTTTCATGATCTTGCATTCTCTGTTCCATAGTCTGATTACGAGTCGCCATTATTAGGGTTTCAAGGGTGAAATTGACCGAATCAATTATCAATTCTTGAGATTGAAATGAAATCGCATAGAATTTGACCGAACAATGATCAAATTCAAATGAATTGAATTGAAATCGAACAGAATTTGACCGAACAATGATCAAATTCAAATGAATTGAATTGAAATCGAACAGAATTTGACCGAACAATGATCAAATTCAAATGAATTGAATTGAAATCAAACAGAATTTGATCATTGTTCAAATGAGTTGAATCGAATTTTTAGCTAATTAAATCGATGTTTATCGAGAGCTAGCTGAGGATTGACTGCTCTGATACCAATTGTTAGCTTCGAAAATGAGAATTAGAACACAGAAGAGAAGTTCACACAATCAAAGTTGTTTATTCCATCTAATCAACAACCACTTATACTCGATTACAACTAACATAACTCCTCATTCAACTACTTCCAGCTAACTAACCAAACTTGACTACAATTTTGACACAAACGACCCCTGAACTTTCCTATTTGACACTTATAACCCTTCTATTTATAAATGATAGTAATACCTGTAAGTGATGCAACATGGTAAGATTTGCTGGAGATGCAGATGCAGATGCAGGCTAGGTTCCCTGAATTTGTGTTTTAATTTTGAGGTCAAAATTGGGTTTTAAAAGGGGAAAGTATTGTTACAAGTGGTCAATAGGTCAAACAGGGACTAAATAGTTAATATACGATAGTTCAGGGGTTTAGTTGTAAAAATAGAAGTTAGGTTGTTGTATTCTGTTAAATACAGTTACACAGTTAATTACAACTCATCGTTGATTTGGTCTATTCTTCATTGTTATCTTCTTTTTCATTTCCAC
This sequence comes from Helianthus tuberosus, assembly GCA_030545235.1. Classification (NCBI taxonomy): domain Eukaryota; kingdom Viridiplantae; phylum Streptophyta; class Magnoliopsida; order Asterales; family Asteraceae; genus Helianthus; species Helianthus tuberosus. The sequence goes on along the minus strand of CM060449.1, from coordinate 18,179,807 downwards.
ACACATCACTGATGACATCTCCTGTTAATAACCAAGGCCGGTCCGTTGGCCTTTCCACCTTAGGCATGGGCCTAGGGCCACGAAAAATCAAGGGCCTCCAAATTTTTTTTTCCAGTCGGTTTTGTATATTGTATATTATGTATTAAGCCAAAATAAAAGGAAAACTAAACTAGTTGTTTTTTTATTAAAGGAGCCTAGATAAAAATTGTTTAGGAAATCAGTCCCACATTTAAGGCCCAGTTTTGAATTAACCTACACACAACACTATAGGCATGAGCATTTGGTATCGGGTACCGGTACCGAACCGTACCGGATATATTCGGTACCGGTACCCATTTTCCCCGTTTTTCGGTACCGGTAACGGTACCATACCGGTATTTATTAGTAAATACCGGTATCGTACGGTTACCAAACCGGTATATTCTGTACCGTTACCCACTTTTCCCGTTTTTCGGTACCTGTACTTTCGGTAACGGTACGGGTTCGGTACCTAACGGGTACCGTGCTCATCCCTACATCCCTACACGCCTCCAACCACTAGCGACCATTCAAGGACCCATCCCAATTCATCGAATATGCGGCTAAGAGCCCTAAAATATGCTGCAATCATCGTTCTCATTTCCCAATCACAACCTGCTCTGTCGATAATCAATCATGGCGTAGGGATTGGAGGAATATTTATGGGCAGAATTAGGGCTATTTACTGAAGTTAGGTTAACTTTAAAAGCTAACTTTTCTATTAATCTCTATATATTTTGTATGATATTCAAAAAGGTCTCCACTTCGTAGTTCGCTTAGGATATCAAAATCTCTATATATTTTGTATGAACTTATCAACCCGCGAACACGACTCGTCACCCCTACTCTCATAGGCGGATCTTAATAGGGTTGTGGCAGGGCCACGGCCCGGGCAAGTTTTTCGGCCGTAGTGCTAATTTTCCGCATTTCGATCGAAATTTTTTATATATACTGCCCGGGCTTTTTTTAGTGCCCATGTCTTTCGGCCCTGACACGTTCAACGGGCAAGATCCGCCACTGCCTACTCTAAAGTCTCAACTTGTACATGAAGTGGATGCATTAGGTGGTGAAATTGGAAAGATGGCTGATAGGTAAATATCACCCTCTAAGACATGTAACATGTTATAAAGTGATTTTCTTTACTTTTACCGTTTACCATTTTCTGGCCAATTTATCACACAACTTTTTATTATCGTGTCGATTGTAACTCTTTCCATCTCAAAATGTCACCTTTTTCATATACACAAAATGTTCTCTTTGCATGTCAAAGAAATGCTACTCTTCTTTAAAGGCCTATATAGAAAACATTTGATTTTTCTAGAAAGAGTAAAATGCCATTTTTGTCCTGAGGTTTGGCCGGTTTTGCGACTTTCGTCCAAAGGTTTGGTTATCCTCATCTGGATCCAAAAGGTTTGAAATCTTTTCATTTTCATCCTGCTCATTAACTCTATCCATTCTTCTCCGTTAAGTCAGGGGTATTTTCGTCTTTTTTGTTAACCTAAAGGGGAATTCGGTCTTTTTGACCTTATGTACAAGCATTTAAAATACCCCTGACTTAACGGAGAAAAATGGATTAAGTTAACAAGCCGGATGAAAATGTCAAAATTTAAAACCTTTTGGATCAAACAAACCTTTGGACGAAAGTCGCAAAACTGGCTAAACCTCAGGGCCGAAAATAGCATTTTACTCTTCTAGAAAAATAGGAAGTTGCTATGATTGTTCAAAATTTTCAATAGCATCACTCACTAAATCCGCAGAAAAGAGTCTGTTATAACTTTTAAAAATCAATATGGGTCCTATCTTGATTAATACTGCATTTCTTAATTTAAAGATATTGATTATTCCTACTTGCATACTTCAAATGTTATTTACAAAACCGCGTTCTTAACGCCTCTAAAGGCCCTGCTGTTATAGCATTGCGTGCTCAAACCGATAAAAGAGAATATGCAATCGAGATAAAAAGATTGTAGAAAGGTAAGCTCACTTAACTTTTATAATCAATAATTTTTCTGATATATGATTTTAACTATGCTTTTGTATGTTCAGCACTCCTAACTTGTCTATTAGAGAAGCAATGGTAACACATCTTCTACTGGGAACAAATGCTGACGTCAAAGGCGTTCGCACATTTTTTGGGATGAATTTCTATTCAAGTTCTGTTGTTCTTACAACTGGCACTTTCATGAGTGGAAAAGTTTGGATAGGCAGAACATCAATGCCCGCTGGACGAGCTGGCGAATCAGCTTCTCATGGCCTTACCGAACATTTACAGTCACTTGGATTCGAAACTGACCAGTTAAAAACTGGGACACCTGCACGTGTTGACTCACGCACTGTCGATTATTCTGTGTTAGAGCCTCAACACGGAGATGAGAGGTTTTTGCACTTAATCTCATAAGATAATTGATTAAGATTGTTATGTTGCCAATATGAGTGGGTGATACAGGTGCATTGGTTTAGTTTTGATCCGACGTACCACATTGAATGGGATCAAATGTGCTGTTATCTCACCCGTACAACTCAAATGACTCATCAGCTAATAAAAGACAACTTACATGAAACTCTTACTTATGGAGGATGGGTGGAAGCTAAGGGGCCTCGGTATTACCCGTTAATCGAAGACAAGTGTTGCAGCAACATAAAACTCTTACTATAATTATTAATAACTGATTTAACCAATTAAGAAACTTATGGGTTTGTTCATATAGCTTTCTAATAACAGATTATAGTGGCTCTTTTTTAGTAATATGTTATAATTGAACAAACAAATTGATTATGAAATCATTCGGGACACCCGCTGCAACGCGCGGGCATTCCCACTAGTATGATTTAATGTATAAATCACTTAAATGTACAACCACTTTAGTTGCATGTATAACACTTTAAAGCACAAAAACACCCTCAATGCAAGAAGAGAGCGGCTCAATGGATTTTTCCCAAAAAAAAATTGCTTTTTGTGCGCTTCTTTTACAGAGCTCGCCTTATGTCAAACAAGGCGCAACTCTTTGCACCTGGGGCACTTTTTTAAACCAAGACTACTTTACCATTAAACAATCTTTGTGAAAAGTCATGGACATGTGGTTCTAAACTTGTAATAGACCTCTAACTAAATATGTTAATCTATTAAGACATTATTCAAATTAACTAGGTAGAGAATATTATTTGAACTAAAGTAGCTTAAATAACTAAAATCTAAAATATAAGACATCCTAAACAAGATTAGCAACTTTCAAGAGTGGCTCTATGTAGAGGTGGGCATAAAACCCGAACCCAGTGTCTACCTTATTCGAACCGTGTAGGGTTGTCCATACCGCTCGGCGCTCGTTGCTCATTTGACGCTCTTTCGGAAAACGTTCGGAAAATGCTCATTCGATCTTTGGCTCGGTTGTAAACGAACCTAACGGCTCTGTTCGGTTTGTAAAAGAATCGAACACTAGCAAAGATCCGTTCGACTAGGTTTGGCTCGAATTGGATTTAAAAATATTATACACACACACACACATAATGGGTTAGGTTCATTTGTGAACAACCTCCTTGATAGTGAACTGTGTGAACTAATCCTACTCTTGATTATCAATACACAAGTGTAAATCAATTGTCAGGATTTGATGATGAAAATACACAATTGTATTTTACGATTTGATGATATAAATCAATGGCCAGGATTTGTTCACTCAGTTCATAAATACACTAGTGTTCACTCTAGAACCCCACCTGTAACACCTCGAAAATTCATGGCCAATAAAATAAAGACACGTGCCATGGAAGGTAAACGTATTATAAACCCGGGTCAAGTTGAAAGATGTATGCTAGGATTTAAAAGTGTCGACATGTTAATTTATACTTCTGAGCGACCTATTTATAAATCTCAAACCTTAACATGTTTTATAAACATCTGTTATACATTCAAATCCGGTTAATACTAGTAATAATTGATTCAAATTGCAAAGATGGGATCCTATGAGAATGTATACGACAAACCTTCATTCATGACCCCTTTCAAAAGAATCCAAGGCAATTTTAAAGCATGGCAAGGTTGTCATAACTGTTCAGGCATGATCAAGTGGTCCCATACTGATAATAAAGGCCCTAATTCGTAATATCAAAGTTGCATGCTCAAACTCAAGAGATTCTCAATTTTTTTGTCTTCTGGTCATCGGTTACGGACCGTATGGGCTTAGCCTTACGGTCCGCAAGGGAGTCATCTGGGCGAAATAAACCAAGGTTTATTACGGACCGCAAAGACAAGGCCTTACGGTCCGTAATAGGAGCTTACGGTCCGCAAGACTCTTAGCTTACGGTCCTTATACGATCGCCAGCATCAGAAAAACACCCACAGGTGTCTGTCCAGCCAGTTTAACCGACTTATATTGCTTGTTTTCAATACCATGGGCGGGACAAACAAGTTTTTAGGCTCCAGGGATACTTGTATGCATCAGGGAACAATCCTAGACTTGTTTGGCACCATCTTGATCAATCAAGATCACTATATAAAGACCCACATTGTTGCAAACTTTGATCATTCATTCATACTTCACTTCTGATCATCTCTGGAGCACAAGAGCCTTCCCTAAGCATCACTAGTTGTGCATAGGACCTTGGTAAGCTTCCTTAACTTTCCTTAATCGTGTTTTACTTAGTTAATTAGCTTAAAGTCAAACCGTCGTGATTAAGGTTTGACTTAACGATTAATCACTAATGGTCCAGTAATTAGTCAAATTGAAAGTAGTTATAAGTTGGTAATTAGGTGGGCAATAAACCCTTAAAAGGGCACCCTCTGATTCCCGCTCTAACTAGGTCGAATGTCGGGTCAAACTTAATCCGAAAAAGTCAACAGAAACTTAATTTTCGAATTAACACATAATTAGCAATGTAGAAGACGTGTAACCTGTTTTACCACTCATATAACTTGGTAATCAATGCAAGAACATGTCTAAGCATGTCCGACCCGATAATTTTCAGTTTAGGACCGGTTCGGAACCGAAAGTCGCATACATTGACCACTGCTTTGACTTTCAGTTCTGACCCATATTAGCATGATTTAGAAATGCCTAAGAGCTTCATTAGGACCGGGTTATATGATAGTATAACCCTCTGTGATTGGTTCGTTGATTGTCCGATTCGTTTACACGTTTCCGTTAATTGCTTAATGTTGACCATAATGCCCATTTGACCTTAAAACGGGAATTTTGGAAATGTGAGAGGACAATAATCTTTGTTACTGATTTCTAAAGAGGTTCCTAAAATTTCACATCAGTTTGAGGTCTAGACTAGAGTTATGCTCAATAGCGTAATTAGAAAGCTTTTTGTTTAATTAAACGGCGCAATTAGCATAAACCCTATCTAAACCCATTTTTTTACACCAAACCTTTTACCCACTGATGTAACATAATATTTTGAGATTTTTGAAGATTTTTAATTATTTTTAAACTGATCATAACATAGGGTTATTGCCTTTATTCGGTTATTGCCGATTGTACCCTTTTGCTTATGAAATGAGTTTTACATAACCATTTGACACCAAATCTTTGGCTACTGATTTTACATGATAAATGAAGTATTTTGAACTTTATAAACTGATCAGGAAATTCAGATTCCTATCCCAACCCGGAAATCGCTTAAAACGACTTTTAACGCGTTTTAAACGCGTAGTATGGGTTAAAACCATTCATGTCATACAAGACTTATCACCTACTGATATAACTTATTAAAATAAGTAATTTTACTAATTATTTCAGACCCAAACATCGGAATTATATTTAATCTCTTTTATAATCCTTAAAATGACCAAAATACCCCTACGGGGCTTAATTTTAGATTAAACTCGTTTTGGGCATAATGGAAGGTATCCTACTGATATCCCAACATATTTAAAGCATATTAACCTAGGAAACCTATTCGTGACTCTTTTGGTTACCCGTTATGCGTTATTCGCGTTCGGTTCGGTTTATGTAACTAGTTTGCATAAATTGACCAAAACGGGTCAAACCCTATCATTTTCACCTCGAAATCCAGAATGTGTTTAGTTTACCCATATTATACAAGTCTTCAAAGTTTTCGGGACTAAATCACATTCTAATCCGGTCTTCGCTTAATCTTGCGTTTTGAACCGTATACCTTTCTTTAAAACTAACCGGTCTAAGTTTAGGCTTAATTAAGACCCGTTAGGAATCTAATAGGTTATTAAAACCTTCGTTCCAAATTAGGAGCCCAGTAAAAGCTACGTGCACTTGCTGGTTGTGATTTATACTTTGCTCAGGTAAATACTTTTAACTTATTTTCCCTATACGGGCTTGGGGTACGGTATTATAATACCGCTTGGTCGGGTATGAAATCGTACAATCAAATATTGATTAAAAAGATGCATAACCATTTTATTCTGTCTTGTTTGATGCAATACCTTTGGGGGGTTAATGACCGTGTCCTGGATATCCTCGGCTCATTCATTAGAAATGGCCACGACTTAAGCACGAGGTGTAGGCATGCACCTGACAGTTGCGTATGTAAAAAGGGTAGTCCACAAGGAGGGTATCTTCTTGTGGGTATTATACCATGTGGTGTGTCTATTAATCTTGTTAAACCGGCTCTTCTAACCGGGTCCTAAATGGACGACAAACATGTAAAACTGTATACAAGTTTATTTTAAAATAATTATCCCAAGTTATAAAAGATATTTTGTGCCATGTGCATTCAAACTAATTTTCTTAACTCTTTTCAAAAATGAGTCAGTTAATTGTATTTACCAGTGTAAACTGACGTATTTTCCAAAAAGGTTAAGTGCAGGTACTATACGAAATATGTTGGCTACTCCAGGCATCAATAATCAAGTCTTGCAAGCTCTAGATGTTAAAGTCTGTTGAACAATGATCTTATTTATCTTTTGATCCGCCTGTGAATCTTTTACAGTCCGTTGTAATACTTTGATATTACTATTTATTCAGTTTGTAATGTGATTCATACCTTTTGCTTCCGCTGTGCATTTATAATTTGTGTGGTTTGACTATGATGATATCAACTACGTCACCATACTCTCCCACCGGGCCCACCGGTAATACGTGGAAATATCGGGGTGTGACAGGTTGGTATCAGAGCCAACACTGAGTGAATTAAACACTAGCCTTTTGTGTTTAATCTCAGTTACACAGTTGCACATTCCTAAATTTTCGAGTCTAGACAAAGAACTTAGGACTAATCCAAATTGTTTTGATCCTAACTTTGTCCTGTATATTTCTTTGTTGTTTCTTTCATTTGTTTGACAGGAAATATGCCACCGAGGTTCTGAAGAGGAGGACGAGGCAAGGGGCCAATCCACGCCCCCAACAATCATGAGGTCGGGCCTTCACACCGGCGAACTCCTTCTACTACCATGAGTACCGGTCCTCAAGGAGATCGGAGGATTTATTCGGAGCCCGCTAGGCGATCTGCCTCGTTTAGCTCAACGCCTCCTTACCGCCATTCCTTTGGACCGCAATCAGAAAACAAGCCTGAAGACTCACACCACTCCTACTTGCCGTTGCAGCAATCCATGTCGCACCATTCCTTTGGCGACCCCACTCCTGTCTTCCAAGGCCGGTTCAACCCGGCAAACTACATTCAAGAACCAGTGGGTTTTAACCCATTGGGCCCTGAAGACCATTTCCCCGAAGCTCATGGAATGGATATAGATGAAGACACGGATCCTGTTGAACCACCTTCTGGGACACCTACTCACCCCATCGAGATTTCGGATGGGTCATCCTTCCATGGATCACCCTACCGTGGTCCTGACAGCTACCAAGCAAGGTTCAACCAGTATGAATGGTATTTTACACCCTCTCACCATTCATCGCCTCACAAGCAGCAGTAGCAGGATCCCTCTTAGGATTCGCATTTCGTGGCAGTCACGCCACCGACACCACCGCCGCCAGTACAGCTAGCACCTCCAGAACCACTAAGGCGTAGAAGAACAGGCGCACGAATGTCCGTGCGAGAAAGGGGTTTTCACTTTAGCACCCCCCAACACTCAAGTGGCAGTCACTATCCACCACTGCAGGAAGACCCACAAATGGGTGGGCCTTCAAATCCAGTTTCAGAGGTGAATTCTGCACCAGTTGCACCACCACCGCCACCATTGGGTTTTGGTAACCCGATTCCTACATACGCCAGTTCAACGGCGTACAATCCTTTTGAGCAATCGGCTCACACTAACTACAATTATGTTGAAGCCGACCCATACCTTGTAGCAGCCAACTACAACGCCCTTCATCCTGAAGGAACATATGGAACCCCCTGGGGAGTGGGATACCCAGCTCATGGGTATCAAACATCTGCTCAACCTCCGTTTCAGCACCAGCCACAGCCACCACGGTTTTCCCCACCGGAACAGGAGGAAATCCTCCACAGGCTAAACAGGGTGGAACGAGAATTTCAAGAAGAACGTAGGAACAACTGGGGATTTCTCAAGGGACTAGCAAGCTTGTTAAAAGGAAAGAAGAAGAGGGATCATTGAATCCCTATATGTATTGTTGTACTTCCTTAGTTCAATCTGTCCCTGCGTGGACATTTATCTAGGTACTTAGTCCCTGCGTGGACTTGTCTTTCTTTAGTCCCTGCGTGGACTTGTCTTTTAGTCCCTGCGTGGACATCTAGCTTAGTAATCAGTCCCTACGAGGACTTGTATTATCAGTTTAGCCCCTGTGTGGGCAAGTTGTTTCTGTTAAAAGTCCCGTTTAGGGCAATGTGTACTCCTTTAATGTTTAATGGAATGTTAAATTTAAAAATTTCATTTTTTTTTCATTTTATGCATAAATATATTATACATGAAATAAATAAATTAAAAATCATTCCTCTTAAAAATAATCTGCCTATTAAATATTTAATAAGAAACTTAAATGTATAACCTAGTCTGCATGTCATAATAAGACTTGGCCAAGATGGTAAGACCTGTTTAAAAAGATTCAAATCCCTGTTAACATCTGAAAACATGTTAACGCTCCTGGCAGACGTGATTCGTTAAAATCACACATGTCATTCTTGTAATGGGAATTCTTCAAAAGATTTCCTATCCTAACTTGATGATCTATAAATCATGGGTTTAAATCATCAATTAAGATGATCACCTATTAAACATCCATTGGTGATGTAGTGCCTACGGGCCATAATAAATGTCAAATAAGACAAAAGACAGTTGTAGTCTACGACTCCCTGTCAGAAAAAGGTAAAAGAACTATGATCAAACCTTAATGCCTTGATTCTCTGAAATCATGGCTTATGATTTAGAATGTCCTTGTGACTAGGCCTTTTGTGCCACTAATAATACTGTTATTGTTTTATAATTAGGATAAGTTATAATAAAAATCCTAAATAAATATGATTAACGAATTAGCCAAATATGGTCTATGTTTACCATGGTTAATGAATTGCCATAAAAGACAATTCCATATTAAACTCCCAAATAAATTATTGTCAAAATATTATGTAACAGTTCAAGCTACATGGCTGACTCGGATGAGATCAACAGTCACCCAAGGGAGGACCGTGATAATACCCGAATCAACATAGCGGGTGCAGAACTGCAAGCATTAATAGACAATGCTGTTACAAAAGCTATAGAGCGGTAGTATAATGAATCTAGCGGGACTCGAAGTAGGACCCTATCTGCACCGCATTCCAAGCCTAAGACTCATTCAGAGGCTCACAGCAAGCCGCCCTCTAAGGAAGATGAGCCAAAGAAAGATGATGATCAACACTCCTTAAACCAAAACAGTGTTCCATCCAAGGGGATAGTATTTGATAATAAACCACGTACCAAGTGTTGTACTTATAAGTACTTTGTTTCCTGCAAACCCCGGGATTTCACTGGGGAGAAGGGGGCAATTGACTGCATGACTTGGTTAGATGAAATGGACACCGTGGTCGATATCAGTGGTTGTGCTAAAAGGGATGTAGTGAAATATGTATCCCAATCATTCAATGGAGAGGCATTAGCATGGTGGAAGTCTCTCATTCAAGCAGCCGGAAAGATCCTACTCTACAACCTGACATGGGATCAGTTTTTTGCTCTTATTAAGGAGAATTACTGCCCTCAGCATGAGGTTGAAAGAATTGAGTCAGATTTCTTATCGTTGGTTATGAAAAACCTAGATTGCCAAGCTTATCTTACAAGCTTCAACACGATGTCAAGATTCGTTCCTTACCTTGTAACACCGGAACCCAAGCAAATTGCTCGCTTCATTGGGGGTTTAGCCCCAGAAATTAAAGCAAGTGTTAAGGCTTCAAGACCTGCTACTTTTAGATCAGCAGCTGATCTATCTTTGTCTCTTACCTTAGATGCGGTCAGGTTGAGATCACTAAAGAATTCTGAAGAAGGTAAGAGAAAGCGTGAGGATGATAACTCATGTCGTTCAGACAAGAAACACAAGGGGAACCAGGAGAACAAGAAGAGTTCAGGGTCCAACAAAGGTAGCCAACAGTCGGGTGAGAAACCCAGGTGTAAAGTTTGTCAGAAACATCACTTTGGGAAGTGTAGATTGGAATCGAACTCGCAGACACAATCAAGGACTTTTGCATGTGGGATCTGCAAATCCAAGGAACACAAGACCTTGGATTGCAAAAAGTTGAAGGATGCGACCTGCTACAACTGCAACGAGAAAGGGCACATTAAGTCGAACTGCCCAAAATATGCCAAGAAACCAGAAGAAGGTAAAAAGACCAACGCTAGGGTCTTCAGAATGGATGCTAAGGAGGCAGTGCTGGATGATAACGTGATAACAGGTACCTTTCTTATAACTGATGTTTATGCGAGGGTGTTGTTTGATTCAGGGGCGGATAAGTCATTTGTAGATAATAAGTTTTGTAAGTTGCTGAATTTACCTGTTAAAACCCTAAGTGTGAAATATGAGGTGGAATTAGCTGATGGTACCTTAGAAACTGATGTGTTCAAAATGTAACATATAAATTTCATCAAATAAGGCATAAAACTAACCCTTTTTTAGTACTAATGTTGGAAAAAGTGTGCTTTTGTCTTCCTTTTGTATTTTCAGGATTAAATGAGCTCAAATTAACAAAAGAAGCAAAAAGGCAGCTAAATCTAGCATAAATACAAGAAAAGGAACAAACGTGGCATGCCCGACCCCCTTTCAACAACATTTCCCAAAGCAAAAACAAGAAGAAAGCTGAGCATGGGGCTGTGCCCAGCTGAGCACGGGCCGTGCCCAGCTCAGCACGGGGCAGTGCTCAGGATGGACAGCCCTGGCACTAAAGACAAACCTGTAGAAGCTTCTAATGCCCACCACGGGGTCGTGCCCAGCGGACACGGGGCCGTGGTCAACGCAAATATACGCAGAATCTTGCCAAATCTGATAGTACAGATATGCTTCTGAGTACGGGGGCGAGCCCAGCGGACACGGGGGCGTGTGGAGCTAATAAAGACAAACTGTATTAATGAAGACAGAGAAAAGGGTGGACACGGGGCCGTGTCCAGCAGACACGGGGCCGTGTCCAGGCTTCTGTACAGGCGATAAATAGGAGTGCTTGGCTCAAGCTCAAACCATCCCTTGGCACACCACCTCTCTCACACTTCACCCACCACCCACCACCACCATAACACCATCATCCACCACCATCATCCATTGTCCATCGTAGAGTGTGTGAGTCGTCTCGGGATCCAAGATTGATCGTAAGAGTTCTTGACAATCAAGGCCATGTTTGCCTAAGTCTCTTACATCACTTGGTGAAGACAAAGTGTCTAGTGTAATACTTTTTATTTCTAATCTTTTGCACTTTTTATTTGGTTTCGTATTAATGACTTTAATAACTAGTTGCTTATGTTGAAGGTGATCTTTCTTTATCGTTTGTCCGTGGTGTCTTGAAATTATTTTACTGTCTATATAAAATAAAAGATTTTCACCATTCATATCTCCACGGTCTATATGGAGGTATGTTGGCTACCTGGTCGGGGGTTAAGGGAACGGTTTGGTAAAGGTCTTGCCATTGTTCAGCGTTTAGAGGTCCTGCAATGGACCTGGGTCAAATTTAGTAGGGTCTCCTTCAATACTTAACGGTATTGGATGGCGGGGGTCCAAACTCTTTGATCCCCTCATAAGTTAATTACTATTAATACTATAACCCGGCTATTTAGGACTGTATCCCTGCTGACTCAGACTACTTAGTCGAGGGTAACGTCACCTCCAAAAGAGGGGCCTACCATAATATTGCATTAATAACTTAATTAATTATCTTCCAATAATCCACCCTTTTAGGATTGTATCCTTGCTGACTCAAACTACTGGGGTGAGGGTAACGTCACCTTCAAAAGAGGGGCCTACTACAATAACTAAGATAATCTCTTAACTATGTGCAAAAGTGCGGAAATAATCAAAGGTTACACTAGATACGAGTCGGAACCAAGTGATTCATCTTGTCTATCTGTTTTTCTTTTTATTTTTATTTTCAGCATTTTAGCTAGTTTTTATTTTTCTTAGTTTAAAACATTTTTCTAAACTTTTTGATTTGATTAGTCGTTGAGGATAAACCGGTACTAAAAGCTCTCGTGTCCTTGGACGACCTCGGTATCTTACCAACACTATACTACGCTCACGATGGGTGCACTTGCCCATATGTGTGTCTAGTGTTAGTAAATATCGTGTTTTATAAATTTAAAACTTGACTAAAAAGTGTTAAAGGGGCTTAAAATATACACCTAAAATATATAACACTAGAATACGCATCAAGTTTTTGGCGCCGTTGCCGGGGACACAAGGATTTTAGGAAAGCTTAAAATCGACGGCCTAATCAGTTTTTCAAAACCTTTTCAAAACGGGCCCACATTTTTCTGCATTTTAGTTTAGTTTTGCATTTACAGTAGGTTGAACATGGGCCGTGCTCGCTGAACACGGGGCCGTGCTGCATATTTTTCATAAAACACCCAGTAACAGAAGCTTGAACACGAACCGTGCTCACTGAACACGCCCCGTGCTCAACGAAATCAGTAAATTTAATTAAAACGCCCAGATACAGATTCTGAACACGGGGCCGTGTCCACTGAACACGGGGCCGTGTCCAGCCTCTGTTTTCGTTTTTCTTTTTGTTTTCTGATCTCGGGACTTGGTTGTGGTCTGCTGAGTGATTCTTATGGATCAATACTCAGGAGGTTACAACTACACCTATGAGGAGGATGATTATAGGGGTAACTATTGCACTAATTGTCGTAACACACGCTCGGTTCAAAATAGTCACTCATATCAACCATCCAATTCATACACCTACTATGAGGAACCCAGGTACGAGCCATCAACTTCATACACATCATATGAAGACCAAAGGTATGAACCTCCTCCCTCATACTCATATTTTGATGAACCAAGGTATGAGCCTTCATACTCATACTTTGAGGAACCAAGATATGAGCCACCACCTTCGTATGCTTATTATGAGGAACCATGGCGTGAACAACCCACCTCATACGAGTATTATGACGAACAAAATTACGACCCTTATCCATCATATGCTTACAATGAAGAACAATGGTGTGAACCATCTACTTCATATGGGTATTATGAGGAACAAAGGATCGAACAACCGGATTCAAGCTTTGAAAATCCCGGTTCTTTTTCTATAACCGAAGTGACCGATAGGATATTAGAACACATTAGAGTTATCGATCGCTGTATAAAAGAATCTCGCGCAAGGGAAGAGGAATCCCGCGCAAGAGAAGAATTAAAAAAGGAAGAGATAACCGAAAGTGTAAAAATGGAAGAACAAATAAATGAAAAACCGACACATGAGTTAAACAACGAAAAAGGTGAGTCCGACAACGTTAAAATTCAAGAAGTGTCTAATTTTGAAGAAATTAATCTCTTGTCACCTTCTTTTGAAAATCATTGTTTAGTACCCACTCATGCTAGGTTTTTAAATGAGTTAAACACTAACACTAAAATTGACGAAACGTTAAGTGTTAAGTTAACTGATGATCAAACCTCTCTAATAAAAGAAGACACATTTGAAATTAACATTACACCGGTTCCATGTTTCTTTCAAAATTCGTTTATTAGTAATGTCACAATCGATAAAGATCTTTGTGTTAACATAATGCCTAACTACATTTTCGAAAAATTAAGTATTAGTGATTTTTCTCCACTTCAAATACCCATTTTTCTATCCAATCGGAAAGTAATAAAATCAATCGGTATAGTTGAGGATGTATTGGTTCAAACAAATCAAATGGTAATCCCGACCGATTTTGTCATCCTCGATGACGCTCCTCTAGTGTTGGGACGACCATTTGTAAAAACTCACGAAGCTTTGAAAAACCGGAAGTTCAACAATCTACCTCTTCAATTAGGGCATTTAAAAGAAGTGTCGATCTTGAGCGATCAATGAAATATCCATTCGGCAATGACGACCCCCTAATTGAAGATGAGCCAGAACCACCCGATAAGGTGGGTCTAGCCAAGGACCCTTATAAACGTGGCGCACCACGGAGGCATTCCGCGGAACTATCCGTAGTTTAGTTTAGATTAACCTTTATGTTTTATAGTTTAGTTTTTATTTTTCAGGAATAAAACACACTCGGGATGGTGAAGGATGATAAGGGAAGCTTGAACCAACACCCCATACACAAAAACAGAGCCTCCCTACGATTTTTCTTCATTACAGCAAGTTCAGCACGGGGACGTGCTCACCCCAACACGCCCCGTGCCCAAGGTTCTGTAGAAAATGCCCAGTTCAGGTACCTCGACATGGGGCCGTGCTCACTGGACACGCCCCCGTGCCCAGCCTTCTGTTTACTTTTGGTACTGGCAGTCTGGACACTGGGCCGTGCTCAGCCAACACCACCCCGTGTTCAGCTACCCAGTACCATAAAATCTTGTTTTTAACCCATTTTTACACATTTAATCAGCCTAAAAACTTATTTTTGGGACACATTGAGGACAATGTGTAATTTAAGTGTGGGGGGATGCTAAAACCTTGAATCTTGCAAGTCCTAATAACAAGCCTTACACAAAACTCTATTGGAACCGCTAATCACCCCAAATTTTTTCAAAAATTTTCAATTTTTTTTACTTGTTTAGGTTTAATTTGGGAATTTCAAAATTCTAAAAAGGTTATATTTTTACGAATTTACAACCGATAGCGTCGTGATAAAAAGAACCAACATAAGAAAATTATGAAAAGGCATGACAAGCTTAGTTAAAATTTAATTATATATACTTGAACACATAAAAACCCATTCCCACAAAAGTGAGTTTTGAGCCTTTATTGAGCATACAAATATATATCTTTAAATTAAATGCTCATTTTTCGTTTCTTGTGTGAATAGCCGCTCGGTTCTTACAACTCTAGAACTTGCCACGACAATACATTCCCGGTCCTTACCAACTTAAACCCGAGTAAGTAAATGATGGAGGCATTAGGACTAACCCTTTTTATTTCTACACCATTATTTTTCTTTTTTACCACCTACCCAAAATCCCCCTAGTTAACCCCTTTGAGCCTAAACCTTTTTCATTTCTTAACCCAAACCAAACACCTTTTCACCCACCTAAACCCTTTTTATTTTTCACCCTTTGTTTTAGTAACAAGCTCGGTTTTTCGTATGACTTTTCAAAAAAAAAAAAAAAATGTGTTGATGATGAAGCAAAATAAATAAACAAGCAAGTTCATCAAAAATAACTTTGTTTGAATACTGGCTTCATCAAGATAAAAATAAATAAATAAATAAATAAAATAAAAAAAATTGCAAAAATAAAAAGTCTTTCGAAAACCGACGCTTGTTACGCTTTTTCGCCCTTTCTACTAACCACTAACCCAACCACCTACCTTTAACCCAAGCCTAACCCTTCACCCAAAAAGTCCTCTTGATGTTTACAAAGGTATATAGTTAAAAAGGAGGAGGATTGATTGCTTGGCAAGCCTATGGTAGGAGTAAGTTCCATGCCGCTCTCGAGTGATTCACTAAAATACATCTTCGGCCGAGTGTTGAGTGATCCCCGTGAGGTATGTGAACTCGTATATAAATAGAATTTTAAAGAGGCATGTTATGCTCTAATAAGTAATTTATCTTATGAAAAGTTTTAAATAAATCATGACGAATAGGATTGTAAATAAATAAAAATTAAATTAAATAAAGAATCTTGTAAATCCCGACACTCTACGACAAGCCCAAAAACCTTCTTCTCTACCCATTCCATTTGGGAGTGTAATAGCCACATATTAAAGAGTTTTGCTTGAGGACAAGCAAAGATTCAAGTGTGGGGGTATTTGATGTGTTCAAAATGTAACATATAAATTTCATCAAATGAGGCATAAAACTAACCCTTTTTTAGTACTAATGTTGGAAAAAGTGTGCTTTTGTCTTCCTTTTGTATTTTTAGGATTAAATGAGCTCAAATTAACAAAAGAAGCAAAAAGGCAGCTAAATCTAGCATAAATACAAGAAAAGGAACAAACGTGGCATGCCCGACCCCCTTTCAACAGCATTTCCCAAAGCAAAAACAAGAAGAAAGCTGAGCATGGGGCTGTGCCCAGCTGAGCACGGGGCTGTGCCCAGCTGAGCACGGGGCGTGCCCAGCTGAGCACGGGCCGTGCCCAGCTCAGCACGGGGCAGTGCTCAGGATGGACAGCCCTGGCACTAAAGACAAACCTGTAGAAGCTTCTATTGCCCACCACGGGGCCGTGCCCAGCGGACACGGGGCCGTGGTCAACGCAAAGATACGCAGAATCTTGCCAAATCTGATAGTACAGATATGCTTCTGAGCACGGGGGCGTGCCCAGCGGACACGGGGGCGTGTGGAGCTAATAAAGACAAACTGTATTAATGAAGAAAGAGAAAAGGGTGGACACGGGGCTATAAATAGGAGTGCTTGGCTCAAGCTCAAACCATCCCTTGGCACACCACCTCTCTCACACTTCACCCACCACCCACCACCACCATAACACCATCATCCACCACCATCATCCATTGTCCATCGTAGAGTGTGTGAGTCGTCTCGGGATCCAAGATTGATCGTAAGAGTTCTTGACAATCAAGGCCATGTTTGCCTAAGTCTCTTACATCACTTGGTGAAGACAAAGTGTCTAGTGTAATACTTTTTATTTCTAATCTTTTGCACTTTTTATTTGGTTTCGTATTAATGACTTTAATAACTAGTTGCTTATGTTGAAGGTGATCTTTCTTTATCGTTTGTCCGTGGTGTCTTGAAATTATTTTACTGTCTATATAAAATAAAAGATTTTCACCATTCATATCTCCACGGTCTATATGGAGGTATGTTGGCTACCTGGTCGGGGGTTAAGGGAACGGTTTGGTAAAGGTCTTGCCATTGTTCAGCGTTTAGAGGTCCTGCAATGGACCTGGGTCAAATTTAGTAGGATCTCCTTCAATACTTAACGGTATTGGATGGCGGGGGTCCAAACTCTTTGATCCCCTCATAAGTTAACTACTATTAATACTATAACCCGGCTATTTAGGACTGTATCCCTGCTTACTCAGACTACTTAGTCGAGGGTAACGTCACCTCCAAAAGAGGGGCCTACCATAATATTGCATTAATAACTTAATTAATTATCTTCCAATAATCCACCCTTTTAGGATTGTATCCTTGCTGACTCAAACTACTGGGGTGAGGGTAACGTTTTCAAAAGAGGGGCCTACTACAATAACTAAGATAATCTCTTAACTATGTGCAAAAGTGTGGAAATAATCAAAGGTTACACTAGATACGAGTCGGAACCAAGTGATTCAACTTGTCTATCTGTTTTTCTTTTTATTTTTATTTTCAGCATTTTAGCTAGTTTTTATTTTTCTTAGTTTAAAACATTTTTCTAAACTTTTTGATTTGATTAGACGTTGAGGATAAACCGGTACTAAAAGCTCTCGTGTCCTTGGACGACCTCGGTATCTTACCAACACTATACTACGCTCACGATGGGTGCACTTGCCCATATGTGTGTCTAGTGTTAGTAAATATCGTGTTTTATAAATTTAAAACTTGACTAAAAAGTGTTAAAGGGGCTTAAAATATACACCTAAAATATATAACACTAGAATACGCATCAGAAACCGCCTCAACCGTGTTAGATGGATGTTTCATATCCATTAGGAACCACTCTTTTCCGTTATCCTTACTTCCTTTGAAGTTATCCGGTTTTGATATAGTAATAGGCATGGATTGGTTGTCTTGCAACCAACCCCAGATCGTTTGTGCTAAGAAGCAAGTAGTTGTTAGAACCCCTCGCGGCAAGCCTTTGACAATCCAAGGAGATACTAAGTACGGAATGCCTGAGCAAGTGTCCATGCTCAAGGCATCAAAGTGTTTGACAAAGGGTTGTGTTATCTACATGGCGCAAGTAACTATTGATGAACCAAAGCCTAAGATCGAAGACATACCTATTATCTCCGAATATCCAGGAGTATTCCCTGAAGAACTACCTGGTTTACCCCCATATAGGCAAGTGGAGTTCAGGATTGACATTATTCCTGGAGTAGCACCTATTGCAAGAGCGCCTTACAGATTGGCACCAATGGAGATGAAAGAGTTGAGAACTCAACTGGATGATTTGCTAGCCAAGGGATTTATTAGACCTAGCTCATCTCCTTGGGGAGCACCAATCCTGTTTGTGAAGAAAAAGGATGGGTCGATGCGACTGTGCATCGATTATCGGGAACTTAACAAAGTTACTATTAAGAATTGGTATCCATTGCCCAGGATCGACGATTTGTTCGATCAGCTTCAAGGAGCAACTTACTTTTCCAAGATCGACTTAAGGTCAGGATATCATCAACTGAAGGTCAAGGATGAAGATGTACATAAGACTGCATTTAGGACTCGTTATGGTCACTACGAGTTCTTAGTGATGCCTTTTGGACTCACTAATGCACCAGCCGCATTCATGGATCTCATGAACCACGTCTGCAAGCCCTACATGGATAAATTTGTCATCGTCTTCATCGACGATATTCTTATTTACTTGAAGAGTCAAGCTGACCATGAGAAGAACCTCCATTGCATTATGAAACTGCTACATCGAGAAAAGCTCTACGCCAAATTCTCTAAGTGTGAATTTTGGCTACGTGAAGTCCAATTTCTTGGACATATGGTTAGTGAACGCGCAATCCAGGTAGATCCCGCTAAGGTTGAAGCTGTCATGAATTGGCAAGAGCCGAAGACGCCCACATAGATTCGCAGCTTCTTGGGATTGGCAGGATATTACAGGCGTTTTATTGAAAAATTTTCAAAGATTGTTGCACCCCTAACTTCTTTGACTAGGAAGAACATTAAGTTCGACTGGGGACCGAAGCAACAAGAATCCTTTGATATCCTTAAGCAGAAGCTAAGCAATGCACCAGTGTTGACATTGCCTGAAGGGATTGAAGAATTCGTGGTATACTGTGATGCATCACACACCGGTATGGGGTGTGTGCTTATGCAGAAAGGCAAGGTTATTGCCTATGCTTCTCGACAGTTAAAGGCGCACGAAAAGAACTACACCAGCCATGACTTGGAGTTGGGTGCCGTTGTATTTGCACTAAAACTTTGGAGGCACTACTTGTATGGAACTAAGTGTGTGATCTATTCTGATCACAAGAGCCTTCAACATCTGTTCAATCAGAAGGACTTGAACATGAGGCAACGACGTTGGATGGAAACTTTGAATGATTATGATTGTGAGATAAGATACCATCCTGGCAAGGCAAATGTAGTCGCTGATGCCTTAAGTCGAAAGGAAAGAGTGAAGCCTATAAGAATCAATGCCAAGAGCATTGAGATAAAGAATGGTTTAAATGAAAGGTTGTTAGCTGCGCAGAAGGAAGCTGTGCTGGAGGCTAACTATCCCGATGAAAAGCTAGGAGTAACTGAAGAACAGTTATCCTATGGCAAGGACGGAATTCTGAGGTTAAATGGACGAATATGGGTTCCAGTTTATGGAGGACTTCGGGATGTTATCCTCCAGGAAGCCCACAGTTCTAAATACTCCGTTCATCCTGGAGCTGACAAGATGTACCAGGATCTGAAAGCAAATTTTTGGTGGATAGGCTTGAAAAAGTCCATAGCTGCCTACGTAGCTAAATGTTTGACGTGTGCGCAAGTCAAACCTGAACATCAGAAGCCGTCAGGTTTGCTACAACAGCCAGAACTTCCCACGTGGAAGTGGGAAATGGTGACAATGGATTTCATCACCAAGTTGCCAAAGACAAAGAAAGGAAATGATACTATATGGGTGATAATAGATAGACTGACTAAGTCAGCACATTTCCTACCCATTAAGGAGACCTATAACTCCGACATGTTAGCCCAATTGTACGTAGATAAGATTGTATCTCTGCATGGCGTACCAGTGTCTATTATCTCTGACAGAGATACTAGATACACATCACATTTTTGGAAAAGTTTCCAGCAATCTTTGGGCACGCGCTTAAATTTTAGCACGGCTTACCATCCTCAGACGGACGGGCAGAGTGAGCGTACAATCCAAACTTTGGAAGACATGCTTCGTGCATGTGTGATTGACCTAGGTGGTAGTTGGGATAACCACCTGCCATTAATCGAGTTCTCCATTAACAATAGCTATCATACAAGTATTAAGGCTGCGCCCTTCGAGGCCTTGTACGGTAGAAAGTGCAGAACGCCCGTTTGTTGGGCGGAGGTTGGAGATGTCCAACTGACAGGACCTGAAATAGTCCTGGAGACAACAGATAAGATTGTGCAAATACGCGATCGTCTCAAAGCTGCCAGGGATAGGCAGAAAAGCTACGCGGACTTAAGGCGTAAACCTCTGAAGTTCGAGGTCGGTGACAGGGTACTACTTAAGGTATCACCCTGGAAAGGGGTAATGCGATTTGGTAAGAAAGGCAAGTTAAGCCCCAGGTACATAGGACCATTCGAGATCATCGAATGTGTCGGATCAGTTGCTTATAAGTTAAACTTACCTGAAGAGCTCAGTGGTATTCATAACGTATTCCACATCTGCAATCTGAAGAAATGTCTAGCTGATGAATCACTAGTCATACCACATACAGATGTGCACATAGAAGAGAGCTTGAAGTTTGTTGAAAAACCTGTGTCGATCGAGGATAGACAGGTTAAGAAGCTTCGAAGGAAGCATGTACCAATCGTAAAAGTGAAATGGGACGCTCATAGAGGTCCCGAGTACACATGGGAGGTAGATTCCACAATGAAAGAGAAATACCCTCATTTATTTCAGTAAATCTCGAGGTCGAGATTTCTTTTAAGGGGGTGAGGATGTAACACCTCAAAAATTCATGGCCAATAAAATAAAGACACGTGTCTTGGAAGGTAAACGTATTATAAACCCGGGTCAAGTTGAAAGATGTATGCTAGGATTTAAAAGTGTCGACATGTTAATTTATACCTCTGAGCGACCTATTTATAAATCCCAAACCTTAACCTATTTTATAAACATCTGTTATACATTCAAATCCGGTTAATACTAGTAATAATTGATTCAAATTGCAAAGATGGGATCCTATGAGAATGTATACGACAAACCTTCATTCATGACCCCTTTCAAAAGAATCCAAGGCAATTTTAAAGCATGGCAAGGTTGTCATAACTGTTCAGGCATGATCAAATGGTCCCATACTGATAATAAAGGCCCTAATTCGTAATATCAAAGTTGCATGGTCAAACTCAAGAGATTCTCAATTTTTTTGTCTTCTGGTCATCGGTTACGGACCGTATGGGCTTAGCCTTACGGTCCGCAAACACAAGGCCTTACGTTCCGTAATAGGACCTTACGGTCCGCAAGACTCTTAGCTTACGGTCCGTATACGATCGCCAGCATCAGAAACACCCACAGGTGTCTGTCCAGCCCGTTTAACCGACTTATATTGCTTGTTTTCAATACCATGGGCGGCACAAACAAGTTTTTAGGCTCTAGGGACACTTGTATGCATTAGGGAACAATCCTAGACTTGTTTGGCACCATCTTGATCAATCAAGATCACTATATAAAGACCCACATTGTTGCAAACTTTGATCATTCATTCATACTTCACTTCTGATCATCTCTGGAGCACAATAGCCTTCCCTAAGCATCACTGGTTGTGCATAGGACCTTGGTAAGCTTCCTTAACTTTCCTTAATCGTGTTTTACTTAGTTAATTAGCTTAAACTCAAACCCATCATGATTAAGGTTCGACTTAACGATTAATCACTAATGGTCCAGTGATTAGTCAAATTGAAAGTAGTTATAAGTTGGTAATTAGGTGGGCAATAAACCCTTAAAAGAGCACCCTCTGATTCCCGCTCTAACTAGGTCGAATGTCGGGTCAAACTTAATCCGAAAAAGTCAACAGAAACTTAATTTTCGAATTAACAGATAATTAGCAATGTAGAAGATGTGTAACCTATTTTACCACTCATATAACTTGGTAATCAATGCAAGAACATGTCTAAGCATGTCCGACCCGACAATTTTCAGTTTAGGAGCGGTTCGGAACCGAAAGTTGCATACATTGACCACTGCTTTGACTTTCAGTTCTGACCCATATTAGCATGATTTAGAAATGCCTAAGAGCTTCATTAGGATCGGTTTATGTAACTAGTTTGCATAAATTGACCGAAACGGGTCAAACCCTATCATTTTCACCTCGAAATCCAGAATGTGTTTAGTTTACCCATATTATACAAGTCTTCAAACTTGTCGGGACTAAATCACATTCTAATCCGGTCTTCGCTTAATCTTGCGTTTTGAACCGTATACCTTTCTTTAAAACTAACCGGTCTAAGTTTAGGCTTAATTAAGACCCGTTAGGAATCTAATAGTTATTAAAACCTTCGTTCCAGATTAGGAGCCCAGTAAAAGCTACGTGCACTTGCTGGTTGTGATTTATACTTTGCTCAGGTAAATACTTTTAACTTATTTTCCCTATACGGGCTTGGGGTACGGTATTATAATACCGCTTGGTCGGGTATGAAATCGTACAATAAAATATTGATTAAAAAGATGCATAACCCGTTTTATTCTGTCTTGTTTGATGCAATACCTTTGGGGGGTTAATGACCGTGTCCTGGATATCCTCGGCTCATTCATTAGAAATGGCCACGACTTAAGCACGAGGTGTAGGCATGCACCTGACAGTTGCGTATGTAAAAAGGGTAGTCCACAAGGAGGGTATCTTCTTGTGGGTATTATACCATGTGGTGTGTCTATTAATCTTGTTAAACCGGCTCTTCTAACCGGGTCCTAAATGGACGACAAACATGTAAACTGTATACAAGTTTATTTTAAAATAATTATCCCAAGTTATAAAAGATATTTTGTGCCATGTGCATTCAAACTAATTTTCTTAACTCTTTTAAAAAATGAGTCAGTTAATTGTATTTACCAGTGTAAACTGACGTATTTTCCAAAAAGGTTAAGTGCAGGTACTATACGAAATAGGCTGGCTACTCCAGGCATCAATAATCAAGTCTTGCAAGCTCTAGATGTTAAAGTCTGTTGAACAATGATCTTATTTATCTTTTGATCCGCCTGTGAATCTTTTACAGTCCGTTGTAATACTTTGATATTACTATTTATTCGGTTTGTAATGTGATTCATACCTTTTGCTTCCGCTGTGCATTTATAATTTGTGTGGTTTGACTATGATGATATCAACTACGTCACGATACTCCCCCACCAGGCCCACCGGTAATACGTGGAAATATCGGGGTGTGACACCACCCTATATATAATGATATATGTATATACACAAATATGGATTATATTTATAGTTTTGTATATATCACTGATTTTGTGCCACTAGATACAAATATATAATTATATCTATGCATACTACCACAAACAGCTCAATATTAACTACCCGACCCGACCCGAGAACCTAGACACTTATATAACCATACCCGATTTAATACCCTAAAGTATCGGGTCGGTCGTAACTTGGTTTAACTTACACGTTTGGATTCCGCACTCTCGGGTTTGTCGGAAAACAGGAATAGAGGTTGACTCGATCCTCCGGGTGGACCTACAGTTCCGATTATTTAATAGTCTGGGTATATCGGTCCGGAGGAGAATACCCGACCTGACTCTTTACTACATCTTTGATTCTTTTCCAACATTATTTGAAAGCCACTATTACACACACAACATGAACGATCAGCGGCATTCAAGCCTATAACTAGGGTGTATTGTTAAAAATCTAATTGTGGATTACATGTTTCTTGTCTATTGATTCAGTATTAGAGTTAGTACCTTTAGAGCTAGTACCTTGTCAATTGAAGAATTAAGAAGAGAAGAATCAGCTAATAAGTTGAATGAAGTTTAAGTGCATACAATTGTAACTTGTAAGTCAAAAAGGAATTAGATTGATTGAATGATTCAGCGGCTGTAAATGTTGATTAAGTTAAGAGATTAAATCTAAATCACTAATGGACCCAAGCAATGTCGAGAATGATATGCTATATTGTATTTTTCGGTTTGGTTAATTCATTCTCGGGTTTCTTTGCCTTTTTGGACCGGAACCAACCCGACCCGACCCGAATTTTGGTCATAAACAGGAACCGATATACTACCCTACATGCTAAAGTACGAGTCAGGTTTGGTTAGTTAGTGGGTCGGTTCTCGGTTTTTTTCGGGTCGACCCTAAAAATCCCTACATCCACAAGTTCAAGAGACACAACTGTTCGTGAAGAGACACATCTATTCATTCGCATCCATTGGTGTAGTATAAATAGGGATTTAGATTTCAATTGTAAAATACATGTATTCAGATATTCAAGTTATATTCAAGTTCAGTTTGTTATATTCGATTCATGTTCTAGAGATCAAAGATCAATTGGGACCACCAATTGGTATCAGAGCATCTGTGACAACCCGAGATTTCAAGAGTTTTCCTTTTCGCGTCACTTGTTTTACAATCCGATTTTATATTTCACTGCGTAGTGTATCGTGTATGTTATGTTAGCGTGTTATTAATATAAGTTCTTGGTGGTTTATCGATGTTAACATTTAAAAACCTTTAATGACAAAATGGCAAAAACCCTTTCATCATAACTTTACTCGACGAAAGATGGGTCAACGAAAGATGAGTCTTTCGTCACAAAGGAGTCGACGAAAGATGGGTCTGAGTCTTTCGTCATCTACGGCCCAGATTCCTTCGAAGCCTTGTAAGGGCCCAACACATTTACTCTCATATATAACGTAGTAGGGTTGCACGATGTCACACAACTGATCGATTTGAGAACCCTAGACCTCTCTTTCTCTCCCTCTGGTGTGACGACAACGGTGAAACCCGGAGCTTTTCTTATTCAAACAGTCTAACCAATCTGGAACCTTGGTTAGTATCTTGTTCCCATTCATTAGATCTATATCCGATACGTGGATTTGTATTGTAATGATTATGTATGAATACGTTGGATCTTGTGTGCGTAATGTTCATTGTTCATTAACCGTATTATGTAGTTAGATTAGTTTGATGGAGTCTTGAATGTTCTCGTATGCCCTCATGATTGTTGTTTGGTTAGGATGATAGGCAGATATTAATTGAATGACTGTTATGACAATGATGATCATGTGAGTATGTAAATTGTTAAGGCCCTTGTTGCATGTTAATTGGGAACTGGATGATTGATCGATGATCATGATGTAATTGTTGATGATGATTAGGGTTCTAGAACATGTAGAACTGTAACTGATTGGATCTGTAACTGTTTGCTCGACGAAACATATGGTTTTCGTCACATCTCATACCGACGAAACATAGGGTCCTTCGTCGACAAGCATCCCGATGAAAGATGATCTTTCGTCACAAGAGTGTTTTGCCGTGTAAGTCACTGAACTGAACAGAAGGTGCCTGTGATGTTGATGATGATAGATACTTGTGTCTGTACACGATTCATGCTACATGTCAATGATAATAAGAGACTTGGTTCGATTAGTTGGTATAACAAACCCACCTGTTATGTTATGTGTTACTTGTGACAAACACATGAGATGTGAACTTGTATTAGAAAGGTGTATTGGTTACCTGTTATACTGTGATCCTGTGCGAGATGCAATCTGTGTAAAAATAATGACTTGTTTAATTGTGAAACTGATATTCATTGGAAACGGGTAACTTAACAAACCGAGCAAACCAAGGTGAGTTCACTGCTCTTTTTCCCAAGCATGCGTCCCGGGGAGGGACATCTGGTAAACGTTCCGGGGAGGAATGTCGGGTTATTGGGATGTTGGTTAATACACTCATATCTATCACTTAAGTCCCTTCTACCGATTGTTGTCGGGGAGGCAACGGGGTATTAGTTAATAGCGCTATTTAGGTTTGGCAACCTCACACCGCACCGGGGAGGTCGGGAGTGAACTAATGATCCCAGTCTTGACCATTAATTTGATAGAGGCTTTGGGGAATAGGGAAAATATTCTGGAGCCATCTGCGGTAATGGAGTTATTAATGAAATCAAATCATTGAAATCTTTTAAACGTATACATGGTAACTAAAACGTGTTAACAAACTTTGAACTCACCAGCGTCGTCTGACACACTTGTCTGCATGCTTGCAGGTCGTTAGGTTCGTGGTTATGGTATTGCTATCTGGGAGTGCTGGAGTGGTCATGGGTCGAGACTCTTGGATACTTGTTTTGTTGGTTTTGAACACTTGAAACAGTTGATTAACAATTTACATTATGCTTCCGCTGAACGTTTACTTTGGTTTCAACTTATGACTTGGAATTATATTATGAAATGAATCGAATGTTTTATTTAAATATCTATTATTAGTTCGATGTGATTGGTGGCTTGGATGCTGGTACGTCACACGTCGCGTGGTGATTCCGACTGTGGTGTTTTGGGGGTGTGACAGTTTGGTATCAGAGGCACTGGTTATAGTGAACTAGGCTTTAAAACGTTTTCATAAAACCAGACTATAACCGAACAGCTTCGAAATCGACCATGACACTCAGCTCCAGATTGCAAGGTTCGTATCTCGTTTACTTATTGCATAGCGTGTCTAGTATACATTCACGTATGATGTTGCATGTGATTGCACACTTAGCATTACAGACTGAATTCATGTGTATTGGCCTAGGTTATGTGGTTGATAGAGACACAGTGTGATATCTCGTTAGACTTTCTTGGTTTACGTTTTGTGGTGTCTTGTGTCTTACTACTCGGATTTGAGGAACCTTTTGGCATAAGTTAGGGGGAGCTGAGGCAAACATGCATATCGCATTGTTATTATGGTTCACACATAATAATAATGAGGGGTGCACGTGAGTCCCAGTGAGCCTTAACGAGTGTGAAAAGGGGGTCCGCTCTGTTGATTGATGCAAACTTAGTAGTCTATAGAAGTCTTCGTGAGCTTTGACTCCTACCTTATTTCGACTCTTAACCTGTCCTCTTTCCTTATATAGAATCATGAGCGGAAGAGGTCATGGACGTGGTCACATTGCGATGACTCAGGCCGAGCTGACAAACTTGATCAACACACGTGTGGCTGAGGCATTGGCAGCCAATCAAGCTGGTATGATATGTGCCAAATCTTCTTCATTCTCGTGTCGCGTACACAACTCTTACCCTTGTGTTGTATTTCTTTTCGTCCATTAGGTCAGCAAGCGAATCAGAATCAAAACCATCCGCCTGCTTGCACTTTCAAGACATTCCTGGATTGTAAGCCACATACATTCAGTGGGACTGAATGGGCTGTGGGGTTACTACATTGGTTTGAGAAGGCTGAGTCAGTGTTCGCTATGTGCAACTGTCCCGAGGGGGACCGTGTGAAGTATGCTACTGGCACTTTGGAGGATGGTGCCTTAACTTGGTGGAATGCCCAGGTGTAAATGTTGGGCATCGAGATGGCTAAAGCCACTACTTGGGATGACTTCAAGGAATTGATGCGGGAGGAGTACAGTTCTCGTGACGAAATTCAGAAGCTTGAGAACGAGTACTATAATCTGAAAATGGAGGGGTCTGAAATTGAAGCGTTCACAAAGAGGTCACATGAGCTAGCAAATATGTGCCCTAATTTGTCTCGACCTCCACCTCGAAGAATTGAGTTGTACATCAAGGGCTTAGCACCCTCAGTAAAGAATTTGGTCACTGCTGCAAACCTCAACAATTTGTCTCAGATCATCCGCTTAGCACACAAGATTACTGACCAAGAGGTTGAGTGTTGGGTCTAAAATTAAGACTGAAGCTTGCCAAATTGAAGATCACAACACGCATGAAGTTGACGGTTCTAAAGATGATACAAGAGTTTGATAACATTAGCCTAAGGGGGAGATTGTTGGGTCTAAAACGTGTGGTCTAATGTTATCAACGAATCAAGTCAACAAAGTCAACGCCAACAAGTCAAAGTCAATGCGCAAGTCGACACGAGAAGATCGAAGAAAGATATGGCGTGTGATCGTTCGAGATATGATAGTTTTATTACTTTGGATAATTAAATGTATTTTGTTTTAAACAAAATATATTTATTATCTTATTTAATTAATCTTCATGTTTATTGCTACTTTTAGTAAGTTTTAATCTCTAAGGACTTAAATGTAAATAGCATAAGTGTGTTTAGGCTATAAATAGAAAGTGATGATTAGGGTTTTGGCAACACACATTTCTAGAGAATTTGGGGGCTAATTGTATTTTCATTTGCAAATTAATCTAGTGGGTTTTAAAGCTTGATTTTGAGTGTGTTCATCTTTATTTCATATACAAAATCAGATTTTGGCTCGATTTGATCCTACAATTTTGTATCAGAGCTTGGTACTCGAATTTGAGATTCAACAATCTTCAAATTCATCCTAAAAATCTGATTTTTATTTGAAAAGTTTTGAAACTTTTACGGTTTTTGATTTTATTCACTTTTTCTTCAAAAAATCTTGTTTTTAAAAGGTTTAAATTATGTGTTTGCTGATTGTGAGTTGAGACTAGTATTATTTGAAAGATTCATAGCGATTTTATATCATTTAAAGAGGTTTCGGCTCAAATCAGAAGGTTTTAGATGAGTTTTTGAAGTTTCTGGGCGACTTTTTATGAATACAGCGTTTTTACTTTTGAATATAGCGATTTTATTTTGAATATAGCGTTTTTATTGAAAGTTCCGGCGTATTTGTGTTTTCCGGCAACTTTCCGGCAAAATTAACTTTTCCGGCGAACTTTTCCGGCGTAATTAGTTTTCCGGCGACTTTAAATCTTGAACGCGAGTTCAAGCTTTCCGGCGTATTTGGTAATACGCCGGCAAGTCACATTTTCCCGAAGTCGTTATTCTAGCGACTTTGTTCTGACCGGCGTATTTAAAGAAGGGAGTAGAAATAGAATCTTTTGCAGATGATAATAAAATTCTCAAAGTTTTAAACTTCAATCCATAACAACAAAACACTAAACTCAAAGAATACATTTGATTGAATCATAATATAGAACAGATTGCATATATTTTCAGTAGAAACATCTTAATCTGGCTATAACAAGAGTCACAGAACCATCTCTCGTCGTGACTTACCACTTTCCGGTGCGTTTCCGGTCACCGGCTAGGGTTTCGGCGACGCAATTCCGGTGAACTCCTTCCATCCAGACACTTTCAGATCTGCTCCTCCGCCGTTGTTCACCCTCACCGTCCTCTACAACACTCACCACCATCTCTGATCAAACAACGACCACCGCCATAACCGCCGTCCCCTCGCTCCGGTCACCACCACTTGCGCCTCCGCTACACCACCCTTTCCCACTCAAACCTACACCCACCATAAAACTCCGCCTACAACCACGACAACTCGCCGCATATCTACGTCATCTCCGACCCATAACGACCGGAACCACCACATCCCCGAGATACAACCTTCACCCGCAAACCACCGTGTAAAACCATCTCCCAGTCCCACCACGTCCGGCTACCTCTGTCTTAACCACCACCAAGGGCTTGTTTGGGTATGCTTATTGAAACAACTTATTGACTTATTGGCTTCTTGGAAAAGTCAGGATTTTGTGACTTATTGACTTATTGGCTTTTCCCCCTCACATACACCCTCTTTGCCAAACATCATTTTAGAGCTTATGACTTTTCAAAAAGCCAATAAGTCAATAAGTTGTTTCAAAAAGCTTACCCAAACATGCCCCAAATCTGCATTTTAGTTTGTTGTTTGTGATGAAATAGAGTGAAGAAGTAGGAAGATAGTATGTTGCGGCTGTTTCAAAAGAAACTAGGGTTTTATTTTTCACATCACTTATCACTTATGGGCCTGTTGCTTATAACAATTTTAAACAAAAATATGGTGGTTCAATTTAATATATTGGACCGGTGCTAGAAAATTGTCAATTTGGGCCGAATGTTAGTCTGGTCATATTAACAGTTTACATATGATGATTTATGACTACAAAATGAAAAGTCAAAGATGATTTAATCATTTTTTTAGATAAGGGTTTAGTCAACATCACAACTTTACGTTTGAACTTATTTCTTTTTTTTTGTGTTTTCTTTTTAAGGTTTTCAAAATTCAAAGCACATTACTTAAGGAAAAAAAAAATGCGTGGATCAAATATTCAGTTTGGGACTAGACTTCAGTAAATCAACGTGTTATTGTTTTAAATGGGCCGGGTTTTAAAATTTTTATTCATGGGCCTAGAATTTTGATCTGTTTTGGGCTGGGTTTATTTTTTGGCCTTTTAAAATTAACTTGTGTTCGCAAAATTTCACCGGGCCAGGCTTTTCAAGTTCATTTGGACCAAGTACTGCTAATATTTGGAGTTGATACGGGTTTAATTTTTGAAGTTACTTGAACCGGGTTTTAAGTTGAGACAAATATTTTTCGGGCTTTATAAAAAAAAAAACATGGATGAAATTCAGAAGGAGTACGATAACTTTAGAAGTGTTCGTGGTGAAAGTTTGTCTGATCATATTACAAGGTTCATGAATTTGCTGACAAAGATGAAGAAAGCTGGAATCCTGTTACCAACAGTGCTAAAATCAAAAGGTTGCTAGATTCACTACCAAAAGAATGGAGTATGTGGTGCATGAAGATTAGAAATGACTTTATAATGTATCCTACAAGGCTGACAGATGTCGTGGACGCTTTGAAATCTCTTGAAATGACGGTGAATCAGATTGGTGTCACTCCAAAAGCAAGCCCAACAACACCTACCAACATGGGTTTCACTTCTCCAATCAGTGTAGGAAGTTCATCATTTGTTTCAGCCAGGATTCTAAATAATCTTCCAGCAAGTCCTGCAAAAACATTTTTAAGTGAAAAAGAAATGGTGGAAATTGCAAAGTCAACAACTGATAATGGGAAGAAAGTTACTGAGGAGGATGATAAGGTGAAGCAGATTGAGAAGGTGGATGCAGGATTCAGTGAAGCAGGTAGAAAGAATGAAGAGAAGACGCCTTTTGAAGCCCAGCATGCAGAATCTAGCAAGGAGAAGGAAGAAAAGGATTTGGTAAACAACATTCCGCACGAATTTAAAGTAAAGTTATGCACACAATCATGCGTAGACGTCGTGGCTCACTATAAGTATCTTAATCTTGAATTTATGAGGGAAAAAGACAAAGTTTTAAAATTCAATAAAGAAATCAAACAAAATGAGGCCGCATATCAGAGAAAGTTGAATTCAACTTTAGCTGAAATGCAAACTCTAAAAGAATTCGTTTTTAGAAAAGATTTTATCATCAATGATTTAACAGAAAGATTAGAAAAATCTTTGAAAGAAAACAATAACTTACAAATTATAATAGACAAATGGAATGTCAGTCAAAAGGCACTGACATCAAAAACTGCCAACGACCGACGTATGTAAAAGATGGGATCGGATATAAGGATAGGCAAGGAAATGAAAGAAAACTCTTCTTTCCACCACATAGCAAAAACTATGTGCCTATGCCAACTCCTCATCCTGACAACGATTTAATTGATAAAAATGATTTGATTGCTCAAAATATCAATTGTGAAAATGATAAAATTTCTAACGTTTCTGAAAGCAGTGTAGAGGTGATTGAGCGTGAGGAGGATGTGTGCGATGAGGATTGTGGTGGCACGAAAATAGGAATAGGGTATTCAGGCGACAGTTATACTACTGTTAACTGGTTCGCCTGGAACTGTGAGAAATCAAACAAAACTTTAAAATGTGTTGACTTAAAATCTGCTTTTTGTGATGAACAAGTTCTGTGTGAACCTCCTGTGTTTGTTCAAGAATTGAAACAAAACAGATTCGGAAAATTCCTCACTGAGGAAATTCAAGAATTTGTTCCATCTGATACAGGTACCTCAGAGTCAGAGAAAGAGCTAAATGAAGAAAGTAGCAGTGAAGACTCAAGCACCACAACTTCAAAAGGTGGCAAAGGAAGCTCAAGTGATTCGGAAACGTCTGTAACATATGCTGGTAGAAAGGTTGAAAACCTTGAACCATCGGGTATTCAAGAACCAACAACCCCAAATTACTCTTCAAGTCGAGTAAATCAAGATCCATTGGAAAAAGACTTCCACATTGATGATTGCACGAGTTCAGATGATGAATCAAAGACAAATGAAAGTCTTGGGGAGTTAAAGATCAAAAGATCATCTGAAGTTGTCGAACATCACGTTTGTGAACATGCTGAGTCAAGCTCAAAGCAATCCCCACCCCTAGTTGCATCACACGGAACTGCAAAGTCTCAAAAGCCATTCAAGGCTTGTTTTAGGTGTGGAAAAGAAGGTCACGTGCTCACACAATGCCCAGAACGACACGATCCAGATGGTAAAGGCAACCAATATTGCTTCTCTGGATCAAAAGGTAAAAATCACACATCTTTGAAAGATCAGATGAAAAAATTTTCATCCAGGTCTCCACATGTGAAGCCGGTTTCACATGATTCAAAGATGAAAAGGACCAACTCATCAAAACCTCAATATTTCCCTCCGGGTCTTAAACATAAAAATATTTCAAACTTTAAATCTTTTACAAACAAAATTTTTAAACCAACACAGGTTTGGCGAGTCAAACCAATAGGTGTAAAAGAAATCAATGAGGGAAAATATTTGGCATATCGGGAGGTTTCTTATTTGGATGAAAGGGGACAACCCAAGACTACGATGGCTTGGGTTCCACTCTCTAACTGAATTGCTTATGAGTGGAGGAACATCCAAGGAGGACTGTTAGTAACACCGGTTATTATCAGTGGTTGTTTCTGATACAAGTTTAAAGAGGAAAATCACAGGTTTGGTTATGGTATCTAACCTGGTTGCGCACTCAACTGCACTGTAACACACTCATTTTCTTCCTGTCATATGCTTTTGTGTGCTTGGTGTGGAAGACTTTACTTTATAAATACATGTTTTATAATTTTTAGTTTTTCAGTAAATGATTGTACATAAATAAAATTTTTGGGGGAGTATTAAAATACTTCCTAGACCATGAGATGTGATTATTGCAAAATAATCGTGATCTTATATGAGAAATGATAGGAACTAACTTGATTATGTCTTCGCAAGAATAGGATCTGATGGAGGATACGGCTCCAAGTTAACGATATGTTGGTAGATTCAGCATTTCAGACAAGTAAACTGCATCTTGGTGATATAGATAAAGATCATATGATAATGTGGATACCCACCTTGTTGCAGGATTGTACAAACCGATTATGTCCAAAAGGGGTTGCGAGAATAATTTTAGACGTTCAAAAGACACACAATGTTGTGCATATATATATATATTGAAAAGACACCAATGTGTGCAACCAAAAGACACCAATGTGTGCAATCCAAAAAGAGCAAAAAGACACGCAATGTTAATGTCGTGCAATAGGAATAAAAGATATGCCAAAGCGCGTACATATATTAAGTAAATATTTTATTAGTTATGCTCTCTAAATCAGATGATCATCTTCTCTGCTTATGGAAACATAGACCTGAAGCTCTCATCATCTGATTTAAGGTGATCATCTCCTCTGCTTATGGAAACATAGACTTGGAGCTCTCATCACCTAGTAGATACTATTTCTAAGTTGTTAAGGTATGCATCTCAAAAGACCATGAGGACAGAAAAGTTTAACCAAACACGTGTGGGGTCCACTAGCTTCATCCTAAATATACCCAAAACATGATAATTAATCACTGGATGTATGTCGAAAGAATGGTGCATGGATTTAAGCGGACAAACATACCAACAATCGTTCTTGAGTCGTAGCTATCCTAAAGAAAGTTGAAGTGTGGCTAGGCTTTTCAAGTTGGTATGATCTCGTATTTGATTAGCTCTATATCTCAATGGTTGAGAGTTTTTAAAATTTAAAAAAAATGT
The DNA here is from genome assembly GCA_030545235.1 of Helianthus tuberosus. NCBI lineage: Eukaryota > Viridiplantae > Streptophyta > Magnoliopsida > Asterales > Asteraceae > Helianthus > Helianthus tuberosus. The sequence continues at coordinate 18,145,595 of CM060449.1, read as the reverse complement.
TAAAAAAATTTAAAATCCAAAAATATTTTGATTTGTGTACAGTTTTTTTTCTAAGTCTTCCATATCACATCAATCGTGTCTCAAACCGCTTGAGATACTCTTTCCATTGCACACTACAGATGAATACGGTTTTGTCTGTACTTTGAATCTATCTAAAAGAAATTTTGGAGTCGTGTTTGTGATTGTCAACAGGTTACTTCGCCTATTTGCTGCAGTGATGGCCGATCATCAATTGAGCAATATACCAGACCAAAGCACCTGTTTCCTGAAAATTGTAGAAGATACCGAGCTAGGAATCCTCCTCCTACGTCTTCCAATTCAATCAAGCTAAAGAGAGTTGAAAAAGTTTGTCCTGGCTTGTCAAAGATGATGCATGAAAATGGGGGAGCTTATCCAGATAAAGTACTAAAAGAGAAAAGTGTCAAAAGAAGATCTTTAGTGAAGAAAATTTGGAAAGCATCAGTCTAGGGGGAGATTGTTGGGTCTAAAATTAAGACTGAAGCTTGCCAAACTGAAGATCACAACACGCATGAAGTTGACGGTTCTAAAGATGATACCAGAGTTTGATAACATTAGCCTAAGGGGGAGATTATTGGGTCTAAAACGTGTAGTCTAATGTTATCAACGAATCAAGTCAACAAAGTCAACGCCAACAAGTCAAAGTCAATGCGCAAGTCGACACGAGAAGATGGAAGAAAGATATGGCGTGTGATCGTTCGAGATATGATAGTTTTATTGCTTTGGATAATTAAATGTATTTTGTTTTAAACAAAATATATTTATTATTTTATTTAATTAATCTTCATATTTATTGCTACTTTTAGTAAGTTTTAATCTCTAGGGACTTAAATGTGAATAGCCTAAGTGTGTTTAGGCTATAAATAGAAAGTGATTATTAGGGTTTTGGCAACATATATTTCTAGAGAATTTGGAGGCTAATTGTATTATCATTTGAAAATTATTCTAGTGGGTTTTAAAGCTTGATTTTGAGTGTGTTCATCTTGATTTCGATTTGATCCTACATCGAGCGTGGTACGTTACCGCCACGTGTTTCTGCTACTACCCCTGCTGCGACAGCTACCACGCCTGCTAGTGATAACAAGCGTAAATGGAATGATTCTGACAAAGCAACCAGTGCCAGTCAATCTCAGAAAAGGCCTAACAACAACAATAATCGTAGTTTCAGTCAGTCGTCCTCAGTTAACCAAGGCCAGGGCAGCAATCAGAGTCCAGGCACCTACGTTGGTAAGAAGCCAAAATGCAACAAGTGTGGTTATCATCATCATGGACCGTGTGTCCGAGCTTGCCGTAGGTGCGAAAAGGTGGGCCATGAGGCAAAAGACTGTAGAGCTCCGTACCCAAAGCAGCAGCAGCAGCAGTAAAATCAGCAAGCAGCAGCAAAGGCAGCAGCCCCATCAGAATCAAGGCTTTAGGAAGGGGTGTTTTCAGTGTGGGGACGAGGGTCACATCAAGCGGGATTGCCCTCAACTGAATCAGAATGCCAATGACAACAATCGTCAGAACAACAACAACAATGATGGGAACAACAATAACGGCAACAATGGGGGTAATGGTGCTCGTGGAAGGGTATTTACAATTGGTGCTGGTGATGCTAGGAACGACGGCAATGTCGTGACTGGTATGTTTTCTGTGAACAACCTCTTTGCTTCTGTATTATTTGATTCCGGTGCCGATTGGAGTTATGTGTCCCTAGAGTTCAGTCAGCGATTAGGGTTAGCTCCAACACCTCTAGAAGCTAAGCATGTAGTAGAATTAGCCGATGGTAAAACAATTGAGGCCTCACACGTCCTTATGGGGTGTAAGCTAGATCTTGTAGGTCAAGTGTTTGACATTGACCTTCTTCCTGTTACCCTCGGTAGTTTTGAGGTAGTGGTTGGTATGGATTGGCTGTCTAAGCATCAAGCTGAAATTCTCTGTAAAGAGAAGATCATCCGTATTTCTCTCCCCAGTGGAGAATCTTTATCGGTTCAAGGGCATCCCAGTGGTACTATGGTTGGTATAATCTCAGCTATGCAAGCACAGAAATGTCTACGAAAGGGGTATCCTGCTGTTCTAGCACTTGTTACTGGTACTCTGTCAAAAGAAAGAAAGATCGAAGACCTGCCAGTTGTTTGTGAATTTCCTGACGTATTTCCTAGGGAACTACCTGGTTTACCCCCTCACCGTCAAGTGGAATTTCAGATCGATCTTGCACCAGGAGTGGCTCCAATTGCTCGTGCTCCTTATCGTTTAGCACCTGGAGAGTTGCAGGAGTTGTCCAATCAACTGCAAGAGTTATTGGACAGGGGCTTTATTCGACCCAGTTCTTCGCCTTGGGGAGCCCCAGTTCTGTTCGTAAAGAAGAAGGACGGGTCCTTTCGCATGTGCATAGATTATCGAGAACTCAACAAGGTGAAAGTTAAGAATCGTTATCCTCTGCCACGAATTGATGACTTATTTGACTAGCTGCAAGGGTCAAGTTTTTACTCGAAGATCGACTTAAGATCGGGCTATCATCAGATGAGAGTCCGAGAGGAGGATGTTCCTAAAACGGCTTTTCGAACGCGGTACGGCCATTATGAGTTTTTAGTTATGCCGTTTGGGTTGACAAACGCACCAGCGGTCTTCATGGACCTCATGAACCGGGTATGTAAACCGTATCTCGATGACTTCATTATTGTGTTTATCGACAACATTCTTATCTATTCAAGAACAAGGAAGATCACGAGCGACACTTGTGTCTTATCTTGGAGCTCCTGAGGAAGGAGCAACTATACGCAAAGTTTCTTAGTGTGACTTCTGGATAAGAGAGGTGCACTTCCTTGACCACATTGTGAATGAATCGGGAATACACGTGGATCCTGTGAAGATTGATGCTATTAGAAATTGGACGGCACCGAAGACTCCTTCAGAGGTGCGACAATTTCTTGGCCTTGCTGGGTACTATCAGAGATTTATTAAAGACTTCTCGAAGATCGCCCAACCTCTTACCTCGTTAACACAGAAGGGCGTTGTATACTTATGGGGAACGAAACAAGAGGATGCTTTCCAGTTACTAAAACAGAAACTCTGCAGCGTGACGATTTTGTCTTTACCTGAGGGAACTGAAGATTTTGTGGTATACTGTGACGCTTCGATTCACGATCTCGGTTGCGTGCTGATGCAACGCGAGAAGGTGATAGCCTACGCCTCTCGACAGTTGAAGGTCCACGAGAGGAATTATACGACACAAGACTTAGAGTTGGGAGCCGTGGTATTTGCGCTTAAAATCTGGAGGCATTACCTGTATGGTACTAAATGCACTATTTATACCGACCACTGGAGCCATAAGCATATCTTTGACCAGAAGGAATTGAATATGCGACAGCGTCCCTGGGTGGAACTCTTAAACGACTACGATTACGCCATCAAGTATCATCCAGGCAAAGCTAATGTTGTAGCTGATGCCCTTAGTCAGAAGGAATCGAAACCAAAGCATGTGCGAGCCTTACAACTCACTATCCACTCTAACCTACCTGATCAGATCCGTTCGGCTCAGATTGAAGCATTGAAGAAAGAAAACATTGAAGCAGAGTACTTGAGGGGCATGGAAAAGCGGCTGGTAGAGAGATCTGATGGTATTCTCTGTTGCATGGAATGAATATGGATTCCTTTGTTTGGATATCTTAGGGAACTTGTGATGGACTAAGCACACAAGTCTCGATAATCTGTTCACCCGGGTTCGGATAAGATGTATCAGGACCTCAAAGTCATGTATTGGTGGCCGAAGATGAAAGCTCACATCGCGATGTATGTTAGTAAATGCTTGACGTGTTCAAGGGTCAAGGTGGAATACCAGAAGTCGTTTGGATTGCTCCAACAACCAGAGATACTCATGTGGAAATGGGAGCAATTTGCCATGGATTTTGTCACTGGGCTACCTAAAACTCAAAACGGAAACGTTACCATTTGGGTGATCGTTGATCGTCTCACGAAGTCAGCGCATTTTCTTGCAATCAAGGAAACGGATAAGTTCTCACAGCTAGCTGTTGTTTACCTCAATGAGGTGGTTTCTAGGCATGGGGTGCCAACCTCTATTATCTCTGATCGTGACCCGCGTTTCATATCAGACTTGTGGCAGTCGATGCACAAATCATTCGGCTCACGTCTCGACATGAGCTCTGCTTATCACCCACAGACGGATGGTCAAAGTGAACGAACCATCCAAACATTTGAAGACATGCTGAGAGCGTGTGTGATTGATTTTGGCAAGGGTTGGGAGAAACATTTGCCTTTGATAGAGTTTTCCTATAACAATAGCTACCACACCAGTATTCAGGCAGCACCATTCGAAGCCTTGTACGGAAGGAAATATCGTTCACCTCTTTGTTGGGCTGAGGTGGGTGACAGCTAGATCACGGGTCCAGAACTTGTACTCGAAACTTCTGAGAAGATTGTTCAGATTAGGAATCGCATGGCGACGGCGCGCGACCGTCAGAAAAGCTACGATGATAAGCGTAGGAAATCTTTGGAATTCGCAGTGGGCGATCGTGTTATGTTAAAAGTCTCACCCTGGAAGGGTGTGGTGCGATTTGGGAAACGCGGTAAGCTTAATCCTCGTTATGTCGGGCCATTCAAAATTCTGGAATGAGTTGGTAAAGTGGCCTACAAGTTAGAGTCACCGGTTGAGTTGGGTAACATTCATGATGTTTTCCATGTGTCGTCACTGAAGAAGTGTTTGTCCGATGAAATGCTTGTGGTACCGTTTCAAGAGTTGAAGATCGACGACGAATTGCAGGTTTTTCGAAGAACCTATCGAAATTATGGATCGGGAAGTCAAGGTCCGTAAGCATAGTCGAATCCCTATCGTGAGAGTTCGTTGGAACTCAAGACGTGGACCGGAGTTCACGTGGAAACGCGAAGATCAGATGAAACTCAAGTACCCACATTTTTTCCCAGCTGATGAATCCAAGTCTGGCACAACTAGTGAATTTCGGGACGAAATTCCCCTTCTAGTTGGGGATGATGTGGCACCCGCGGAAAACACATAGTCATCTTGATCTCATAATCTCACACCGTACCATTTTGGATTGCTTATCAAATTTCAGGACAAAATTTCTTTCAAGTTGGGGATGATGTGACAACCCGAGATTTCAAGACTTTTCCTTTTCGCGTCACTTGTTTTACAATCCAATTTTATATTTCACTGCGTATTGTATCGTGTATGTTATGTTAGAGTGTTATTAATATAAGTTCTTGGTGGTTTATCGATGTTAGCATTTAAAAACCTTTAATGACAAAATGGCAAAAACCCTTTCATCATAACTTTACTCGACGAAAGATGGGTAGAAGAAAGATGAGTTTTTCGTCACGAAGGACTCGACGAAAGATGGGTCTGGGTCTTTTGTCATCTATAGCCCAGATTCCTTCGAAGCCCTGTAAGGGCCCAACACATTTACTCTCATATATAACGTAGTAGGGTTGCACGATGTCACACAACTGATCGATTTGATAACCCTATACCTCTCTTTCTCTCCCTCTGGTGTGACGGCAACGGTGAAATCCGGAGCTTTTCTTAGTCAAACAGTCTAACCAATCCGGAACCTTGGTTAGTATCTTGTTCCCATTCATTAGATCTATATCCGATACGTGGATTTGTATTGTAATGATTATGTATGAATACGTTGGATCTTGTGTGCGTAATGTTCATTGTTCATTAACCGTATTATGTAGTTAGATTAGTTTGATGGAGTCTTGAATGTTCTCGTATGCCCTCATGATTGTTGTTTGGTTAGGATGATGGGCAGATATTAATTGAATAACTGTTATGACAATGATGATCATGTGAGTATGTAAATTGTTAAGGCCCTTGTTGCATGTTAATTGGGAACTGGATGATTGATCGATGATCATGATGTAATTGTTGATGATGATTAGGGTTCTAGAACATGTAGAACTGTAACTGATTGGATCTGTAACTGTTTGCTCGACGAAACATGTGGTTTTCGTCACATCTCATACCGACGAAACATAGGGTCCTTCGTCGACAAGCATCCCAACGAAAGATGATCTTTAGTCACAAGAGTGTTTCGTCGTGTAAGTCACTAAACAGAACAGAAGGTGCCTGTGATGTTAATGATGATAGATACTTGTGTTTGTACACGATTCACGCTACATGTCAATGATAATAGGAGACTTGGTTCGATTAGTTGGTATAACAAACCCACCTGTTATGTTATGTGTTACTTGTGATAAACACATGAGATGTGAACTTGTATTAGAAAGGTGTATTGGTTACCTGTTATATTGTGATCCTGTGCGAGATGCAATCTGTGTAAAAATAATGACTTGTTTAATTGTGAAACTGATATTCATTGGTAACCACGGTAGGGTTGGTTGATTAACTTGGAAACGGGTAACTTAACAAACCGAGAAACCAAGGTGAGTTCACTGCTCTTTTTCCTAAGCATGCGTCCCGGGGAGGGACATCTGGTAAACGTTCTGGGGAGGAATGTCGGTTTATTGGGATGTTGGTTAATACACTCATATCTATCACTTAAGTCCCTTCTACCGATTGTTGCCGGGGAGGCAACGGGGTATTAGTTAATAGCGCTATTTAGGTTTGGTAACCTCACACCGCACCGGGGAGGTCGGGAGTGAACTAATGATCCCAGTCTTGACCATTGCTTTGATAGAGGCTTTGGGGAATAGGGCAAATAATCTGGAGCCATCTGCGGTAATTGAGTTATTAACGACATCAAATCATTGAAATGTTTTATACGTATACCTGGTAACTAAAACGTGTTAACAAACTTTGAACTCACAAGCGTCGTCTGACACACTTGTCTGCATGCTTGCAGGTCGTTAGGTTCGTGGTTATGGACTTGCTATCTGGGAGTGCTGGAGTGGTCATGGGTCGAGACTCTTGGATACTTGTTTTGTTGGTTTTGAACCCTTGAAACAGTTGATTAACAATTTACATTATGCTTCCGCTGAACGTTTACTTTGGTTTCAACTTATGACTTGGAATTATATTATGAAATGAATCGAATGTTTTATTTAAATATCTATTATTAGTTCGATGTGATTGGTGGCTTGGATCCTGGTACGTCACACGTCCCGCGGTGATTCCGCATGTGGTGTTTTGGGGGGGTGACAGCATCAGGCTCTAGGCATTGGGTATCGCAAGACAACAAATCGTAGTAAGTCATTCGCGATCAGGTTTCATCATTCTAATTTTCATTTTGCAAGTCCAGTTTTATTTTCAGTTCTAGGAGTCGAACCAGGGTTCTGTTCGAAATCCAGGGTTTAGATTTCGGGGTTATAGTGCGAATTAGATAGTCAGGATTTCGGTTATTACGCATTGTGGTTATACGCAGGTTAAAGATTTGAAACTTTATTGAATTCAAGAGAATTGAATTTTACCAGTACAGCTGGTTTGTATTGGTGGTCAGGAAATTTTAAGAACACAAAAACTAAGGTTGTTTGATTACAAGTTTGTTTGTCAAAGTGAAAACCGTTCGGTCAGAAAACATGTTAGGAACAATTGGACCAAATCGACAAATTCTAATTCAAAAGGAAGGAAGTTCTCTTTCCCAAATTCAATGCCTAATTTTTAAATCTACAAATTACACTGTTTGGGCAATTCGCATCAAAACGATTTTAGAAGCGAATGGACATTAGGAAACAATTGAACCGGCAGAAAATACACAACCGGATGTTAAGTAAGGTAAGTCGGCAATTGCATATTTGTTCCAAGCAATACCAGAAGATGTTGTATTGCAAGTTTCAAGTTGTAAAACTACAAAGGAAATTTGGAACACGTTGAAAACAAGACACGTTGGTGTTGATCAGGTACAAAAGGCTCGTTGGCATACACTGATGTCAGGGTTTGAGTTATTGCAAATGAAAGAAGATGACACTGTGGACTTTTTCTCAGCAAAGATAAATAGTGTTGTTACATAGGAAAGTGAATTAGGGACAACACTGAGTCAACCGACTATGGTACGTAAACTCTTAAACGCAGTGCCAGATAGACTTATTCAAATAGTTGCATCGATCGAGCAATACTCTGATCTAGACACGATGACTCTAGACGAAGCTATTGGTAGATTAAAAACTTATGAAGAAATGTTAAAGTTGAAGAAAAAAGAAAGCCCCGTGAACAATCTAGAAGAAATCTTGTATGCGGATCATGGAAAACATGTTGGAAATCGTGGCCGAGGGAGATTTCGTCCGTCACGAGGCCGAGGGAGAGGCAATTATCAACATAGGGGTGAAGGACATGTTGGACTCTGTATGCCCAAGACACATATTAAATTGATGTGGCTAGTACGTTATGATCCAAGTCGAGTCATACCCAATAACAAGCTAGACAAACACTTATATTATTTATTTGTGATATGATCAAACAAATAAATATTAACACTTACAATATTTAGAAATTGGTTTTCTAAATAATTGCACTTGACAAACCAATAAATTATATGGATAATTTATTTTGAGAGAATATTTTAACTTGTTATTTAATAGGTTAAATAACATAATAAAAGTTATATAAGTCTTATAACATGAGATGTTATAATTTTATAAAAGTTATAAAATACATATATATAAGACTTATATTATTTAAAAGAAAAAAATTGAATTTTTTTTTAATAAAAGTCTAGGTCGCCACCCCCCCCCCCATGGGGTCTTCCCAAGAAATTTTAGTCCAATAAAAATGCATGGAAATGCATGTGCTAGAGAAGATTTGATTGGGTGGTCTAACCAAGACCATTTTGGTCCAATGGGGTTTCATGCACTTGCATGTGTAAGTTGGCACATGATTGGTCAAGGTGGGTGGCAATTCTCTCTCATGGTTCTATAAATACTTAGATCACAAATGCAAGAATGTGCAAGACTTGTGAACTTGATTTTGCTCTAAGAATTTCGGCCAAGAGATGGTTGATTCAAGAGTTTCAAGTTTGTAAAATCAAGTGCAAGAACTCCATAATATTCTCTAGAAAAATCGGCCATGGTGGTTGTTTAGAGAGAATCTTAGTGAGTTCATATGTGTAGAAATCCTAGAAAAACATAAGGTGTTTGTTGGAAGGCTAGGGGTATACAAGCTTGAGGTCTTCTACACTTGAAGGCAACCGTTCAAGAATCATCATCATCTTCATGTCCTTTACTACTTGGAAGGTAGTATTCTAAACACTCTATGGTTGTTTTATTTTTATAGCATGCATGTTCGTATATGGATCTGAGATTGGGTTTTACATATAAAATGAGTTTTATATCTTGTAAGTAACATGTTTTAAATAATAAATTTCCGCTGCGTTTTTATTTCATAAGGATGAAATTACTTTGATAAACATGACAAAAACCTAACAGTGGTATCAGAGCCGCTTATATAAATGCATGCTTCATAGGATATGAAATTTTCGGGTTTCGGGTTTGCTTAAACCCTATGGCCGAAATTTTTCACCATGGTTATCCCTTTGTTTTTCAAGATTATATTCTTACATGCATAAATGAATCTTGAAAAATTATTTCATTTGGATGATTATTTTGTTTGGACAAAAACCCACATTTTTCGGTTTTTCATTCTTGACCGAAAATTGTAGGTTGTAAAAGGGAACCGTTTTGCTTCTTGAATTTTATATATTTGGATATATATATATTTTGGTGTTCATAACCTAGCCATGACCTTGTGTGAATATTGTTGAATATTTGTGTTTGTGATTTATATTTAATTATTTCAATGGGTTATAATAAATTTTTTTTTTGTTCTTCCATTTGTAAGATATGTAATTTATTTATTTTCATTTGGTATGTAAAATAAATAGATTAGGTGCATTTTATTTTACTAGAAAAAATGTATTAGGATATATTTTGTAAAAGAAGATGCATACAAAAATGCGGTTTTGGTTTGGACCATAATATTCGGTCCAAAGAACTTCATCGTTCTCAACGGGATTTTAACCCGATAACCAAAACACAATTTTGAAGTCCAAAGGAGTTTGGAGCTAAATATAAAAGACATTTGGAAGACCAAAGAATGTGAAGAAATCACAACACAAGAAGGAGACTTGAAGCATTTGGATGCGGGATCAAGTGGGAGTTCAACGACACATTTCTTGTGTCAATATTCACCCCTTAGGAAGGACCTTTTGGCACACTTGTTTCGGCTAACAAGTGTTGTCAAAATAGTTGGCTATGGTTATGCACCTATTGATATATGTTTTGTGCTTGTGTGGTTGTTTATTTATGTTGTTTGGATGATATTTGGATATGCATGCTTAACAAACTAATAATCAACAACAAGCGTAAAATTGGTTCTTAACAAAATCATTAAAATGATTAATAAATGTTATATTAAAAATTAATGATTTTATAATAAAATGGGTTTTATTAAAAAGAACCTTGAAAATTAGTTTTCACTAAAGTACCATTGATTTGAATGCATGCAAATGTATGGTACATAATATTTTCTAAACTAGAATTTTGAAATATTAAAAACCCTTTTATAAAACAAGTCAAACACCATCCTTTTATACAACACTCGAAACACTTGGGAACTCTTATTGTGGGATAAAGGTCACCTAACCACATTTGAGGGAACTTGTATGTTCGAGGTGGGTTTACCATGTTTGTGGGATAAAAGTCACCTAACCACTTATGTGTATAAACTCACACATGTGTGTAAGTTGGACGACTTGATTTGGAAACCATGAACTTAGGGTCACCAAAGCATGGGGAATAAAGGTGTTGATGGGATTAAACATGCCAACTAAACATAAAGATGTTTAACCGATCCCATATGGCTAGAAATTGCAAAGAGTTGCAATTGTCAAACGTTGACTACCTTGTTAATTTAAATAGAGGGATAAAGGTCACCTAACCAATATTTAAATGTAACGTTGGATTCTAGATTTTAATTATTAATTGTCTTAAAGATACAAAAGGGTATTAATGATTAAAATATATTAATATCGAAAATACTAAAATTGAACCTTGTTAAATTTTGTAGATGACCGCTAACAATATTACCCAAACCGTCCGTAACCTATCACTAAAAGAATCCTTAAAAGATCGTATCATTTAAAACACTTTATGGATTAATAACGAAACTTAAGAATCGTTCTCAAGTAAGAAAAGATATCCTATGTGTTGAACGATCCTAATCCCGATGAATATCTTATGGAAGATAAGGATGTCTATGACGATTGGATAAATTATATCGAGGATACTATGCAAGCCTCTTGCCTCATGTGAGGAATTATGATTTCCGAGATTCAAAAGGATTTTGAACATCATGAGCATCCGACGTGATTACCCATATGCAAGGGTAGAACGCTTCGAAACGGTTCGAGCGCTTCATGCATGTCAAATGGAGGAAACCCAATCGGTCTCATCTTATGTCTTTAAGATGAAAAGCCACATTGATCACCTCGAAAAGCTCAATATGGGTAAAAGGGTTTTATCCATTCTAACGATCAATGAGGATGGCAACAAGGAAAGGGCATCACCCCGACACCAAAGCAAATGTTGCCAAAGGAAAGGGGCACATCAAAGGGAAAGAAAAAGAAAGAATAAAGCGGAACCACCGAAACCAATAGAAAAGAAGGCAAAGGTTGCCACGAACGATCCATGCTTTGAGTATGGTGAGATAGGGCATTTGAAAAGGAATTGTCCAACCTATCTCAAAGAGTTGAAAAACAAGAGGGATGCAGGGCAAACCTCTGGTACAATCTTTATGATACATATTGACCTTAATGTTATTTCTTCAAACACATGGGTATTAGATACCGAATGTGGAACTCATGTTTGCAATTTGTTGCAAAAGGTTCAAAAGAAATAAGCATTACAAGAAAGGAGACTATGTTTTGAAACTTTCAAATGGTTTGGAAATTGTTTTAAAATGTTTTAAATGCTCCTAGTTTGACTAGGAACATTATTCAAGTTTTCCTTATAAGACAATATGGTTTTGAGTTAAAGTTTATAAACAATGACATTTATATTTTGATAAATGACATGTTTTACTTTAGAGCTATGCTTTCAAATGTTATTTATGAATTGGTTCATAAGAATACATCATTTGATAGTTAAATGTACCTAGAAATCACCAAGAAACTCAAAATGGATTTGAGTGAGACCTATCTTTGGCATTATCGCCTTGGTCATATAAACAGAAATCGCATGTAAACACTTTGAAAGAATGATCTTTTGGATACAAATGAAGATGGTTCATTTGACACATGTGAATCTAGTTTACAAAATAAAATGACTAAGAAACCCTTTAGTGGGAAAGGGCAAAAGATTTATTAGGTGTCATACATTCGGATGTATTTGATCCTTTTTAGCAAATGACTAGGGATGGTGAAAGATACTTCATTACTTTTACTGACAACTATAGTAGTTATGGTTATGTGTACTTGCTAAGACACAAAGTTGAAGTTTTGAAATGTTCAAAGCCTTCAAAAGGTGAAGTACAAAATCAACCCAATCAAAGTTCTTTGTTTCGATAGAGGAGGAATCAAACTCTATTTGGATATGGTTCGATCTATGATGGCTAGGAGCGCATCATCTCTATCATTTAGGGTTACGCTTTGCTCTCCACGGCCCGTATAGCCCCAACCAAGAAAGTGGATACAACATCTTTTGAAATACAGCATGGAAGGGTTCTATCATTATCATATTTAAAAATTGAAGGGGTTGTGAAGTTTATGTTAAGCTACACACCTCAAATAAATTGAAGGTCCGATCCACTAAGTGTATCTTTGTAGAATATCCTAAAGATGGTATAGGATATTGATTCCATGATCGAACAGAGCAAAAGACATTTGTTGCTCGAAAGGCTGAGTTCTTGGAACCTAAGTTCCTTATGGAAGGAATTAGTAGAACAATGGAACTTGATGAGGATCAAGAACCACAAGCCAATACACGTTTGGTTGATACTAGCACTCAACAAGAGGTTGTTGAAAATAATCAAATGGTTGATTAATACACACAAAACGTTCGCAGATCTGGTAGAATTAGTAGTCCACCTGAAAGATATGAATTTTCATGGATGGATTCTACATGGTAGTTCGGGTGAACCTACCACATACCATGATGCAATGTCAAAATCCGATTGTGACAAATGGCTTGAAGCTATGAACGTAGAGATGCAATCCATGTATGACAACCAAGTTTGGGAATTGGTTGTGCCACCTCTTAACTCCAAAGTAGTTGGAAGTAAGTGGGTTTTTAGGAAGAAAACAGATATGCATGGTAACTTAGATACTTATAAAGGGAGACTTGTAGCAAAAGGTTTCATTCAAACTCAAAGGGTTGATTATGATGAGACCTTCTCGCCCGTGGTGATGCTAAAGTCAACTAGGATATCATTTGCCATACTTGCAAAATATGATTATGAGATTTGGCAAATGGATGTCAAAACGGCTTTCCTTAATAGATATCTTGAGGAATATGTATATATAGTTAGGCCTGAAGGTTTTGTCGATCCAAAACATCCTGACAAAGTATGCAAGTTAAAGAAATCAATCTATAGATTGAAACAAGCATATAGAAGTTGGAATCATCGTTTTGATGAAGAGATTAGGGAATATGGATTCATCAAGAACGTCGATAAAACTTGTGTGCATAAAGGCTAGTGGGAGCATTTTACTTTCTTAGTATTGCATGTCGATGACATTCTACTATTCGGAAATGACATTCCAGCCATGGAAGGTGTAAAAACCTGGCTTGGAAGTTGTTTTTCCATTAAGGATTTTGGTGAAGTCGCTTATATTTAGGAATAAAGATCTATAAGGATAGGTCAAGGCGCTAGATAGGTTTAAACAAAAGTGCATACATTGATAAAGTCTTGAAAAGGTTCAAGATAGAAAACTCTATGAAAGGTTTGGAAACTATTCAAGAGGGGACAATATTGAGTGCGTCTCAATGTCCAAGCTCAAAGAATGAGCAAGAAAGAATGAAAGGAATCCCATATGCGATAGCTATAGGATTCATTATGTATGTAATGATATGCACTAGACCGGACATGTCATGCGCTTTAGGCATGACGAGAAGATACCAGCGAGTAACGGTCATTGGGTGACTGTTAAAAATATATATTGAAATACCTTAGAAGGACTAAGGATACATTTCTAATATATAGATCTGGTGAAGAAAAACTCATTGTAAAGGGTTACAAGGATGCGAGTTTCGGAATTCGTTGTTAAGGTTACATGGATACGAGTTTCCAAACTAATCGAGATGGTTCTCGATCACAATCAGGGTAGCATTGTCCACTACATAATCAGAATACATCGCCGCTTCATTGATTGAGATAATTCATATGGATCTGCCACTTGAATTATTACCGATCTAGGGGTAGTCCCACCATTCAGGACCCCTAGTGATCTTTGTGATAACGATGGTGTGATTGCTTAAATCACGAAACCTCGTGTACATCAAAAGACTAGGCACATTGAGCGGAGTTTCAACTACATATGGGATGAAGTTGAAAAAGGGAAAGATATGTATTCGCAAAGTTCACACTGATTAAAATATTGCGGATCCACTCACGAAGCTCCTTGAATGGGCAAAGCATGAAAGGTCATACTTATGCCTTGGGACTTCGATATTCTAGTGATTGGATTTGATCTATTTTGTATTTGGATATTGGAACAACTGTTATTATAACTTTCACATGGTATGTTGAGTTATGTTCCAATTTTAGTATGTTTAAATCCGTGAATAAGTTATTTATTCTAAATGTCCGTAGTCGATCATACTTGTGGGAACAAATATGAATGTAAGACTATTATGAACTTGGATTGGTGGATATTCATTAGGTATGAATATAGAGCAAAGTGTTGCTGCCAAAGTTCATAGATATTTGTGGGATACAAATATTGGACTGACTCGCTCTCAAATATTACTGCATGGAATCATTTGTAATTGATCATAAGTAAATTTGAGTAAAGGAGAATATCATAGTATCCTCAGACCTGAGATACATATTGGGTCTTGATATTCACCAAATATTGTACCTTGACTTATTTCTTCGCTGTTAGTAATATGACAGTACATATGGCTAAGCTCAGGTGTGGTACAAGGTGATTGTGAGAGACGTATGTAGTCAAGATGGGATTTGTTCCTCTTATTCGTTGAGAGTAAGGGGCTGTTTGGCAACATCTGAATGGTTAAGTGCTGAACCGGTAAGAGGTCTGAACCATTAAGTGCTGAACCAGTAAGAGGTCTGAACCATTAAGAGACTGTATAATGCTTAACCGTTTAGAGGCAAATGTCTGACCAATTCAGATTAGAGGTCTTAACCATTCAGACTCTGTATAAATCTTAACCATTCAGAGGCAAATGTCTTAACCATTCAGACATCTGCTCGTGAAACGAACAGTCTGAACCATTAAGTGCTGAACAGTAAAATGTCTGAACCATTAAGAGCCTCATTAAGAGGTAAACAAACAGCCCCTAAGATGTCTAAGGCATGCTAAAGTTAAATCAACAGAGAGTGATCACTTTGTGTCTCTGGATTTAACATGACATCTGTAACGAAAGGATAAATGATAGATTCACCTAAATCATGTTCAAGTAAGGGACTTGAAAGGGATGATGTTATTGAATGAGACATATAGTCATACGTATTGGGGGTAGTAAACCGTAGTTAGGCGTCATTTACTACTTGCATCAATCTTCTATATATCTTGTGCAAGTGGGAGATTGTTGGACTCTGTATGCCCAAGACACCTATTAAGTTGATGTGGCTAGTACGTTATGATCCAAGTCGAGTCATACCCAATAACAAGCTAGACAAACACTTATATTATTTATTTGTGATATGATCAAACAAATAAATATTAACACTTACAATATTTAGAAATTGGTTTTCTAAATAATTGCACTTGACAAACCAATAAATTATATGGATAATTTATTTTGAGAGAATATTTTATCTTGTTATTTAATAGGTTAAATAACATAGTAAAAGTTATACAAGTCTTATAACATGAGATGTTATAATTTTATAAAAGTTATAAAATACATATATATAAGACTTATATTATTTAAAGAAAAAAATTGAATTTTTTTTAATAAAAGTCTAGGCCGCCACCCCCCCCCCCATGGGGTCTTCCCAAGAAATGTTAGTCCAATAGAAATGCATGCAAATGCATGTGCTAGAGAAGATTTGATTGGGTGGTCTAACCAAGACCATTTTGGTCCAATGGGGTTTCATGCACTTGCATGTGTAAGTTGGCACATGATTGGTCAAGGTGGGTGGCAATTCTCTCTCATGGTTCTATAAATACTTAGATCACAAATGCAAGAATGTGCAAGACTTGTGAACTTGATTTTGCTCTAAGAATTTCGGCCAAGAGATGGTTGATTCAAGAGTTTCAAGTTTGTAAAATCAAGTGCAAGAACTCCATAATATTCTCTAGAAAAATCGGTCATGGTGGTTGTTTAGAGAGAATCTTAGTGAGTTCATATGTGTAGAAATCCTAGCTAAACATAAGGTGTTTGTTGGAAGGCTTGGGGTATACAAGCTTGAGGTCTTCTACACTTGAAGGCAACCGTTCAAGAATCATCATCATCTTCATGTCCTTTACTACTTGGAAGGTTGTATTCTAAACACTCTATGGTTGTGTTTTATTTTGATAGCATGCATGTTCGTATATGGATCCGAGATTGGGTTTTACATATAAAATGAGTTTTATATCTTGTAAGTAACATGTTTTAAATAATAAATTTCCGCTGCGTTTTTATTTCATAAGGATGAAATTACTTTGATAAACATGACAAAAACCCAACAGGACATACCTCTTACGAGTCGGAAGTAACCGACAAACCACAAAGGATCATAGCAAGCAAGAAATACCGGCTATGAGAGATAAGTCAAAATCACTTGCTACAGATGTGAGAAACTTGGGCACTCTTCCTACGAATGCCCAACCAAGAAAACTAAGGAAAATGAGTCACTCTTGTTCGAAACAGAAGATGATGATGAACCAGCACTGCACTTCTGATGTGCCTAGACGATGAAGAAAAGTAAAATGGGAAATTTGGTCGTGTGAAACGATCAAAGCAGAAAAACCGTGTGATGCGGGGAGGAAGATAACCTGTGAAAGGTACAATAAATAATCCATTAGGTGGACTAGATCAGGTAAGAGTGGAGAATCCGTGAGGGAAGCAATCAGTATGAAGAACTTGTTGTGAGAGACAACCGTGGAGAGGATATTAAATTTATGATAGATCAAAGAGAAGGATACAAATAATCCTGTGACTGGGTCAGAAAAAATTGTTGTGTGATACAACCTCAAGAGAAATCTGAGTGAGTCGGTTTATCTAAAATCTATGCGAGATGGATTGAATTTGCGTGATATGATGATGGGCATGTTATTTAAGACCGGGTGAAGTTCGTGTTGAGAAAACTACACAAGAAAAGGTTTGTGTGTTACAAATCAAGTGCGGTCAAGACTAGTGTGAAACAAAATGTTCGTGAGAAACAAGGTTCTTGAGAAGCAAGGTTCGGTAATAAGAAGATACATGTGAAGTGTTGGATTCCGAGGAGAATCGAGAAGATAAAACTGCTAGGTGTTCAAGATCTACAACTCAAGGATTTTCGTGATTAGGGGGTGAATGAAGTTACTAATTGATGTGTTCAAATATTAACATATAAATTTCATCAAATGAGGCATAAAACTAACCCTTTTTTTAGTACTAATGTTGGAAAAAGTGTGCTTTTGTCTTCCTTTTGTATTTTCAGGATTAAATGAGCTCAAATTAACAAAAGAAGCAAAAAGACACCAAAATCTAACATAAATACAAGAAAAGGAGCAAGACATGGCGTGCCCGACCCCACAACAGCATCTTCCCAAGCAAAACAAGAGATCAGAGGTCTGAACACGCCCCGTGCTCAGCCAGCACGGGGGCGTGCCCAAGTGTCAGCAGAAAAGACAAAGTGGTAGAAGCTTCTATTGCCCACCACGGGGCCGTGCTCAGCGGACACGGGGCCGTTGTCAACTATAAGATTCGCACAATCCAGGCAAATCTTCATAGTACAAAGATTCTTCTGCACACGGGGTCGTGCTCAGCGGACACGGGGGCGTGGTCAACTAATAAGACAAAGCTGCATTTAATGAAGAAAGAGAGGATGTGGACACGGGGTCGTGCCCACTGGACACGGGGCGGTGCCCGAGCTTCTGTTCAGCCTATAAATAGGAGTGCTTGGCTCAAGCTCAAACCATCCCTTGGCACACCACCTCTCTCACACTTCACCCACCACCCACCACCACCATAACACCATCATCCACCACCATCATCCATTGTCCATCGTAGAGTGTGTGAGTCGTCTCGGGATCCAAGATTGATCGTAAGAGTTCTTGACAATCAAGGCCATGTTTGCCTTAGTCTCTTACATCACTTGCTGAAGACAAAGTGTCTAGTGTAATACTTTTTATTTCTAATCTTTTGCACTTTTTATTTGGTTTTGTATTAATGACTTTAATAACTAGTTGCTTATGTTGAAGGTGATCTTTCCTTATCGTTTGTCCGTGGTGTCTTGGCATTATTTTACTATCTATATAAAATAAAAGATTTTCACCATTCATATCTCCACGGTCTATATGGAGGTATGTTGGCTACCTGGTCGGGGGTTAAGGGAACAGTTTGGTAAAGGTCTTGCCATTGTTCAGCGTTTAGAGGTCCTGCAATGGACCTGGGTCAAATTTAGTAGGACCTCCTTCAATACTTCACGGTATTGGATGGCGGGGGTCCAAACTCTTTGATCCCCTCATAAGTTAACTACTATTAATACTATAACCCGGCTATTTAGGACTGTATCCCTGCTGACTCAGACTACTTAGTCGAGGGTAACGTCACCTCCAAAAGAGGGGCCTACCATAATATTGCATTAATAACTTAATTCATTATCTTCCAATAATCCACCCTTTTAGGATTGTATCCTTGCTGACTCAAACTACTGGGGTGAGGGTAACGTCACCTTCAAAAGAGGGGCCTACTACAATAACTAAGATAATCTCTTAATTATGTGCAAAAGTGCGGAAATAATCAAAGGTTACACTAGATACGAGTCGGAACCAAGTGATTCATCTTGTCTATCTGTTTTTTCTTTTATTTTTATTTTCAGCATTTTTAGTTAGTTTTTATTTTTCTTAGTTTAAAACCTTTTTCTAAACTTTTTATTTTGATTAGACGTTGAGGATAAACCGGTATTAAAAGCTCTTGTGTCCTTGGACGACCTCGGTATCTTACCAACACTATACTACGCTCACGATGGGTGCACTTGCCCATATGTGTGTTTAGTGTTAGTAAAATATCGTGTTTTATAAATTTAAAACTTGGCTAAAATAAGTGTTAAAGGGGCTTAAAATATACACCTAATATATATAACACTTCACACGCATCAAGTTTTTGGCGCCGCTGCCGGGGACACAAGGATTTTAAGAAAGTTAGGAATCAGCGGCCTAATCGTTTTTCTTATTTTTCATTTTTTTTTTTAGAATTTTTTTTTATTTTTCAGCTTCTGCAGAACTCAGCACGGGTCGTGCCCGCTGAACACGCCCCGTGCCCAATCATTGGAACTAGCAATCCTGTTTTAAGTCAGACAGTAAGCTGAACACGGGGCCGTGCCCACTCAACACGCCCCCGTGCCCAAGTTTCAGTTACTGAAAACAGAACCGTAGGATCCCGACGGTTGGTAATTTCTGACACAAACATGAGTGATACTGATACTTTTTACTTTCGGCACTCTTATGGTACTATGTGGTGTCAATTATGTGGTGGTAGCCATAAAGAATTAGAATGCTTTTTTCTAAATTATAAACCCCACTATATAGACCCATCATTTCCTAGTATCCTTAAGAGGGTCGAAAGTAAAAATAATCCCTATCGCTCCCTCGAATGCGCCCAACCAGATATTCTAGGAGAAATGCTTCTCGACGAATTATTTCAACTAGAAGATCTAATTTTTAATTGGTTAGAAGAACTTAGGGGAGACCTCAAAAATCTTCTCCAAGACGATAACCAAGAAGAAAGGTTGGAAACGCATTCAAACAACTTCATTGTTTCCAATGATACTTCTAACTCTAGTGAGGACTTGAGCGATAGTCGTCCCTGTGTCGATTGTGCCATGAAGGACTCCCCATCGACTTCGTTCGATGCATACATAGACCTGAGCGATTCGACATACACCTTCTTTAACGAGAGCCCGAAAAGGGTTGGACTTGTCCACCTACATATAGCATAGGAATCACCCTCACCGACAACCTCTTGCGTTCTCGTTTTAATCTAGAACAATTAAGGTATCTTAGGCACTTTGGGGTTGTTCCATCCAGTAAGGAACCACCCGATCCGGGAAAATTCCTTGAAATTTGAAGAAATCATTAAGACAGCTTCTAGACACGGGGCCGTGTCCAGGTCAACACGCCCCCGTGTCCACCCAAAAGATTCTCTTCTGGTTTTGTCAGAATGCGGACAAAAATGTGTCAGGATTCCATCTGCACACGGGGCCGTGTCCAGCCGACACGGGGCCGTGCGCAACGTACTGTCGTTTTCTATAAATGCAGCCAAGAATCCTGCACATTTGAACCATTCCAGGAACAGAGATTTGAGGAATATTCTCACATACCATCCTAGATATTTTCTAAAAGAAGTTTCTCAACTATCTTCTTGTCCTTTCCTCTTTTATCCACTTTCATCTTCTTCAATTCTCTTCATACTTCCATTAAAGCTTGAACCTTCTATAGTTTCAAGCCTTATTGAGATGTTTGTTAGATTTTTTGTTCATGGAATATTGATAAAAATAAGTTTCATAACAATGTTTTAAGTTGTTTAAGTTCAAAAATGTTTCAAAAATCATAAAAACAATTTGAAACCCCAAGATTCCTTGTCCATAAATCCTGCAGATACCTGAACACGGGGCCGTGTTCAGTGAACACGGGGCCGTGTCCGAAGTACTGGACCCATAGGATTGAACTCTTTTCGGCATGTTTTCTCAGAATGACAAGCAGAACAAGCGGAAACTCTTCGTCACATTCCAGGAACAATAGGCAGGGGAGGAGGTCATCTACGGTTGAGGATTCTCTAGTAAACTATGTTTACGCCTTAAGAGAAGCCCTTGATGAAGTAACAAGTGTGGAAGAGGCTTTGGTCGACCGCATTAATCATTTGACGGTGGGACTAGAAGGATGTCTCTGGGAGGTCAACCTTTTGCACCAAAGGTTGAACATTCTCGCCTCTCCTCCTTTGGTACCGATTATCACCCAAAGGGCATGGAATGTGGTGCCGGAAGTCATCATTCCGGCCGAATGGTACACCCTACATCCGGAACCTCCTCGAGACATACTACAAGGGGTTCCGGTGGGTGTCGCTCATCCTCCTCAAGATGTCGAGGAACATGAAGCCGCCTCCCTTCTCCCGAGGGAGATAGAAGAATGGCTCTAGCAACATCTTAGGAACACCGTTCGGCTTGGAGCTCTACAAGGCTTTTAAACCGGAAATCTATTTCCGGAATTTTGGTTCTTATTGAAGAAGTAGAACTCCTTAGGAAGATTTTACGCATCACTTGACCTATTTAATATTAGGACCCTTAACTTTTATTTTCTACTTTATTTTTCATTTTTAGGACTACTATGTAATTCTCTCTATGATTAATGAATGATGGTTTTAGTTAAATTGGTGTTATGAATGGTGTTGAAATGAATAAAACACACTTGAGATGGCAAAGGATGCAAGGGAAACTTGAACCAGCACTCCATACAGGAAAACAGAACCGTCCGACAAATTTCTTCATTTACAGTAAGCTCGGCACGGGCCGTGTCCACCCAACACGGCCCCGTGCTGCACAGTCTGCAGAAAAATACCCAGTTCAGGTAACTGGACACGGGCCGTGTTTACCCAACACGCCCCCGTGTCCAGACTTCTGTTTCTCTTGTTTAATTTTGTTACTGGCACTTGAACACGGGGCCGTGCCCGGATCACACGGGGCCGTGTTCAGCAACCAGTAACACAAAATTTTTTCTTTTTACACCTTTTTACACATTCAATCAACCTAAAAACTTATTTTTGGGACACATTGAGGACAATGTGTAATTTAAGTGTGGGGGGATGCTAAAACCTTGAATCCCGCAAGTCCTAAATATAAGCCTTACACAAAACTCTATTGGAACCGCTAATCACCCCAAATTTTTTTCAAAAAATTTTTCATTTTTTTTACTTGTCTAGGTTTAATTCGGGAAATTCAAGTTCTTAAAAAGGTTATATTTTTACGAATTTACAACCGATAGCGTCGTGATAAAAAGAACTAACATAAGAAAATTATGAAAAGGCATGACAAGCTTAGTTAAAATTTGATTATATATACTTGATCACATAAAAACCCATTCCCACAAAAGTGAGTTTTGAGCCTTTATTGAGCATACACTTACATATCATTTGACTAAATGCTCATTTTCGTTTCTTGTGTGAATAGCCGCTTGGTTCTTAAGACTCTAGAACTTGCCATGACGATACATTCCCGATCCTTACCAACTTAGACCCGAGTAAGTAAATGATGGAGGCATTAGGACTAACCTTTTTTATTTCTACACCATTATTTTTCTTTTTTTTTTACCACCTACCCAAAATCCCCCTAGTTAGCCCCTTTGAGCCTAAACCTTTTCATTTCATAACCCAAACCAAAAACCCTTTTTACCCACCAAAACCTTTTTCATTTTTAACACTTTGTTTTAGTAACAAGTTCGGTTCTTCATATGACTTTTCAAAAAAAAAAAAAATTTGATGATGAAGCAAAAATAAAATAAACAAACAAGTTCATCAAAAATAACTTTGTTTGAATAATAGCTTCATCAAAATAAAAGTTACAAAAATAGAAAGTCATATGAAAACCGACACGTGTTACGCTTTTCGCCATTTTTTTTACTAACCACTAACCACCAACCCAACCACCTACCTTTAACCCAAGCCTAACCCTTAACCCACAAAGTCCTCTTGATATTTACAAAGGTATATAAGTTAAAAAGGAGGAGGATTGATTTCTTGGCAAGCCTATGGTAGGAGTAAGTTCCATGCCGCTCTCGAGTGATCCACAAAAATACATTTTCAGCCGAGTGTTGAGTGATCCCCGTGAGGTATGTGAACTTGTATATAAATAGAATTTTACAAAGGCATGTTATGCCCTAATAAGTAATTTATCTTATGAAAAGTTTTTAATAAATCATGACGAATAGGATTGTAAATAAATAAAAATAAAATTAAATAAATAATCTTGGAAATCCCGACACTCTACGACAAGCCCAAAACCTTCTTTTCTACCCATTCCATTTGGGAGTGTAAATAGCCACATATTAAAGAGTTTTGCTTGAGGACAAGCAAAGATTCAAGTGTGGGGGTATTTGATGTGTTCAAATATTAACATATAAATTTCATCAAATGAGGCATAAAACTAACCCTTTTTTTAGTACTAATGTTGGAAAAAGTGTGCTTTTGTCTTCCTTTTGTATTTTTAGGATTAAATTAGCTCAAATTAACAAAAGAAGCAAAAAGACACCAAAATCTAACATAAATACAAGAAAAGGAGCAAGACATGGCGTGCCCGACCCCACAACAGCATCTTCCCAAGCAAAACAAGAGATCAGAGGTCTGAACACGCCCCGTGCTCAGCCAGCACGGGGGCGTGCCTAAGTGTCAGCAGAAAAGACAAAGTGGTAGAAGCTTCTATTGCCCACCACGGGGTCGTGCTCAGCGGACACGGGGCCGTGGTCAACTATAAGATTCGCACAATCCAAGCAAATCTTCATAGTACAAAGATTCTTCTGCACACGGGGTCGTGCTCAGTGGACACGGGGGCGTGGTCAACTAATAAGACAAAGCTGCATTTAATGAAGAAAGAGAGGATGTGGACACGGGGCCGTGCCCACTGGACACGGGGCCGTGCCCGAGCTTCTGTTCAGCCTATAAATAGGAGTGCTTGGCTCAAGCTCAAACCATCCCTTGGCACACCACCTCTCTCACACTTCACCCACCACCCACCACCACCATAACACCATCATCCACCACCATCATCCATTGTCCATCGTAGAGTGTGTGAGTCGTCTCGGGATCCAAGATTGATCGTAAGAGTTCTTGACAATCAAGGCCATGTTTGCCTAAGTCTCTTACATCACTTGGTGAAGACAAAGTGTCTAGTGTAATACTTTTTATTTCTAATCTTTTGCACTTTTTATTTGGTTTTGTATTAATGACTTTAATAACTAGTTGCTTATGTTGAAGGTGATCTTTCCTTATCGTTTGTCCGTGGTGTCTTGGCATTATTTTACTGTCTATATAAAATAAAAGATTTTCACCATTCATATCTCAACGGTCTATATGGAGGTATGTTGGCTACCTGGTCGGGGGTTAAGGGAACGGTTTGGTAAAGGTCTTGCCATTGTTCAGCGTTTAGAGGTCCTGCAATGGACCTGGGTCAAATTTAGTAGGACCTCCTTCAATACTTCACGGTATTGGATGGCGGGGGTCCAAACTCTATGATCCCCTCATAAGTTAACTACTATTAATACTATAACCCGGCTATTTATGACTGTATCCCTGCTGACTCAGACTACTTAGTCGAGGGTAACGTCACCTCCAAAAGAGGGGCCTACCATAATATTGCATTAATAACTTAATTCATTATCTTCCAATAATCCACCATTTTAGGATTGTATCCTTGCTGACTCAAACTACTGGGGTGAGGGTAACGTCACCTTCAAAAGAGGGGCCTACTACAATAACTAAGATAATCTCTTAATTATGTGCAAAAGTGCGGAAATAATCAAAGGTTACACTAGATACGAGTCGGAACCAAGTGATTCATCTTGTCTATCTGTTTTTTCTTTTATTTTTATTTTCAGCATTTTTAGTTAGTTTTTATTTTTCTTAGTTTAAAACCTTTTTCTAAACTTTTTTATTTTGATTAGACGTTGAGGATAAACCGGTATTAAAAGCTCTTGTGTCCTTGGACGACCTCGGTATCTTACCAACACTATACTACGCTCACGATGGGTGCACTTGCCCATATGTGTGTTTAGTGTTAGTAAAATTTCGTGTTTTATAAATTTAAAACTTGGCTAAAATAAGTGTTAAAGGGGCTTAAAATATACACCTAATATATATAACACTTCACACGCATCACTAATCACTACACATCCTAAGTACGAGGGTTTATTGTGTAATTAGTTTAAAGATAGTTTAGGGTAGTTATGAAGTACAAGGACCAAAGGTGTCGAATTGAAAGATTGTAACCAGCAACCCTAAAGGGATCGGCATCTCCTTTGGGTCGCGACTGTTGGATTTGGCGGCATCAAGAAACAACAAGGAGACACACCGCTTCAACAACAATCTCATCCACAAGTTCAAGAGACACAACCGTTCGTGAACACGTCTATTCATTCGCATCCATTGGTGTAGTATAAATAGGGCTTTAGATTTCAATTGTAAAATACATGTATTCAGAGATTCAAGCTATATTCAAGTTCAGTTTGTTATATTTGATTCATGTTCTAGAGATCAAAGATCAATTGGGACCAACAGAGGGTACAAAAAAAACGATAACCGATTTTTGGTTGATTAGTTTAGGGTTAATCCGTTTTTAGTTAATTTAGTTTTTGGTTTCGATTTTAGTTAATGATCCAGTTATTGCTCACCCTAGACACTCTTAATCACGTAACATATCAAATTTTTTTATATAAAAAACTATAGCAATACTATACTCAAATTAAACAGAACAAAATCAAACTATTTGTGAATTTGATCATGTTCAACCGTCCTTGATTCTCAAACTTAGGGCTGATTTTTCTTGATTGTTCATATTATTCAACCCATGTATAAACAACTGTTGTAAATTTGAGTCCTTTGGTCGCTGGTTGTTCCTGTTTCAGCTGGGTTCAGTTTGACATAGTATTTGGTGTTTATTCATTATATCTTCTCTCTAGACTGACCGAAGATCTTTGTAGTGGAATAGACCTTGAGATTAACTTTCATTTTATTCATGACATGGTGCTAGTTCAGACTTTATGTGTTCGATACGTGACTACTACACTTCAGCTTGGGGATCTTTTGACCAAAGGGTTGTCTTCGGTTCGTTTTTTGACACTTTGCGGTGCATGAGAGAAGTGCAAAGTGTTGTTATAGTTAGCTCTATCGTCTATATATAGAAGTGCATGAGAGAAATTTAACGTGGAGTTTGTTATTAACATTGGGTTGTGAGAAATTTGACCACCGGGAAAAGTGAACCCATAGGAAAAAAAAATGTTGGTTCCGCCATGGGAGAAACTCATCTAACACTTATATTAAGGGTTTTTTTTTTTCGACGTCCCTTGCGACCAATTGATGCAGGGAAATAAAGCAAAAAAAAAAAATTTTGCTAAGCGAAACATCAGTGAATTGCACAGAGCCTCATCAGTGACCCTTTGTCGACCAAACCATATCGATCATGGGCTCTGTCAGCTGTTCACACAGGTACAATTCTGGAACTTCGTTCTCTATTTTGACATGTTGCTCTTCTTTGTTTCTTGGATTAATTCAAATTTCGTTTTTGAGCAGCACCTTCTCATACTAGACAAGCTAATCCCACTAATTGGGTATATTGCAGTCACATTTTTATGTGCTTGATGTTTTTATAATAATAAACTGAATTATCTGCAGGTTTTATACAGGCCATTGATACAACTGCTTCTTCATATGACACTGCCTGGGTAGCCATGGTCCCTTCTCCAAGCTCACCCAAATCCCCTTGTTTCCCCGAGCGTCTTAACTGGTTAGTTAAAAATCAGCTTGATGATAGTTCCTGGGGTCTTGCTAATCACAATGGTACGCACTTGTTACTTAAAGATTCCCTCTCATCAACATTAGCATGTATTGTTGCAATAAAACGATGGAATGTCGGGGAAGACCAAATTAATAAAGGTATGTATGTGTATTTATGATGCTTTCTTGCTTGTTGTCTGTTAAGTGTTATTGTTCATTCATTGAATAGTCAACTCTTGGTGCAGGTCTACATTTTATTGAGTTGAATCTTGCTTCAGCTACTGACAAAAGTCACCCATCTCCCTTTGGTTTTGACATCATATTTCCTGGTATGCTGGAGTATGCAAAACAGTTGAACGTAAAGGTATTCTTTTACTGATTATGCGAGTTATATTGAAAAGAAAATAACTTTAATTGTTGTTATCATTATCATTTAGATGTCGTTCAAATGAAATGGAAGCATACCTGGCATATAATTCAGAAGGACTCGGTAATTTATATGATTGGCATATGGTGAAGAATTATCAGATGAAAAATGGTTATGTTTTCAACTCACCATCAGCAACAGCAGCTGGTTTTCTTAATCATCAAGATGTTGGTTGTCTTAATTATCTAAATTCACTTTGGACAAGTTTGGTAATGCAGGTGCGAGTTTCTTACCTTGCCATTTATCAATCCCAGTCCCAACAGCTTATCCTCTATTGATTTATATATCCGGCTTTCCATGGTTGATACACTTGAAAGATTAGGAATCGCACCCCATTTCAGTATGGAAATTAAAAATGTTTTAGACGTAACATACAGGTAATTAAAAGCATTCACTTTTATCTAATAAAAACATCTGAAGTATTAATGCAAATCATTTGGTCCAATTTAGAAATTGGGTGGAGAGGGATGAGCAAATATTCATGGATGTTGTAACTTGTGCTTTAGCCTTTTGGTTATTAAGGATCAGTGGGTATGAAGTATCCTCGGGTCATCATCATCATCATACTCAGTAAATCCCACCAATAGCAAAGCTAAGGTAGGGTCTGAGGAGGGTAAGATATAGACAGCCTTACCTCTACCCCGTAGGAATAGAGAGGTTGTTTCCGGTGAGACCCCCGGCTCAATAGTAGTTTTGAATCAAGCCTTGGACATAAGGCACATAACACTCAGCAGCAATTCAGATATATACCTGAGGATATCCTCAGGTATTTATCTGAAATAAAAACATATAATAGGTCGTTTACTTTATATCATTATATTATTGTTATATATTTCATTTCATCACTAATGAAGGAGCTTTCAAAGACGAATATGCAGCTCTTGAAGTGTATAATGTATCACAGGTTTTATACCCAGAGGAATTATCTTTTGGAGAGCAAATCTTGAAGTCGGGTGATTTTCCCAAAAGGATAATATCCACTGATTCAAACAGGCTTTCTAAATTTATTTGCAAAGAGGTTCTATTTTTCACTTTTACTCTGACTCGTAATTACATCTCTTTCTCATGTCTGTGTAACCAACATATTTGAATGGTTAATATAACCAGGTGGACAATGCTCTTAACTTCCCCTTTAATACCGGTTTAGAATGCATAGACACTAGATGAAATATAGATCATTACAATGTAGACGATACAAGAATTTTGAAAACTACATATCCGTGAGATTTTGATTTTAAGTGTAAATATTTAAAATATTAAGCAGTGCATAGCTCTGAATATTTAAAACTAATATTTACATTTTGATTTGATTAACAAATAAGTGATCATGTTGCGTCAGGTGGGTGGTAGAGAATTAACTGGACCAGCTCAAGTTTGCCAGGCAAAAGACAACCTAGTGTTATTTCTCTGTTGCTGCAACACTATTGTCTCCTGAGTTATCGGACGCCCCTATTTCA
Organism: Helianthus tuberosus; assembly: GCA_030545235.1. Classification (NCBI taxonomy): domain Eukaryota; kingdom Viridiplantae; phylum Streptophyta; class Magnoliopsida; order Asterales; family Asteraceae; genus Helianthus; species Helianthus tuberosus. The sequence goes on along the minus strand of CM060449.1, from coordinate 18,116,939 downwards.
TGGGCCAAAAATAGCATTCTTACTACAGTAGTTGATGACCTTTTTGATGTTGGTGGTACTATCGAAGAACTGGTCAACCTAATTCAGTGTGTTGAAAAGTATAATCTTGATCCATATATATAACTGATTTTCTTAATTATTTTGAATTCCTAAAGGGTTTTGAATTTAAACTGCAGATGGAATGTAGACGTTGACAAAGATTGTTGTTCAGAGCAAGTTCGAATTGTATTCTTAGCATTAAAAGATGCAATCTGTTGGATTGGGGACACAGCTTTCAAATGGCAAGAACGAGATGTAAAAGGCCATGTTATTCAAATTGTAAGATATGCAACGTTTTCTACTTTATATACTAAAAGGTGTTCATTTATTTATTGTTTATATAGTGGTTGGATGTGATGAATAGTGCGTTGAGGGAAGTTATGTGGACAAGAGATGCTTATGTACCAACAACAAATGAATATATGGAAAATGCTTATGTTTGGTTTGCATCAGGCCCGATTGTACTGCCCCTTGTTTATTTTGTGGGACCCAAATTGACAGAAGAGATTGACAAAAGCTTCAAGTATCATTATCTATACGAGCTAATGAGCACCTAGGGCTGGCTCCTGAATGATATTCATAGCTTCAAGGTACATGGTCAATGGCAGAGCTTGAACAAATATATAGGGGGATGAACTCAAGAAAATCAGGGAGGACAAGAATTTTTAGGCAAAATCAAGTATATACAATTTCCGGACGAAATACGTGTAGATTTACACACCTTAGAAATAAAATGGGGAGGTTGCACCCCAGTGGCCTCTTAAAAGCTTTGCCTATGATAGCAATGAGTTAGAAACAATATGTGGGTCTTTTGAAATGGGTGGGTCAGTAGCCCATGGGTCACGATTGACACAACTGGAGGTTCATAGAAAAGGGCTAGAGGAGTTAAACATTAATATTCCATGCATGTTAAACTATCCACGTCCCCACCACCAACAATTTCTTTTAATTGTTTCCATATTCTCATGCAGTTAGTTTCTATGCTGTTGCAAGTTGTATTTCTAGCTTATGAGGTAGTACTAGTTGGTTTTTATTTGCTTTATATGTACTGAACTTTTATTTTAATGGAGGTGGTTGATTCGTTGTGAAAAAAGGTTTATTCTCTGTGTTTCTCTTTATACATGAGTAACCAGATTCCTTTGCTAATCTAAGTTTGGTAACTTGGGTGGTGTTCTTTGGACCCTAATAGTGAACTAGGTGGTGTTTCTGTATCCTGGTTCAGTTTTAGGTTTGCCCAACGAATTCGATTGAGTGGTGTTTCTGTATCTTAATCGATCCGTTGTTATTCGATTTCATACTTCATATCAGTTACCTACTCTGATTCCTACCATTTGGTATCAGAGCCGAAGACACGATTCGTTTTCGACTCATTTTCCTTTCTTCAACATCACAAAAAAAAAAAAAAAACCTCAGTCCCAACAACGTCCTAAGAAAACAGAACAATGGAGCAACAGTTAAACGAATTGCAAGATCAGATTCAGGCGTTGATGGTAGCCATGCAGAGACGAAACACTGACCGAACCCCTCCTCGGTATAGGCCTGATGATGATGACGACAGTGATACCTACTCGACTGCCGGTGACTACAACCCATACGGGCGCCGACATCGTGATACTCATCACAGGAGTGATATCAAGGTTGATATCCCTGAATATGATGGACGTTTAGATCCTGATGAGTTTGTAGAGTGGCTGCGTACAATCGAAAGAGTGTTTGATTACAAGCAAACAGGGGAGGAGAAGAAGGTAAAACTTGTTGCTTCAAAGCTAAGAAAGTACGCTTCAACATGGTGGGCAAATATGTGTTTGCAACGTGAGAAACTTGGCAAAGAAAAGGTCCGATCTTGGAGTAAGATGAAGAAACTCCTCAAGACAAAATGTATTCCTCCGTACTATCTTCAAGAAAGCTTTTCTAAACTGCATTTTATCAAGCAGGGATCAAGAACTGTCGAAGAGTATTCCCAGGAGTTTGAACATCTACTTATGAAGTGCAGTTTAAGCGAAGACGACCCCCAAACACTGGTGCGATACCTCGGTGGGTTAGAATCACCAATTTCTAATATGGTGGAGTTACAGCCCTACACAACATTGGCTGAGCTTACATTATTGGCACACAAGGTGGAGGGTCAGCAAAAGGCACGAGGTAAAGTTGAGGCGACCAAACCATCACACAAAACAACGGTTCATACACCTATACCTACACCTAATTCGATCCGATCTTCGAGTTCAGGCACTTTAAAGACTTTGGAGTTACCAGAAGGTTCAGCCACCGCCTCGAGACACACCCATCGTTGTTTCCAATGCCAAGGATTGGGTCATATTGCGTCCGAGTGCCCTAACAAACGGATCATTACACTTGCTAAGTTTGAAGACCTGGTTGGACCCAAGTTTGATGAAGAACTAAACCGGCAGCAAGATACAAACGAGGTGGTAATAGGTCCAGATGAGGGAGATTGTTTTGTAATACATCGAGCTCTAAATGTGACCGCTGTTCAATGTGAAAACCTGCAGCACGAAGCTCTTTTCCATACCTGTTGCACCATTCGGGACAAGGTTTGTTCACTTGTTATTGATGGTGGGAGCTGCACCAATGTTGCATCCCAAACCATGATATCCAAACTGAGTTTGTCTACCGAACCACACCTTTCTCCTTATGACATCCAATGCCTAAATCAAGGAAAAGGCATACGTGTTTCAAATCGTGTTTTACTTTCATTCTCTATTGGAAACCAATACAAGAACGAAATTTGGTGCGACGTAATTCCAATGGATACATGTCACGTCTTGTTAGGTCGTCCTTGGTTGTTCGATCGCCGGGTTGTTCATGACGGGTACAAGAACACGTATTCATTTGTCCAAGATGAAAGAAAGATAACGTTACTACCCATGGTCGATAGCGACTTGGTGATAATGTCCTCTTAGTTTAACATCAGAGAAAAAATTTGCTAAAGCTCATCATCATCCATTATTCTATCAAAAATTAATTTTAAATACATAAGGGTTATTTATATAAAGTGGTAGATTTTAAATCTTTTCCTTATAAGCTTGATATGGGATTAGGTGGTTTTGTGGACCTTGAGTGTGAGATCGTTAGATGATTTTTAACTTGAATATAGTGCTAGCATGAAAAGGGCCTTGATGAGTTGGCGGTTGAGTTTAAGTGGATAACAATACCGGTAATCGTTGTTATACTTGCTTATATCTTTTTAATTAAAGTAACCAAAATTTTTGATACCATCTATCCTAATTATGGTTCCATTGCAGTCTTTTTCAGTGACGAAAAAGATGAAATGTGGGGATATATATTATACTCTAAATTAAACATATTTTTATATAATAATTCCTACACTCTAGAGTAACTTTTGGGTTATTTTTATTAAATTCTACTTGATATTCTAAGTTCAACGGTTTAATGAGAAAATAAGCTAATACAAGTAGAAATGTTAAAAATAAATAGATGGTGATAATTAATATGAGTGAGTGTTAATGTTGAGAAATATTATAATTGATTAGTTATAAAGTAATTTAATGTAATGGAAATTTCAACGAGAGATTAGAGAAAAATCATAATTATCCCGCCCCCTAGCTCACATGGCAATCCCCATGTGGTTTGGGTTGGGCCGGCTTCCTCCTTGGAGGTCGCCGGTTCGACTCCCGGGTGTTGCATACGGGGGGTGGGACGTCCCAATGATGGATCGTATCCTACCGAGGCATGGTGCGGTCTTGAGGGCAACCCGCTTTTTCCCAGCTGTTACCCCAGCGAGTCTCTCGTGTGGGGGCAGTATGGTTTCCGGGTGGAAGTCAGCTTACGCGGCGGCCGGGGCCCAATCGAACATCGCGTCCGTAGGCGCGGGGCTGACGGGGGAATGTCTTTGACATGAACCCGGTGACCACTGGTCCAGTACATAAAAAGTCACCTTCCCAAAAAAAAAAAAAAAAAAAAAAAAAAGAGAAAAATCATAATTGAGAATTAAATGAGCCAGAAACTTAAATTGAATTAGTAGTCATATCTAATTAATTATTGTATTTTGCTTAAAGTCCATCGCAGTTAATGAAAAAGCTCTAAAAGTCAAGGGGCTCATAAGTGACATTATGTATTGGGCTGGATTAGTCCAACATGGCTTCGAGATGGACTTTAAATGTGATTAGGATTGAATAATATAGGAGGACCCTACTAGAGGTGCACATTTCGGTTAATTTCTTAACCGAAACCGGTTAACCGGTTTTTGCAGTTAATGGGCCAAGAAAAAAAACCGGTTACGGTTAATAACCGACCGGTTAATAACCGACCGGTTAATAACCGGTTATTCAAGCTGAACATCATTAACCGTTAATAACCGACCGGTTATAATAAACCGGTTAACATGTAAAAAAACCGGTTAGGAACCGGTTAAAAACCGGTTATTATTAACACTCTAAAAAACCGGTTTTTAATTAACCGGTTAAAAACCGGTTATTGATAAGAATAACTAAAACCGGTTAGGAACCGCCGGTTATTAAATAACCTAAACCGGTTATTTTGGTACCGGTTAAAAACCGGTTTCGGTTACGGTTATTAACCGGTTTCGGTTAAAAAACCGGTTTTTTTGCCCATGTCGAGACCCTACTATAAGAGGGATTATTATTCTTTGGAGGCTGTGGACGACACATAAGGGTTAGTATCGATATCCGTGAAACACCCTGAATTGTTTGGACAATATTTGGTGTAATGGGGCCCTCCACAGACCAAACACATGATAAAAAAAATATATAAATAAAACCAACTAATAAAAAAATATTTACAAAAGCGACTAGAACACTACGACTAGACACAAACCCTGAGACTCAAACTACAAATAAGACTAATTTAAACGTATAAGATCGGTCAAAGTAAGTAAAAACTAGATTGATGACTCGGGTCGTTCTCGAAATTGCCAGTGTCCCCGACAACGGCGCCAAAAACTTGATGTGTGAAAAATGTGTATGTTAATTTCGATACAAGTTTTAAAATGGAATAGCTTCTAAACCACACACAATCGGCAAGTGCACCGGTCGCATTGTAGTGTAGATGGCAGGACTGGATGTCAATCCGTGGACACTATGGGCGAAATTTCGATACTTAACCTCTCTCAAAAACCTAGCTAATTGTGATTGGAATTTTGTTTTGAGAAAAATTATTTTTAAAATAAAAAAAATTAAATAAATAGACGACCAAATAGCAGCAAGCGGAGACAACAAGAGACTGGATTGAAACTGAAGTATGAGAAAAATAGGTTACATAGGCAAGAATCTCTAGACTTATTAATAAAATATTAACCTTGGTTTCGAATGAAGACTCTGTCTAACTCGATAAACCCCAAGAAGGTAAACCGAACCTAACAGTACGACAAGTGATGAAATGCTAAAATGGACTGATTCGATTTATCGACCACCAAGTCCAACAACTATCAGGTATAAAATAATATTTACTAAAACCCTTAAATTATGAAGCAGAAATAACCAAGAACACCGAGACCCTAGGAAACTCTAGACGCGAATAAACAGATGAACCCGAGTTATATGCCACCCAAACTGCCAAACAAAGCTCAGCTAATAACCTAGCAGATCTTGATTAGATTTCTCACCTCTAGAAAAGATTACACGTTTTAATTAATTGGTTTTAATAATTATTAAACTTGAATTAGATTTCTTACTTTCAAGGTCTAGACCGAAATGTTACAACCTAGACTGAATCCCGGCTCTAAAGTTTATTTCTAAGTATCTAGAGCAATAGAACCAACAAATATATTATTAAGCCAATCAACACCAACACACAAATAATAGAATCGGGTTCAAAAATTATAACATGCAAATCATCACATTTATTTAAAACCAAAAGTTGATCATTCAGATAAATTGTCTAGCTCATCAACCCTAGGCAACCATAAAAAGTTTAGTCGCTCATGTCTATAAACGAAGCACAAGCATGTTTAAAACAAATAAATTCAGCAACCATGTCTAAATATTCAAGTTAATAAAATCCAAACAAATAAACAAAGTCTAACAAAGAAAAATAATAAACTGCCAAGTCTTTCTTTAATCCCAAAAGCTTCTCTGAATTCTGCTCCAAGACTCTTCAGATACTCTCCAGCCGTCAACAGCCGGTTTGCCGTCCATAGCTTCCAAAGAATAATAATCCATCGTAAAGTAGGGTCTCTCCTATATTATTCAATCCTAAATCACATTTAAAGTCCGTCTCGAAGCCATGTTGGATGTTGGACTAATCCAGCCCAATACACAATGTCACTTGTGAGCCCCTTGACTTTTAGAACTTTTTCATTAGAGTTAATTACTGTTTTCGTCCCTGAGGTTTGTCAAAAATAACGGTTTCAGTCCATTAATTAAAAATTGCGATTTCAGTCTATTAGTTTCATTTTCGTAACCATTTCAGTCCACTTTTCAAACGGCGTTTGTTTTATGCAGTTAATGGAAGCACGTGCTTGTCACGTGATGGGCAATTTGGTCATTTCCATTCCAATTCTCACAAACCCAGTTGTATTAAATGACCAAATTGTCCATCACGTGACAAGCACGTGCTTCCATTAACTGCATAAAACAAACGCCGTTTGAAAACTGGACTAAAATGGTTACGAAAATGAAACTAATGGACTGAAATCGCAATTTTTAAACTAATGGACTGAAACCGTTATTTTTGACAAACCTCAGTGACGAAAACAATAATTAACTCTTTTCATTATCTGCGATGGACTTTAAGCAAAATACAAGAATTAATTAGATATGACTACTAATTCAATTTAAGTTACTACCTCATTTAATTCTCAATTATGATTTTCCTCTAATCTCTTGTTGAAATTTACAATACATTAAATTATTTTATAAATAATCAATTCTAATATTTCTCAACATTAACACCAAGGCTATGAGGTGTGTTTGGAGCCCCATGGGGCTTTATCATATCACCTAGGATCCATATCATCGCCATGTCAGCATGGGGGCTTTATCATGCCCCCTTTAATTTGGAGGGTGTGGATGGAGCCCCGTGTCATGATTAACTAATTATTTATTTATATATTTAATAACTACAAAATTAAAAATTAAAAATAAAAACATAATTTCATTAAAAATAAAAACATAACATACTAGAAAAAAAACAACATACTTAAAAAAAACTACATATATTTGGCCCGAATTTATGCCTTACGAGCCTCCAAAATGACTCGGTCCTCCTCTGGATATCGATTTGGACCGTTTGGATCTAGGGCGGGTTGGGTCGAACGGTGGCACAAGATGCCACTTTGGAGATTTGCGAAGAAGCTCCCATGTGGTTACCAACGTAAACATATGCCCATGGTGCATTCTATACTCGTTGTGGGCTTCTGTCAAGACATCGACGTCGCTCGCGCCACTCCTCCTTCGAGTGTTATTGATGAGGTTATTGTATATGTTGTTGAAGTTGCTAACCTTCAGCCTCATAGCACCCCACTTTCCCGAAAAAGAGTCGGCGGTTCGATACACGCCACGACCCATTGCGGCGAAAAACTTCTCGCGTATACGACCCCAAAATACCTTTATGTCTTGGTCATCTCCTAAAAAATATTATTTACAAAAGCATAAAAAAATTATTTACAAAAGCATAAAAAATATTATTTACAAAAGCAAAAAAAAATATTATTTACAGCAGCATAAAAAAATTATTTACCAACAATCTCGTCCTCCGACACGTCGAGCCAAGCTTTTGCCAACTCGAACTCTTCCTTAGGCGACCAAAATTCTACCTTCTTAGGGGTACGTTTTTCGGTCTCATCCTTCTTTTTATGGCTTCTTTTTTTTATAGAAGAGGATTCGACTTGGGTTTCGGGAACGAATTTGGTTTCGCTTGTGTCTTGGGCAGGTATGTTTGGTGGTGGCATGTTTGGCGGAAAAAAAGGGGGGTTGAGAATAATACCCGAAATATGGGGGCATCGGTTGAGTGGTGGGATGAGGAGAAGTTGGTGGCATTGGATAATATCCAACCTCACCCGTACGCGGGTCTCGGCGATAGCGGTCCTCTTGCTCGTTGTTTTGCAAATTTTGCCAAAACGGATTGGTCGGGTCCCATGGGTTGTTTGGGTTGTTGGGAAACATTGTTGGGAAGTTTTAAAAAATACGAAGAGAATTGTATAAAAAGTGAGGTAGAAAGTGAGAGGAATGATTTAAAAAGTGAGGTAGAAAGTGGGTATTTATAGTGTTAATTTATAAATAAAATAAAAAGTATATATTTTTTTTAAACTTTTGACAGTTTTCAACGGTCCAAAAAATTAATGCTCCTCGGTCCAAGCGCGTTGCAGCTCGTTACCATCTTGGCGATGGTTCAATAGCGCCCCGGCATAACGCCGGGGGTGTGGATCGATGGCGGGGTGGGGCGCTATGGGTGGCCAGCTGGGTTGGGTGACGCCCCCACACCCTCCAGCCTAACTCATATTAATTATCACCATCTATTTATTTTTAACATTTCTACTCGTTTTGCTAAACTTTGGGGAAATCAAGATTGTGGTTTCGATTATGTCGAGGCGTCGGGTCTCTGGGGGGTCTTCTCTGTATTTGGGACAAAGGGATTTTTGAGATGATAAGCTCAAGTTAAGGATAGGAATTTTTTGCTTGTAAATGGAAGAATTAAAGGGACCCAAGAGATGATAAATAATATAAACTAGATTTTGCCCCGCCCGCGTTGCGGGGCACTAAGCCGAATATTTCTCTAATAACATGTCCGTTTGTGTTTCGATTACTTTTACATACTACTCATAACACGATCTCAGAAAAAATTACATTGAGTCAACCAATTAAATTAAAACACTATCATACTTTTGCTTAAGAAAAACAAAAACAATAGAAAAACAATAATTTTAAACCGGGGGAAAAATAAAAATTACACCGAGTCAAACAATTAAAACAAAACACTACTATAGTTTTGTAAAAAAAAAAAAAAAACTAAAACGATGGAATTACTGTAATTTTACACTGGAGTTAAAATCGTAAATTGACTGGAAAAGCAAAGGAAAACGATGACAAAAATGTATATTTAGATTGAGGGCAAAATTGTAATTTGGGTGGGTGGGGAAAAAAACAAAACTAATGGAAAAACTGTAAATTTAAACGGGTCAAAATCGTAATTTTGAATCGAGGGCAAAATGGTAATTTTTAGTTTGGGGCGAAAGCATAATTTTATTTTGAACTTGGGTAAAAATTGTAATTTTGAACTGATAACAAAATCTTAATTTAAAGCGGGGATAAAATCGTAAATTGGTTGGCCAGTGGGGGAGTGCCAGGCAGCTTCCTGACACTATTCCCCCATCTTATGTCTGTAGTTATACACTGATGGCAAAATCGTAATTTTACTTGGAAAGCAAACAAAAACGATGACAAAAATGTAAATTTAAATTGAGGGAAAATGGTAATTTAGCTGGGAGGAACAAAACAAAACAAAACTAATGGCGAAACTGTAAATTTAAACGGGGCAAAATCGTAATTTTGAACCGAGTGCAAAATTGTAATTTTTAACTGGGGCAAAAACATAATTTTATTTTGAACCGGAGGCAAAAACGTAATTTTAAACTGATGGCAAAATCATAATTTTAAAGCGGAAACAAAATCGTAATTTAATTTGGCCTAAACCAGGTGAACTACTTACTATTTACCAAATTTCATAAATGTTATAGAGTTAATTAATGAAATCAATTAAGTAATAAAATAATGAAATAATCAAAAATATAAATATTATTATAAAAAAAATTGTGTACTGTTCATGGGAACTTTGGTTTAATATGTATAATGTGTATGCCCCTCAAAAAACTTTGGATAAACTGAACCTCTGGTATAAGATCAGGGAGGCGATGGAAGGTTTTGAAGGTTTGTGGGTTATCGTTGGAGATTTTAACGCGGTGCGTTGGCAGGAGGAGCGTAAAAATTCCAGCTTTAAGAATACGTGTGCTAGAAATTTTAATGAATTTATACACGCTATCGGGCTTGTGGAATATGATTTAAAGTGGAGGAGATTCACGTGTATTAGAGACAATGGGAGGAAGTTAAGCAAGATTGATCGTTTTTTGGTATGTCCGATTTTTTTTTCACAAATGGCCTGATGCTTGCTTGAGAGGTTTATCTTTCAAACATTCCGATCACTGTCCTTTGGTTCTTACGATTGACAAAAAGAATTTTGGGGCCAAGCCCTTTAGAGTTTTTAACTCATGGATGGGGAAAGCTGGTTTCCAGGAGACGGTTGAAAAAGCGGTGGAGTTGCAGGAGGTTTGTAGTGGGCCCGCGGATACTAAGCTTATGAGAAAGTTCAGTGCCATTAGGAATGCTCTAAAAGTTTGGAGATCGGAATTTATGAAAAAAGAAGGTGAGATTGTTATCAAAGCAGAAGAAGAGTAAGAAGAGCTTGAATATATTATGGAGGATCGGGATTTGAACGAAGCGGAGGAGTGGGCGTATGTAGAAAATAAAAAAGTGGTGTTGAACCACGAGTCCAATAAGTGTGAGGATTTGAAACAAAAATCGAGAACGAGATGGGCGCTTGAGGGTGACGAAAACACCAAATTTTTTCACTCTCATGTAAATATGAGGCGGGCTTCTAATAGGATTCTAGGTTTGAATTCAAATGGTAGCTGGATCACTAACCCAAATAAGATTAAAAGTGAGGTGATGACGTTCTTCAGAGGTCGGTTCAAAGAAGGGTGTCAGGTTAGACCTAACCTGTTTTGTGACAATATGAAGGAATTGAATCGGGAAGAGAAGGCCTTGTTGACCATGCCATTCTCGGTAGCTGAGATAAAAGATGCGGTTAATGATTGTGGTGATGATAAAGCGCCTGGCCCTGATGGATTTAATATGAAGTTTATTAAGAAATTCTGGGACTTATTCGACAAGGACTTCAAAGATATTATGGATGAGTTCTTTGATAGTGGAAAGATTAGTGTGGGATGTGGAAGTTCTTTCATAACATTGATTCCTAAAATAAAAGATCCTGTCGAGCTTAACAATTACCGACCTATCAATCTCATTGGTATCATAAGTAAGGTGATTTCTAAAGTCCTTGCCAACCGACTTATAAAGGTTATTGGGTCTGTGATCTCGGAAGCTCAATCGGCGTTCATTAAAGGCAATTACATTTCGTCGGCCCGCTTCTTATTAATGAAATCACGAATTGGGGAAAGAAGAATAAGAATAAGGCCTTCATTTTGAAGATTGACTTTGAGAAAGCATACGATAATGTTAATTGGAATTTCCTTTTATCAGCTTTTGGTCAGATGGGTTTCCCGAATAAGTGGTGCTTTTGGATTAAGGGAATTCTGGAATCGGCTAGATCGTCGGTGTTGGTGAATGGATCTCTGACTTTTGAATTTCAGTGCTATAAAGGGTTACGACAAGGGTTCCTATCTCTCCCTTTCTTTTTATCTTAGTTATGGAGAAGTTTTCTTGCATGATTGAGAAAGCTAGAAGTCTAAATATTTTCATGGGAATTCAAATGCCGAGTGAGCTTTGTGTATCTCATTTACTGTATGCGGACGATGCTATAATTCTTGGAGAATGGTCAGAAAGTAATATTCAGAATGTGGTACGTATCCTTCGGGTTTTTCATATCTGTTCTGGTCATTAACATCAACAAGTACAACATTTATGCGATCGGTGTTCAATCGGTTGTGTTATCCAGTATGGCAGAGATCGTGGGTTGTCAGGCGGGAGTTTTTCCTTTTAAATATCTTGGTCTCATGGTGGGGGCCAATATGAATAGAATTAATAATTGGAAGCCCGTTTATGATATTTTTGACTATCGGCTGGCTAAATGGAAGGCGGGTTTGTTATCTATTGGTGGTAGAATCACTCTCATCAAAGTTGTGTTGGAAAGTCTACCCAATTATTATTTTTCTTTGTATAAAGCTCCGATGAAAGTCATTAGTGATTTAGAAGCAAAGATAAGGAATTTCCTATGGGGTGGTGACAGTTCGGTGAAAAAATTACATTGGGTTGCTTGGGATAGAGTCTCTCTTCCTATCAAGAATGGTGGTCTCGGGTTAAGTAGGTTAAAAAACATCAATACGGCTCTTCTAGCCAAATGGAGATGGAGATTTCTTACTAACAAAAACAAATTGTGGAGTAAAATTATCAAAGCTTTACATGGCAACAGGAATGGCGGGGATTCCTTTCCTCGTAAAAAATCTCTTGGTGGCGTGCGGAACAATATTGTGCAGGTTCTCAATAAAACGATACTAGACGGAATATAATTGAAGAATTTTTTTAAAGTCTCGGTTGGCAATGGCGAAAACACTGCTTTTTGGTCCGATCACTGGATTGGTAGTAAACCCATCAAAGAATCATTTCCAAACATTTTTAAGCTTGAGGAAAGGAAATATTGCAAATTTAATTCCTGCGTGGGGAATGGGATCGATGGGAACCGGTTTTCTTGGAGATGGGGAAGACCTATCTCAACGGAAACGGAGATTAAGGAGTTGGCGGAGTTATGTACCTTGCTGTTTCAGTGTCGTTTGAATCAAAATCATGATGAATGGAAGTGGTATGGGGCCGTAGATGGTGGAGAGGAAGAGTTCAGTGTTCAGTCGGTTAAAAGACTTCTAGACAAATGCAGGATTCGGAATGATACGTTTGTGCCCGAGAGGTGTAAATGGATTCCAAAGAAGTGTAACATTTTTATTTGGAGGGCGGAAATGAATAAGATAGCTACTTTAGATGCTCTAAAAAGGCGAAACATTGGTAATGGTATTTTAACTTGCTGATTATGTGAAGAAGGTGACGAATGTGTGGAACATTTGTTTACTTCGTGTTACTTCGCGTCTATGCTGTGGATGCGTATTAGCTCGTGGTGTAAGTGTCAGAATATGGTGGTTTTTTCTTTCAGGGATCTCATAAAAATTCATAACTATGTGGGAGTGGAAGGAAAGAGGTTCTTAAAGGTCTTATAAGAATTGGATGCTGGGCGATTTGGAAAATGAGGAATGATGCTAGGTTCAAGAACAAAGAGGTTAAGTTGGAGTATATTTTTGGTGAGGTTAAGAAGATTGTTTTTTTTTTTGTGGTATATGTCTAGGAATAAAGGAATTGTTACGTCCTGGGATGATTGGTGTAAATTTGTAAATTTGTAGCCTGTATGTTTTCCTTGGTTGCCTCGGTTTGAGGCAACTTGTGTGTTAATGAAGTTTACTTTTAAAAAAAAAAAAGCTTATTTTCTCATTAAACCGTTGAACTTATAATATCAAATAGAATTTAATAAAAATAAACCAAAAGTTACCCCAGAGTGTAGGAATTATTATATAAAAATATGTTTAATTTAAAGTATATCAAATATCACCACACTTAACATTTTTCGTCCCTGAAAAAGCCTGCAATGGAATTATAACTAAGATAGATGGTTTCAAATTTTTTTGTTACTTTAATTAAAAAGATATAAGCACTATAACAACGATTAACGGTATTATTATCCACTTAAACCAAACCGCTAACTCATCACGCCCCTTTTCATGCTAGCATTATGTTCAAGTTAAAAATCATCTAAGGGTCTCACACTCAAGGTCCACAAAACCACCTAATCCCATATCAACCTTATAAGGAAAAGATTTGTTGGTGCATATTTCGTACGTCTGCCACTGTGCGAATAGTTAGATAGAGCGTGTGTTGAATATTGTATAGAATAGAGAAAAGTTGGACAGGTTTTGTAATTGTCAAAGCCAATCCGATTGGATGGCTGTCCGATCGGGTGGCAACTCGATCAGGTGGCAATCCGATCGGATAGCTCATGTGTGAAATGTATATAAATAGGGACCTTGGGGTTCCATTTGGACAAGCTTTTGGTTCCCAGAGGGGAAATACTGTCCAACTGGTCTCGCGGTGCTGTAAACGTTGAATAATCAATAGACACCAGATTATAAGTGACTGCTCGATGTCGTATTCTGTTTCTACTCCTTTCTTAGTCGTAATAAACGCACCGAACACCTCGTTTCGAGACCGAAGCTCCGTCGAACTCACCGGATCCAGGAATCAGCAGTGGTATCAGAGCTACGGTACCGATTTAATCGATCTAACAGTCGGTTAAATCACCCAAAGCTCATCAATTTTGGGTTAAATGGGAGTTTTGACGTTAAACAGAGAAAATTGTGAAAATAAATGTCAATTCACGGATGGATTTTGGAATTGAACATATCAATCTGTGCGGAATTGACTCGCGAACAATCCTGTGAAGTTTCATCATCAAATTCACAGTAATAAAGATCCTGGATCGAAAAAACGTGATTTGGAGTGTTCTTGAACTGTCAGAAGATTTCAAATCGGGTGGCAACCCGATCGGATGACCATCCGATCCATGTCACTATCTTTATCGCAACGACGAGGAGAGTCTCCAGAAAAAAATTGGTGATTGTCAATTTTTTCGGGTATTTAACGACCAAGTTGGGTTGTTCGGGGACACCGTCGGGGGCTTCAGTGAACATATTTGATGTTGCGATCACAGATTGTGGAAATTAGTGGGGTAGTCATGATATTGGTACATAATGTTTATCATTCAGGATATCTGACTATTTATGGGCCAAAACGTAAAATCCGCAAAGAAGAAAAACTGACAATTGTGGCGAATATTGTGATATTCTGGTTTGGTCAAGTTTTTCGGAGAAGAGATTTAGAAACTGAATTTAGTTTGAGGGGGAATTCAGTGATAGAGATGTCATAATTTTCAAAAATGAGGGGGAATCAAAGTTTCACTGTCGTATGTTGAAATTCCGACATTCTTGAAATTCGTGACACTGCAACAGTATTCGGGTAGTTTTGACTTCAGATTGTTAGGGGGAATGTGAATCTGATCGTGAGTGTAAGCTTCCGAGATCAATAGGATCTGAGGTGTTGATATCTGATCGTAGACGAAAGCATCAGAGATCTAGATTATCCGAGGAGATGAATCTGACGTGGATGATAGCTTCTGAGATCTAGATTATCCGAGGAGATGAATCTGATTGTGGACGAATGCTTCAGAGATCGGATTACATTACCAGATGATTTTTTTTCCGATGAAGATTTGCTGATTGTGGAGAATACCGTTTACACGGATCTGTCATTCTTACGGTGCGTTAACGTAGATCACGGTAAACGGGATATCAGATCTTCAGGGGGAATCACGGATTTGAAGTTAACCAGTGGAGTATTTGAAGTTTCTATCAATTGCCAGTTGAGTTTTTGTACATTCTTAGATCGAGCAGGCGGAATGCGAGATCGTGGTGCTTTCTTGTGATATGAAAAACTGAGCTCGGATGCGGTTAAAGTTGAAACAGAGGATGCTGCATTGATTTGTTTCAAGTTGGTGATTGTTCATCAAGGTTGCAGTTTAGCAAATCAGAGGAGAGTCGTGAACTGTGCAAAAGACCTGAAGATTCATTCCAGGGGGAATTAGTGCTTACCATGGCAAAAGCAAAGCTGAATCATCAATCAAGGGGGAATTTGGACAGTCAGATTTCAAGATACCTGATTGAAGTTGCAGAAGAGTTGAAGATTGCAGAATATTCAAACACGGCTTAAGGTTTTCAAAGTTTTAAAGACGATTCGACAGTGACATCCGAGGGGAAATCTGTTGGTGCATATTTCGTACGTCTTCCACTGTGCGAATAGTTAGATAGAGCGTGTGTTGAATATTGTATAGAATAGAGAAAAGTTGGACAGGTTTTGTAATTGTCAAAGCCAATTCGATCGGATGGCTGTCCGATCGGGTGGCAATCCGATCGGGTGGCAATCCGATCGGATAGCTCATGTGTGAAATGTCTATAAATAGGGACCTTGGGGTTCCATTTGGAAAAGCTTTTGGTTCCTAGAGGGGAAATGCTGTCCAACTGGTCTCGCGGTGCTGTAAACGTTGAATAATCAATAGAGACCAGATTATAAGTGACTACTCGGTGCCGTATTCTGTTTCTACTCCTTTCTTAGTCGTAATAAACGCACCAAACTCCTCGTTTCGAGACCGAAGCTCCGTCGAACTCACCGGATCCTGGAATCAGCAAGATTTAAAATCTAACACTTTATATAAATAACCCTTATGTATTTAAAATTAAATTTTGATAGAATAATGGATGATGATGAGGTTTAGCAATTTTTTTCTCTTATGTTAAACTCAGAGGGCATTATCACCAAGTCACTATCCAGTAGGAAAGTAGGAAACGCCATGAGCCTCACATTTTTTCTATAACTTCCACCTAGCGGGTATACCCCACCTGAATCACCATCCCAATGGTTAATACCATAGGCTTCAGTCATATTTATAAAAATAGCTCATATAGAAGGATGATGGAATTTTTTAGGCGCCACCAGAATCCAAATTTATTCTCATAAAAAGGATAGGGTGTGCCAATTTAATTTAAAATACATATAGGTTAATAACTTATAGTGGTACCTTTTATACACTCAACAGTTTTGGCTTTTCTGTTTCTCCTAAGATGAGAACTCACAAGACATTATGATTATTAATAAAGTATATCAAAAGCAATCTAGGATCCCTCTAAGTTGGCTGGCCTACCAATACATCCCAAAAAATACGTCTTTTATCTAATTTATCTTTTATATAATATTTCAAAAACCCAAAATCTCAATTTTTCTATCATTTTCCATTTATTTGCAAAAAAAAATTCTAGAACATTTTCTCATTTTCTATATATATTTTTTTATTTTTAAATTTTTTTATTTTTTTTAGTTATTTTTTGTTATTTTTATTCTTTTTTTACTCAAATCTAACTAAAAAGGCGTAGTTTCCCATCCCCACACTTAAAATCTACATTTCACTCAATGTAGGATAGAAGAGCACAATAAGGAATAAAATCCGAATATAATCTACAAAAATACAACGAATCGGAAAGAACTTAGCTGTTTATGATAAATATCAGTGCCAGCTGCGCGTGTCTTCAATCTGAACCCGTACACGACCGTATAGCATTTCATTTGCGATCGTATCCAAAACTGATATACCGGGGTTGCCCTTTACCTTCTCCAAAATTCCCGTCCAAATGGAGATTGAATACGGACGGGTCGGTCAAACCTGCACAAGACAAGACAAAACAAACAAACAACCTCTGCATAATATCGACTCAAAAATAAAAGTGACTCATAATACAAACTCTTCAACTCGGGTGACATCCACATACTTCATCCTCAATCAGGAGGTTTCTCCTTTATCCAACCCTTATCTAACTCGTTCAATTCCACCCGTTCCTTATTATTAATTAAAATTTTAAGGGTGGAATGTATAAACCTTTTATCATTTCCAAACGAGTCAGGCCACCAATACTTAAACTTACCTGGACCAAACCTGATTCGTGGCATGTAATGAGAAGGATGGTGTTGTGCAAACTTCAACGGTTCCTCCTTTTTCTTTCTTCGGTACCATCCTTGAATCCTCAGAAGGTGTTGATCCAAGCTTTTTCTCGGCCTCTCCCGTGTTCTTGATTGTGGTGGCAGTCCATCTTCTAACTTCTCCACAGGTCAACTATCAAACTTCTCAGCCACTTCCTCTTCTACTATATTTGGTATTTGTTTGATCTCTATGGCCGGTTCACCTTCAAGTAATTTCTCTAAACTTGCGAGATCGCTAACCGGGTCAAATTCTACTTCTTCAAGAGTCGATAAAACTACCAACTCATCACACAACTTCTCCTCCCAAGATGGTACTTGCTCATCATTCTCATCCTCCATCTTGTCAAGTGGCTCTTCTTCAACTTCTTCACTCTGTGATGCGGTGTAGTCGGGCACCTCCAACTTTGCCTCTTCTACTACCCCCTCGTCATCACTCCAAAAGCCATCATCGATAATCCATAGCGTGGGACACCAATGGCTGGAACTAACGACTTGCTGAACTGGAGGTGGGACGACAATGTCCATTATCGTCTCCGGTTCATGGGTGTGATCCTCATCTCCTTCATACAAGGGCTTAAAATGTGAAACCTGCACGACATAATCCTCACAAAACAAGGGTAAATCTGATTCATGAAAATTATAATAATTAAAAGTAGAATTGTAATATTTACCTGGCAGTGGGATCTCAATGCACATTTCTTCCCCCCGAATCTGGTACTGTGTAATTCATCTCACCATCCGTTTGATATCCTAAATAATTTCCATCCCCGTCATACATGTAACGGCCTTAGCTCTTCAAACGATCTAATTTTAAACAATCTAGTACGGCTTGAATCTCCCTATCTCTTTCCTCCTTAACAGCCTTAACCCAATCACGTAATTCCTCTGTTGTTCGTTCTGGTTGCCAATTCCAAGGTTGATATGACTATGGCTACACATAAGGGTTAACCACTATATGACTCTAGTGGCGCCTAAAAAATTCCATCATCCATCTATATTAGCTATTTTTTTATAAATATGACTGAAGCCTATGGTATTAACCACTGGGATGGTGACTCGGGTGGGGTATACCTGCTAGGTGGAAGTTAAATAAAAAATATGAGGCTCATGGTGTTTCCCACAAGGATAGCGACATGGTGATAATGCCCTCTTAGTTTAACATAAGAGAAAAAATTTGCTAAAGCTCATCATCATCCATTATTCTATCAAAATTTAATTTTAAATACAAAAGGGTTATTTATATAAAGTGGTAGATTTTAAATCTTTTCCTTATAAGCTTGATATGGGATTAGGTGGTTTCGTGGACCTTGAGTGTGAGACCCTTAGATGATTTTTAAGTTGAACACAATGCTAGCATGAAAAGGGGCTTGATGAGTAACGAGTAGAAATGTTAAAAATAAATAGATGGTGATAATTAATATGAGTTAGTGTTATTGTTGAGAAATATTATAATTGATTATTTATAAAGTAATTTAATATATTAGAAATTTCAACGAGAGAGTCGAGAAAAATCATAATTGAGAATTAAATGAGCTCATCAAAATTTAAGGGTTATTTATATAAAGTGGTAGATTTTAAATCTTTTCCTTATAAGCTTGATATGGGATTAGGTGGTTTCGTGGACCTTGAGTGTGAGACCCTTAGATGATTTTTAAGTTGAACATAATGCTAGCATGAAAAGGGGCTTGATGAGTTGGCGGTTGGGTTTAAGTGGATAACAATACCGGTAATCGTTGTTATACTTGCTTATATCTTTTTAATTAAAGTAACCAAAATTTTTGAAACCATCTATCCTAATTATGATTCCATTGCAGTCTTTTTCAGGGACGAAAAAGGTTAAGTGTGGGGATATTTGATGTACTCTAAATTAAACATATTTTTATATAATAATTCCTACACTCTGGAGTTACTTTTGGGTTATTTTTATTAAATTCTACTTAATATTCTAAGTTCAACGGTTTAATGACAAAATAAGCTAAAACGAGTAGAAATGTTAAAAATAAATAGATGCTGATAATTAATATGAGTTAGTGTTATTGTTGAGAAATATTATAATTGATTATTTATAAAGTAATTTAATATATTAGAAATTTCAACGAGAGAGTCGAGAAAAATCATAATTGAGAATTAAATGAGCTAGAAACTTAAATTGAATTAGTCGTCATATCTAATTAATTCTTGTGTTTTGCTTAAAGTCCATCGCAGGTAATGAAAATGTTCTAAAAGTCAAGGGGCTCATAAGTGACATTATGTATTGGGCTGGATTAGTCCAACATGGCTTCGAGATGGACTTTAAATGTGATTAAGGATTGAATAATATAAGAGAGACCCTATGTCTAGTGTATGTATTGTGAGTTAGTTTAGTCGGTACGATGGTTGTGGTAGGTTGATCGAACGGTAGGTTGATGGTAAAGTGTCGGGTTCCAACTAAATACCTATTTGTATGATGCTTGGTGTTTAACGGTATGGTGTACGAGTGGGTCACCGGTCATGGGTATTGGAAGGTTCCCTATGTGTGGTTTGTATCGGGTTTCTTGTGTTGTGAGTATAGGCAAGGGTGGTAAGATTCATGTGCAAAGGTATCCATGGATTTTCTGGTAGGAGAGCTAGTACTAAGTTAGGATATGTTGCTGAAAATCGAAGTCTCGAGGGTGTATGGTTGGTCATTTGCGTTTGTCGGTTAGGTTGTCTATGGACTAATTATGTTTTACCAACTAAGCGAGGTTAACGAAGCGACATCTACATGATTTATACGTATGTGAGAGAAAGTTTTCTTTGGTTCCCTATTGGGAACAAAGTGTGTTAAGGATAACAGGATAATGTGAGTATGTTTTAATGTTTGGTTCAACTAAAAGTTGCGTAGGCAAGAAATCCATTAAACCGACTAGGTTAACAGGTAACATTTAGTAAAACTTAGAAAGTTTGGTAAGAAAATGTTTTAAAGCATGACTAAGAATTTTGCGTATATGGTTTACGTAAATAGATTGTAGGGTAAGTAACACGTTTGGATAAATCAATAGAATTTGAGATTCATGCATAAGTGGGAAAATTTGAAATAATGATAAAAGGTTTAAGCTTAAGTTTCAAATCAGGTGGTTGTCATGAAAGTGGTCGAGTTGTGATTTAAATTTTCCATTGAGATGCGGATATCACTCCTAACTCAAGGATGCTATTTCTTCGAGAAATGGGAATTGGTAACGATCAACGAGGTAAAGAAATCACCCATAACTCGTTGGTGAAGCCGTTATAAGGAGGAGAGGAGCGGAGCTAATCGTTAAGGTAAGGGAAGAACTCCTATCTTGATGAAGCCATTATGCAAGGCATATGATCAAACTTATGCACCCGATTTGAAGGTGTATGGCCATTCGGAGTTTATGGAGTGGTTGGGCTTGGGATTTAGAATTTAAGGAGGAATGGAGCGGAGCTAATCTATATAATTAGTCCCTGAAATTTTTTATGACAAAACCGCACTCATATGCAAGGCACATGATCAAATTTAACTAGAAAAATTTAACTGGGTTAAGGCCAAAGGACATAACGTGTAGCATTTTAAAACATTAAGTACACAAGTCATCAATTTTAAAGACAAAGGACATCGCCTGAAATTAGGTATAGAGATAAAGGACAAAACTTTCAATTCACTCTTGTTAACAGTGCCCTGTATGTACCGAATTATCTGTTTTATAAAAGTGAAGTGAGAATCTCGTGGCTCGTGCATGAATAAGCAAACCTGCTGTACAACATACGAAATATCAGGCCTAGTGAATGTGAGGTACTGAAGTGCTCTGGCAAAACTGCGATATAAGGTCAGATCTAAACACAAGGGACCTTCCAATGCACTAAGCTTTATAGATAAGTCAACTGGTGTAGTGCACGGTTTGTAGGATGTCATGGACGCACGAGCAATGATATCATTTGCATACTAATCTTGTGACAAAAAAATGCCATGTGTCTGTTGAGAGACCTTAATACCCAAAAAATAATGCAGACGACCTAGATCAGTCATAGCAAACTCTCATGAGAGTGTGCGTATAATATCACGTAACAGAGTATCGTTGGAAGCCGTGAGCACAATGTTGTCCACATATAGCAGCAAATAAGCAATGTTAGACGCGCCCTGAGTGTAAATAAACAAAGAGGGATCACAAGCACTACTTTTAAAACCATGGGAGGTAATGTAATTGGAGAACCTAGTATACCATGCCCGAGGTGCTTGTTTGAGCCCATATAAGGTTCTGTAAGTCGCAAACGTAATTAGGAAATCTCTTATCCACGAAAGGGGGGGGGGGGGGTTGATGCATAAACATTGTTTCATTAAAATTTCCGTGTAGGAACACATTCTTGACATCCAACTAGTATATGGGCCAACATCTAGAGACGACTAAAGAAAAAACCGTACATATAGTTCGCTTTTGATAATAATCGAACTGACCGAACCATGCATAACACGATGAAATGGATTACCCAATTACTTCGCTTTTGATGTATATCTATTAAAATGATGCTACATTAAATATTATATGAATAAGAAAAGTACCAAAAACGAGTATCGCAATGCAATGTCTTGCTCCCGCCACATCGTGCGAGCATCCTGCTAGTAACCTATAATACATGTGTTGATTATGACGTTTAAACCACCCACGTATTAAACCAAGAGTTAATATGGGGTTTGCTCATTTGGTGAGACATTTATATTTTAATGGATGGTTTTTGATTCTAACTAAAGGATGTATATATAGGAGTTTGATGAGATTTGTCTAGGGGATTCTTGAGTGATATTGTCGCACCCGCTCGTAGGCGGAAGTGTGAGGTGTGATCGTGATTGATTCTCATTGCATACAATAGAAGTAAACATACTAAATGAATAAAACAACTCAAGATGCCAATGTCATAGATAGTTTTCAAAACACAACACAACATAAATGTATAGTTTACAACTTTTCCAAAAGATTACAAGTTTCATTAAATATCATTCAACAAATTAAAAGTTCATGGATTAAGGTTTTGGCAATTACATCACCGGAAGGGGCGGTATATAATAGACAAATCCCTCAAAAATGGTATCGAGTTCCCGATTCTTGTTTTCTTGACTTGTTCCCACGCATAATCCACTAATTGCCTGAAATACATTTAAGTTTAAAAAGTTAACATAATGTTGGTGAATTCATGTGTTTGTTTGTATCAAATGAATCTTTAAAACATTTGAAAGTATTGTATCGAAGACCCTATATGTAAAGCGTCTAGAAATCGTAGATCATTAATTTTGCAGGGACATTAATATGTGTGCCGATATAGGAAGCAATCCAACCCTTGACAATTTTTGTGTCGATTACCCTCAATGGGGACACAAAAGCACTCTAACGGGTCTCACGAACCAAGAGTGGGGCTCGCCAAAACCCAATAGATCTACCCCTTTCGTTCCTCGGTCTCTATGTATGATTAATGGTGCTTAAGTTCCACCCTATGCGCACATGATCTATGTGTGTTTCATTACCTAGCTTATCAGACCATTGTAACATGTATCTCCCCCGATAGTTTAAAAACTGAAAAGCGTTTAAAAGAAAGGGGGACATGAATTCACTGAATGCATCCATATGCGTGCTATCGATCACGTGCGGTTTCTCTGGATCGTAACACAACCTACAAGCGTCCTAAATTCGTTAGACACCTAGGTCTATGTATGAATATGTACAAGTCATCCATCTTGAATGTGTATTAGGACTTGTATTTAATTGTAGGGAAATCTTGTTTGTTGATCTATGTTGGAAGATTGATAAATTTATAAGTTGTTAATATATATTTCGCAAATGTATATTTGCATGTCCGCGTGTTGTGTGAACGAGCCTAGCCCTCTTGTGACTTCTTGCCTTGCACGACTGTTATGTACGTGTCCTCGACATGTGTAGGGCCGAGCCCCGTTGTTGTCGGGTCTCATACGTGTGTCTCGTTCCCATCATTAGTGAATATATTTTTATCTTCTTAAAATATGTATTCTTGTTTCATGTGATCCTTGATCACATTCTAAGTGTGTATGTATATATATTCTCAAAAATAATATATATATATAGTCCAAGTTCGATCGATGAGACTTAAAAATAATATAGATTTTTAACTTAATTCTTGTATTTGTATACTTATGATTTTTCTTAAGTTCTTGTATTTGTGCACCTTTAACCAAGTAAAAGTAGATGCACATTTATTTTTTCTCAAAATAAATATGTATAGTTTCTATTTCATATTTTGTTAAATATTATTCTCAATATTATTTTGGTATAAGTATATTTACATAAGAATGTGGATATCTTGTATTTTCAATAAATGTATACTTTGACACGTATGTTTGTATTTAGGTATAAAAACCCATGTATTTTGTATTTAGAGACTAAAATCATTTCTTATGATTTTTATGTTTTTCCAGAATTATTTTTCTTGTAAAAATATACTTTAACGATCCTTAAAAACAATATATTTTTAAGATCGATTATAATTTATATATTTTCCATACTTGTTTAGTATATATATAATCTTGGTCACTTGTTAAATATATATGTTTGCGTTACTTGTCCGACTTTTATATAGTTAATTCCGAACCTTGATAATATATATATATATAAAGTATATCGTATATTACAGCTTAACGTACTTCACGTACAATAACGTACGTGATTTGTTATATAACATGTGTGATTAATGTTTTTAAAATGCGTGATTATTGTGTTTCAACATGCGTGATTTTGGATTTTTGAGTTATAACGTGCGTGATTTTAAAATGAACGTGCGTAATTACATGTCGTACGTGATGTATGTTAAGCCGTAATGTACGTTAACCTTCCTATATATATATATATATATATATATATATATAAGTTTGTATGAAATTTGTTCATATGTCCAATATTTGTTATGGGAATACATATTTATTCATATCTTGTACTTTTAGTCCATATGTCCATGTATGGGTAAGTATATGTATATACTCCTTGTAACTTTTGATGTGTATTTTGTATTTGTATTTCTTGGGGGTATTTAGTTAAATATAAATCCCAATATTTACACAAAATATAATACACATAAGTATAGACATAACCACATATTTGTGTTGTGAGTAATATATATATTTTTTTCCTAAAATATATATACTTGCATCCCTGTTAATCTTTGAGAAAACTTTATTATTCTTAATTTATATTTTTGTATAAAAACTTGGAAAAATTGTGTTTAGTGTCTTTAAACACTTTAGCTTGTGTTTAGTGGATAACAATACTGGTAATCGTTGTTATACTTGCTTATATCTTTTTAATTAAAGTAACCAAAATTTTTGAAACCATCTATCCTAATTATGATTCCATTGTAGTCTTTTTCAGGGACGAAAAAGGTTAAGTGTGGGGATATTTGATATATTCTAAAATAAACATATTTTTATATAATAATTCATACACTCTGGAGTAACTTTTGGGTTATTTTTATTAAATTCTACTTGATATTTTAAGTTCATCGGTTTAATGAGAAAATAAGCTAAAACGAGTAGAAATGTTAAAAATAAATAGATGGTGATAATTAATATGAGTTAGTGTTATTGTTGAGAAATATTATAATTGATTATTTATAAAGTAATTTAATGTATTGGAAATTTCAATGAGAGAGTAGAGAAAAATCATAATTGAGAATTAAATGAGCTAGAAACTTAAATTGAATTAGTAGTCATATCTAACTCATTCTTGTATTTTGCTTAAAGTCCAACGCAGGTAATGAAAAAGTTCTAAAAGTCAAGGGGCTCATAAGTGACATTATGTATTGGGCTGGATTAGTCCAACATGGCTTCAAGATGGACTTTAAATGTGATTTAGGATTGAATAATATAGGAGAGACCTTATGTCTAGTGTATGTATTGTGAGTTAGTTTAGTCAGTACGATGGTTGTGGTAGGTTGATCGAACGGTAGGTTGATGGTAAAGTGTCGGGTTCCAACTAAATAACATATGTATGATGCTTGGTGTTTAACGGTATGGTGTACGAGTGGGTCACCGGTCATGGGTATTGGAAGGTTCCCTATGTGTGGTTTGTATCAGGTTTCTTGTGTTGTGAGTATAGGCGAGGGTGGTAAGATTCATGTGCAAAGGTATCAATGGATTTTCCGGTAGGAGAGCTAGTACTAAGTTAGGATATGTTGCTGAAAATCAAAGTCTCGAGGGTGTATGGTTGGTCATTTGCGTTTGTCGGTTAGGTTGTCTATGGACTAATTATGTTTTACCAACTAAGCGAGGTTAACGAAGCGACATCTACAAGTTTTATACGTATGTGAGAGAATATTTTCTTTGTTTCCCTATTGGGAACAAAGTGTGTTAAGGATAATAAGATAATGTGAGTATGTTTTAGTGTTTGGTTCAACTAAAAATTGCATAGGCAAGAAATCCATTAAACCGACTAGGTTAATAGGTAACATTTAGTAAAACTTAGAAAGTTGGGTAAGAAAATGTTTTAAAGCATGACTAAGAATTTTGTGTATGTGGTTTACGTAAATAGATTGTAGGGTAAGTAACACGTTTGGATAAATCAATAGGATTTGAGATTCATGCATAAGTGGGAAAATTTGAAATAATGATAAAAGGTTTAAGTATAAGTTTCAAATCGGGTGGTTGTCATGAAAGTGGTCAAGTTGTGATTTAAATTTTCCATTGAGATGTGGATATCACTCCTAACTCAAGGATGAGATTTCTTCGAGAAATGGGAATTGGTAATGATCCACAAGGTAAGGAAATCACCCATAACTCGTTGGTGAAGCCGTTATAAGGAGGAGAGGAGCGGAGCTAATCGTTAAGGTAAGGGAAGAACTCCTATCCTGATGAAGCCATTATGCAAGGCACATGATCAAATTTATGCACCCGATTTGAAGGTGTATGGTCATTCAGAGTTTATGGAGTGGTTGGGCTTGGGATTTAGAATTTAAGGAGGAGAGGAGCGGAGCCAATCTATATAATTAGTCCCTGAAATTTTTAATGACAAAAATGCCCTCATATGCAAGGCACATGATCAAATTCAACTAGAAAAATTTAACTTGGTTAAGGACAAAGGACATAACGTGTAGCATTTTAAAACATTAAGTACAGAAGTCATCAATTTTAAAGACAAAGGACATCGCCTGAAATTAGGTATAGAGATAAAGGATAAAACTTTCAATTCACTCTAGTTAATAGTGCCCTGTATGTACCGAATTATCTGTTTCATAAAAGTGAAGCGAGAATCTCGTGGCTCGTGCATGAAGAAGCAAACCTGCTCTACAGCATAGGAAATATCAAACCTAGTGAATGTGAGGTACTAAAGTGCTCTAGCTAAACTGCGATATAAGGTCGGATCTAAAAACAAGCGACCATCCAATGCACTAAGCTTTACAGATAAGTCAACTTGTGTAGTGCAGAGTTTCTAGGATGTCATGGACGCAGGAGCAATGATATCTTTTGCATACTAATCTTGTGACAAAAAAATGCCATGTGTCTGTTGAGAGACCTTAATACCCAAAAAATAATGCAGACGACCTAGATCAGTCATAGCAAACTCTCGTGAGAGTGTGCGTATAATATCACGTAACAGAATATCGTTGGAAGCTGTGAGCACAATGTTGTCCACATATAGCAGCAAATAAGCAATGTTAGAGGCGCCCTGAGTGTAAATAAACAAAGAGGGATCACAAGCACTACTTTTAAAACCATGGGAGGTAATGTAATTGGAGAACCTAGTATACCATGCCCGAGGTGCCTCTTTGAGCCCATATAAGGTTCTGTAAGTCGCAAACGTAATGAGGAAATCTCTTATCCACGAAACCTGGGGGTTGATGCATAAACATTGTTTCATTCAAATTTCCCTGTAGGAACACATTCTTGACATCCAACTAGTGTATGGGCCATGATCTAGAGACGGCTAAACAAAAAACCGTACATATAGTTCGCTTTTGATAATAATTGAATTGACTGAACCATGCATAACACGATGAAATGGATTACCCAGTTACTTCGCTTTTGATGTATATCTATTACAATGATGCTCCATTAAATATTTTATATGAATAAGAAAACTACAAAAAAACGAGTATCGCAATGCGATATGATGCTCCCGCCACATCGTGCGAGCATCCTGCTAGTAACTTATAATACATGTGTTGATTATGACGTTTAAACCACCCACGTATTAAACCAAGAGTTAATATGGGGTTTGCTCATTTGGTGAGACATTTATATTTTAATGGAAGGTTTTTGATTCTAACTAAAGGATGTATATATAGGAGTTTGATGAGTTTTGTCTAGGGGATTCTTGTCACGGCCCCCGTCCCGGTGTTGCCCGGTTCAGGAGCCACGGAACAGAAACCCGTGGTATTTATTATTTGATTTGACAGCGGAAGTTTAACAGGATCTTTTAAAACTTGAAAATGCCCAATTATTTTATTTCATAATTTGGGACAAACCCCGTAATTTACTATCAGGGTAATTTCACTGGGAAATCCCTGTTTTACAAAACATGTTTATTTATTTAACTGAGCCACCACTTCAAGCTCTATTTGTGCTCCGTAGCACTTTTCCTTGATTCACAGTAGGTCACCTGAAACATGTTTTAAAAATATTTTATCAGCGGGGAAATACTGGCGAGTCACTCAAATTTGATAAAATGACACATAACTATGAATTACAGAATACGAGCGATTACAATGGCTACTATCTTATTTTTATCTGGCGCCGTGTCACAGCCTTGTGACGATGGTCATACCACTATTGGGTCCTTTCACCCAAGTAGTGATGATTATCACTGTTAGGTTGGTGAACCTAACCGTGAGAAATTAGTAATGTGCACAATACCCCACTTGCCAGTGATTTAAGAAAACCACGACTTATTACCTGTAATTATAACTTTTGAAAATAATTGGAGTATTGTAAAACATTGTTGATAAAAGAGAATGACTCACATTGCAAGTTTAGACGGGCATAGTTTAGCCTACTGATTTAGCCGTGTAACCTAGTTAAAATAACAATGCATACGAAACTAGGTCAGTAACTTAATACAACATTTACGATAAGCTCACGAAATCAAAACCCTCAAGACGAATGACAAAGTATAGCCCGGATTCGGGCAGCACTTAAACATCCATCGTATCGGTTTTAATCAATTGGACATTGTATCGTAGTAGTGATCGAGTTATTAGCCTGTTGTCGCAGCAGGGCTTCATGCTTGTGTGTGTGTTTTTGCACTAAACAGTGAATATCTTGACGTAGGAATTGAATTTTAACGTCGAAACAAGACAGCCTTTCAAGTGCCAAACCCCTGCATTTATACTGAGTTTTTGGTTCCCTCGCGTGGCGCGCCAGGGTCACCTGGCCCCCTGCGCATGGCACAACAGGTGCTATTCTAGGGTAGGGTAGCCTCGTGTAATCCTAGCCTAGGTGAGTCAACCGTTTGACGTTTTTCGCATTGTACAACAAACTGTGTGGATAATTGTCGATTAGGGAATACCCCCCCTGAGTTTTAGGGGCCCTGATCCTAGTTTCAGCTGTTCTGAAAATTTTAGGGGTCATGCAGTATTACTTGGGGGGTCTCAATTAGGGTTTCCTATTGGACATAATAAAATAAGAAATAATAATTTTGATGAGAGTTGTTACATCCTCCCCACCTTATTAAAATCTCGTCCTCGAGATTTACTGGAACAAGTAGGGATACTTTCGCTTCATTTCGGATTCCAGTTCCCAAGTGTATTCAGGTCCTCTCTTTGAATCCCACTTAACTTTGACCAGCACTAGTCGTTTGTGCTTGAGAAACTTGAACTTTCTGTCTTCTATCTGCAATGGTTTCTCCACGAATTTTAGCTTCTCATTTACCTCTATATCTTGAAGAGGTACTACCATGGATTCGTCAGATAGACATTTCTTGAGCTTGGATACATGAAACACATCATGTACTCCAGCTAGCTCTTCTGGTAGTTGTAAGCGATAGGCGACTGGTCCTATTCGCTGGATTACTGGGAATGGTCCTACGTACCTTGGACTTAGTTTTCCCTTCTTACCGAACCGAACTACCCCTTTCCAAGGAGAAACTTTTAAAAGTACCTTGTCTCCAACTTGAAATTCTAGCGGCTTGCGTCTATTGTCTGCATAACTCTTCTGACAATCTCGAGCCGTCTTTAGTCTTTCCTTGATTTGAGTTATTTTGTCGGTGGTTTCTTGTACGATTTCAGGACCTGATAATTGGTTTTCTCCTATTTCTGCCCAACAAACTGGAGTTCTGCATTTTCGTCCATACAGTGCTCCGAACGGGGCAGCTTCAATGCTTGAATGGTAACTATTGTTATAGGAGAATTCAATTAAAGGTAGGTGGTGATCCCAGTTTCCACCAAAATCTATTACACATGCCCTGAGCATGTCTTCCAGAGTTTGAATCATCCTTTCACTTTGTCCATCTGTTTGGGGATGGTATGCAGTGCTTAAATTTAATCGCGTCCCCATGGCTTCTTGGAAACTTGTCCAGAAATGCGAAGTGAAACGACTATCTCTATCCGATACAATAGAGAGTGGGACTCCATGTAAGGATACTACCTCGTCTACATATAACTTGGCTAATCTTTCCATACTAAAAGTTTCCTTCATGGGTAGGAAATGAGCTGATTTGGTTAATCGATCCACAATTACCCAAATTGCATCGTTACCTTTTCTGGTTTTGGGCAATTTAATAACAAAGTCCATGGTTATTAGTTCCCATTTCCATACAGGCATTTCTAATTGTTGTAGTAGACCTTAGGGTTTCTGATGTTCTGCCTTAACTTGTGAACAAGTAAGACACTTAGATACATATCTAGCTATGTCCTTTTTCATTCCTATCCACCAGAAGTTATTCCTTAAGTCTTGGTACATCTTATTATTACCAGGATGCATGGTATACCTAGACTTATGGGCTTCTTCTAAAATCTTATTTCTTAAGTCTCCTTGCTTAGGTACCCAAATCCTTTTTCTTGTGGAATCTCCAAATTCCATCAGCCCCTTGCTCCAAGTCTTTTATCCTTCCTTTCATTCCTTCAGCATCATCCTTGATAGCTATTTCTTGAATATTTTCAGTTGTTCCATTAAATCTAACTGTAGATTTAATTTAAGAGCACGAACTCGCTTTTGCTTTTCATGATACTTATGACTTAAGGCATCAGCAACTACGTTTGCTTTTCCTTCGTGATATTGAATATCACAGTCGTAATCACTCAAAATTTCCATCCATCTTCTTTGTCTCATGTTTAATTCTTTTTTGCCCAAATATATATCTTAAACTCTTATGATCTGTATAAACAGTAAACTTACTTCCATACAGATAATGTCTCTAAATCTTAAGGGCAAAAATGATCGCTCCTAATTCTAAGTCACGAGTCGTATAATTTTCTTCGTGCTTTTTCAATTGCCTTGAGGCATACGCAATTACCTTTTTGCGTTGCATTAGCACACATCCTAATCCTAGCTTAGATGCATCACAGTAAACTTCAAAATCTTCTGTCCCTTCTGGTAAGGCAAGAATTGGGGCACTTGTTAACCTTTGCTTTAAAATCTTAAAAGCCTCTTCTTGCCTAGATCCCCATTCAAACTTCACTCCTTTACAGGTTAGCTTAGTTAAGGGCACAACTATTTTGGAAAAATCCTTAATGAAGCACCTATAATACCCAGCTAATCCTAGAAAACTTCTAACTTCCGTAGCTGATTGTGGGACCTTCCATTTGGTGATCGCTTATATCTTGGAGGGATCTACGTGGATACCTTCGTGATTCACCATGTGACCTAAGAATTGCACTTCCTGTAGCCAAAATTCACACTTCGAGAATTTGGCGTAAAGCTTTTCCTTTCTTAACAAAGTTAAGAGTGCATGTAGATGTTCACAATGCTCATCCTGACTTTTGGAATAAATAAGTATATCGTCGATGAAGACAATTACAAATTTATCCAAGTACGGTTTACAGATCCTATTCATCATGTCCATAAATGCTGCAGGAGCATTTGTTAATCCAAATGGCATGACTGTAAACTCGTAATGACCATACCGAGTTCTGAAAGCAGTTTTAGGTATGTCTTCTTCTTGTACCTTCAACTGATGATATCCAGAGCGTAAATCTATCTTAGAGAAATATCTAGCTCCCTGGAGTTGATCAAAGAGATCATCAATCCTAGGTAATGGGTATCGATTCTTAATTGTAACCTTATTCAATTCCCTGTAATCGGTACACATTCTCATTGACCCATCTTTCTTTTTCACAAACAACACTGGAGCTCCCCACGGGGATGAACTAGGTTGTATGAATCCTTTACTGAGCAATTCATCTAATTGGTTTTTCAGTTCCAACATTTCAGTGGGTGCTAATCGGTAGGGTGCTTTAGCTATGGGTGTAGTTCCAGGAATCAAAGGAATTCTAAATTCTACCTCCCTATCTGGTGGTAATCCTGGTAGTTCTTCTGGGAATACATCCGAGTATTCTGATACTATTGGAATTTCCTTAAGTTCCTTACCCTTAGTGTTAATGATTACCGAAATCATATATACTATTCCTTGCTTTCGTTCATAACTAGCAACTTTCATTACCGAAATGAACTTCATTGGTTTACGTGGCTTATCTCCCGTAATCATAATTACTTCTCCTGTGGGTGCACGGATTTCTATGGAATTCTTATCACAGAGGATTCGAGCACGGTTGGCTACTAACCAATCCATTCCTAAAACAACATCGAATCCAGCTAAATTCATAGGTAATAGGTTGCAGAAAATTTATGACCTGAAAGTTCTATATTTTCTTCTCGCAAGACCTTATCTATGTTAACAGAATTCCCGTCTGTCGTTTCTACTATATAATTTTGCCTAAGTTTGGTTAAGGATAGCTTAAGAGCTTGGCAGAATGAAGTATTTATAAAACTTTGGTTTGCACCAGAGTCAAATAATACTTTTGCATAAACGTCATGAACTAGGAACGTACCAGCTATCAAATCTGGGATGAGTTCTGCTTCTTGAGTAGTCAGCTGAAAGGCTCTTACGTTCTTTTTATTAGTTCCTTCAGCTGGTTTGGCGTTGTTGTCCGCTGGTTTGACCAGTTTAGGGCGGTCTGGTCTAAAATGTCCAGCTTCTCCACAGTTGAAGCAGATTGTTGATTTATTCCTCCTGCAATCTTCTTCTTAATGCCCTGGAATTTTGCAGAAATTGCAATATCCTTTGCATCTTCCAACATGCTTTTTTTTACAAGTACTGCAAAATAGAGCAGTGGAAGGTTGCCCGGTTCCCTTTTTCTTGAAATTACTACTATTACCCACACGAAATCTTTGGGTAATCTTTTGGGCCACTTCCTTCTTCTGATTTTCTTCTCTTGTGCGTACCAGCCCGTCGGTCAGGGTGTTGGCTAATTCTACTGCATTGTCAATCGTGCGAGGTCTCGCAGCTTTGACGATATCGCGAATCAAACCCCAAATATAGCGAGAAATAAGTACCGGTTCTGGCGAAGCAAGGGTAGGTACAATTCTAGCATATTCGAAGAATGTCGAAGTATATCCTCAACAATCAATATCCACCATTCGGTGGCTCAGAAATTTATTTGTCATTTGTTCTTTTTCATATTCAGGGCAGAATTTTCTTTCCACCAATCGCTTAAATTCTTCCCAATTCATGGCATAAGACACATCACTTCCCTTAGCTTGTAGTACTGTATTCCACCATTCTAGCGCCCCTTCTTTAAAAAGATGTGACGCGTACATGACCTTGTCTTCCTCGGCACATTTACTTATTTTAATTACTGCTTCGGTTTTCTCTAACCAACGCAGTGCTGCAGTTGCCCCTTCGTTACATGCAAATTCAACCGGTTTACAGGCAAGAAATTCCTTGTAAGTGCAACCAGGCGTTGCAGCTTTCATTCTCTTAAGAAATGGGGCTTGCATCATATCATCATTATTATTAACGTTGTCGCCTCCATTTACACTATTACTGAAATTGTCGACTTTGCAACTTCCATATTTTTATATATTTTAGTATGCATTCGTACACACCAAATATTTTACAAAAGTTTTATTTTAGGTTATTTTACATGATTATATTTTTTTTATTATTATTAAACATGTAGCCACAACCACAAACGATCCCTGTCAGCTGGCACTTCAGAAACGACGTTCCCTTTCATCGTATTTCCATGATATCCTTTCCCCCACTTCTCGGATTCTATTTCCTGCGTCCACCAGCTCCTCGCCATAGTGGCAGAGTTCAGCCAGATTTTCTGTTCTAATAGGTGGATTTAGTGGAGGCTCAGGGTCAAATTGGGGGAAAAAGTGTTAGGGTATTCAAGAGGTTCTGAAATTGCCAGTCAGTTGTCCACCATTCTTCCAGCTCTCTTGGTAGAGGTCGGGGGTGGATAATAGCATCTGGAATAGCAGGTTCCAGATTAACTGGAAGTTGTGCTTCCGCTGGGTAATTGAAGAGGTTTTCGTCGACAGGTCAGATGAGGTCGCTATTTGCCAGTTGGCGATCCAGCTCCTCCCACGGTGGCATTTCCTGGACTTGCCTTGAACTTTCCCCGATCTCTATTCTTTTGCCTTTATCCTTGGGATCCTCAATCTTTATAACTTTCTGTGTTGCTGGTTTCTTCCTACGCATACGCCTCCAGCCTACTAGTCTTCTTCTCTTTTTCGGTTTGGTTTTTCCTGAGGTTGGGCTTGGAATTCCATAGGTTTCTCAGTGTCAGCCAAGTAACCAGAAAAACCCTCGGAAACTTCCATGTTAGCAGAATAGATAGTGAGATTCTAAAGAGCTTCAGACAACTCATTCATGCTGTTAGCACATATGAAGAAACACACACAATTCTAAGTTAAAATCTTATTTATCAACTTAAATTCACAGAGTAGCAATCAGAAAATTAAGTATTTCTAAATACTTAATTAGCTTAAATCAGTGGCTCTGATACCACCTTTTTCTGTCACGGCCCCCGTCCCGGTGTTGCCCGATTCAGGAGCCGCGGAAAAGAAACCCGTGGTATTTATTATTTGATTTGACAGCGGAAGTTTAACATGATCTTTTAAAACTTGAAAATGCCCAATTATTTTATTTCATAATTTGGGACAAACCCCGTAATTTACAATCAGTGTAATTTCACTGGGAAATCCCTGTTTTACAAAACATGTTTATTTATTTAACTGAGCCACCACTTCAAGCTCTATTAGTGCTCCGTAGCACTTTTCCTTGATTCACAGTAGGTCACCTGAAACATGTTTTAAAAATATTGCATCAGCGGGGAAATACTGGCGAGTCACTCAAATTTGATAAAACGACACATAGCTATGAATTACAGCATAAGAGCGATTACAATGGCTACTATCTTATTTTTATCTGGCGCCGTGTCACAGCCTTCTGACGATGGTCATACCACTATTGGGTCCTTTCACCCAAGTAGTGATGATTATCACTGTTAGGTTGGTGAACCTAACCGTGAGAAATTAGTAATGTGCACAATACCCCACTTGCCAGTGATTTAAGATAACCATGACTTAATCCCTGTAATTATAACTTTTGAAAATAACTGGAGTATTGTAAAACATTGTTGATAAAACAGAATGACTCACATTGCAAGTTTAGACGCGCAGAGTTTAGCCTACAGATTTAGCCGTGTAACCTAGTTAAAATAACAATGCATACGAAACTAGGTCAGTAACTTAATACAACATTTACGATAAGCTCACGAAATCAAAACCCTCACGACGAATGACAAAGTATAGCCCGGATTCGGGCAGCACTTAAACATCCATCGGATCGGTTTCAATCAATCGGACATTGTATCGTAGTAGTGATCAAGTTATTAGCCTGTTGTCGCAGCAGAGCTTCGTACTTGTGTGTGTGTTTGCACTAAACAGTGAATATCTAGACGTAGGAATTGAATTTTAACGTCGAAACAAGACAGCCTTTCAAGTGCCAAACCCCTGCATTTATACTGAGTTTTTGGTTCCCTCGCGTGACACGCTAGGGTAACCTGGCCCCTGTGCATGGCGCGACGGGTGCTATTCTAGGGTAGGTAGCCTCGTGTAATCCTAGCCTAGGTGAGTCAACCGTTCGACGTTTTTCGCATTGTACAACAAACTGTGTGGATAATTGTCGATTAGGGAATACCCCCCCCCCTGAGTTTTAGGGGCCCTGATCCTAGTTTCAACGGTTCTGAAAATTTTAGGGGTCATGTAGTATTACTTGGGGGTCTCAATTAGGGTTTCCTATTGGAAATAAAAAAATAAGAAATAATAATTTTGATGAGAGTTGTTACAATTCTTGAGTGATATTGTCACACCCGCTCGTAGGCGGAAGTGTGAGGTGTAATCGTGATTGATTCTCATTGCATAAAATAGAAGTAAACATACTAAATGAATAAAACAACTCAAGATGCCAATGTCATAGATAGTTTTCAAAACACAACACAACATAAATGTATAGTTTACAACTTTTCCAAAAGATTACAAGTTTCATTAAATATCATTCAACAAGTTGAAAGTTCATGGATTAAGGTTTTGCCCATTACTTCACCGGAAGGAGGCGGTATATAATAAACAAATCCCTCAAAAATGGTATAGAGTTCCCGATTCTTGTTTTCTTGACTTATTCCCACGCATAATCCACTAATTGCCTGAAATACATGTAAGTTTAAAAAGTTAACATAATGTTGGTGAATTCATATGTTTGTTTGTATCAAATGAATCTTTAAAACATTTGAAAGTATTGTATCGAAGACCCGATATGTAAGGCGTCTAGAAATCGTAGATCATTAATTTTGCAAGGACATTAATATGTGTGCCGATATAGGAAGCAATCCAATCCTTCATGATTTTGTGTTGATTACCCTGAACGGGGAAACAAAAGCACTCTAACAGGTCTCACGAACCAAGAGTGG
This sequence comes from Helianthus tuberosus, assembly GCA_030545235.1. Classification (NCBI taxonomy): domain Eukaryota; kingdom Viridiplantae; phylum Streptophyta; class Magnoliopsida; order Asterales; family Asteraceae; genus Helianthus; species Helianthus tuberosus. The sequence goes on along the minus strand of CM060449.1, from coordinate 18,080,649 downwards.
GGCTCACCAAAACCCGATAGATCTACCACTTTCGTTCCTTGGTCTCTATGTATGATTAATGGTGCTTAAGTTCCACCTATGCGCACATGATCTATGTGTGTTTCATTACCTAGCTTATCAGACCATTGTAACATGTATATCCCCCGATAGTTTAAAAACCGAAACGCGTTTAAAAGAAAGGGGGACATGAACTCACTGAATGCATCCATAATATGTGTGCTAACGATCACGTGCGGTTTCTCTGGATCGTAACACAACCTACAAGCGTCTTCGTTAGACACATATGTCTATGTATGAATATGTACAAGTTATCCATCCTAAATGTGTATTAGGAATTGTATTTAATTGTATGGAAATCTTGTTTGTTGATCTATGTTGGTAGCTTGATAAATTTATAAGTTGTTAATATATATTTCACAAATGTATATTTGTATGTCCGCATGTTGTATGAACGGGCCTAGCCTTCTTGTGACTTCTTGCCTTGCACGAGTGTTATGTATATATCCTCGACATGTGTAGCGCCGAGCCCTATTGTTGTCGGGTCTCATACGTTTGTCTCGTTCCCGTCATTAGTGAATATATTTTTATCTTCTTAAAATATGTATTCTTGTTTCATGTGATCCTTGTGCACCTTTAACCAAGTCAAAGTAGATGCACAATTATATTTTCTCAAAATAAATATGTATAGTTTCTATTTCATATTTTGTTAAATAATATTCTCAATATTATTTTGGTATAAGTATATTTGTATAAGTACTTGGATATCTTGTATTTTCACTAAATGTATATTTTGACACGTATTTTTGTATTTAGGTATAAATACCCATGTATTTTGTATTTAGTGACTAAAATCATTTCTTATGATTTTTATGTTTTTCCAGAATTATTTTTCTTGTAAAAATATACTTTAACGATCCTTAAAAATAATATATTTTTAAGATCGATTATAATTTATATATTTTCCATACTTGTTTAGTATATATATTCTTGGTCACTTGTTAAATATATATATGTTTGCGTTACTTGTCCGATTTTTATATCATTAATTCCGAACCTTGATAATATATATCTTGTTCTTTAATATATATATATATATATATAATAGTTTGTATGAAATTTTTCCAATTGTCCACATGTCCAATATTTGTTATGGGAATATATATTTATTCATATCTTGTACTTTTAGTGCATATGTTCATGTATGGGTAAGTATATGTATATACTCCTTGTAACTTTTGATGTGTATTTTGTATATGTATTTCTGGTGGGAATTTAGTTAAATATAAATCCCTATATTTACATAAAATATAATACACATAAGTATAGACATAAGCACATATTTGTGTTGTGACTAAATATATATATTTTTTCCTAAAATATATATACTTGCATCCATGTTACTCTTTGAGAAAACTCTATTTTCTTAATTTATATTTATGTATAAAAACTTGGAGTGTTTACTGTCTTTATACACTTTAGCTTGTAAAAACTTGTTAAATATATATATGTTTGCGTTACTTGTCCGATTTTTATATAATTAATTCCGAACCTTGATAATATATATATCTTGTTCTTTAATATATATATATATATATATATATATATAGGGGATGGATCATGAGAAAACCAAAAAACTAACTAAAAAAAGCCTAAAAAAACTTAAAAAACATACCAATTTTTTTTTTTTTTACAATTTTTTATAGAAAAATCGCTACTTTTTATGTATGGAAAAAAAATTTCAAAAAAAAATATTTTTTTTTTGTTGTACTGCACATGTGCACTAATACTGAAAGCCTAAACCACTTAACCCACCCCCCCCCCCAAAAAAAAAAACCTAAATTCACCCTCCCACCAAAAGCCTAACCCCCCACCCCCACCCCCCCCCCCCCCCCCAAAAAAAAACCTAAACCCCCCACCCCCACCCTCCCGAAAACCTAAAACTAAACCCTAAACATAAACCCGAAAAAAACCTAAACCCCCCACCCCCACCCCCCAAAAACCCTAAACCCCCCCTCCCCCACACCCAAAAACCTAATCCTAATCCTAAACCTCCAAAACCCCCCACCCTCCCGAAAACCTAAAACTAAACCCCAAACATAAACCCGAAAAAAACCTAAACCCCCCCACCCCCAAAAGCCTAAACCCCCCTCCCCCCACACCCAAAAACCTAAACCTAATCCTAAACCTCCAAAAAAAACTAACCCTAAAAGCTAAACTAGACTCAAAAAACTAATTTTAAGCATGGAATACACATTGTAGTACATGTTATATTGCACATGTGCACTACTATAATAATAGTATTGAAAACAAGACGACACCATAAATCTTTTTTTATGTCATAAAAAATATGCTCGAATATACTTGAATGAAAGATACAAAAATTTGTGATCTTATGGTGCCATTTTTGTTTTAAAATGATAACGTATGGAGAAATGGGAAATCTTTGAAAAATTATATATTTTTTTTCCAATTTTACCCCTCCTTCATTAAAAGTCCCCCCCCCCCCTCCTTTTTAGTGGTTTTTAGTTAGTTTTCTAGTTTTCTCATATATATGTAGTTTTCTCATGATTCTCTCCCTATATATATATATAGAGTGATAGTTGGCTACAAAGTCATTTTTTTCCTACAAAGTGTAGGAAGTGATCTTGTGATGACATGTGGCATCTAGAGAATTTTAATAAAAGGGTACAAAGGTAATTTAATAAATAAGTTATTTTTGGAAGTGATAATATTAAAACAATGAAATGAGATTTTTAAGGAAAATCTTTATCATTAACAATTCAAATATATCAGTTACATAATTAATCATTCACGCATTATTCTATCATCATTCAACGATTTTTGTTCATTTTCACATAACATGCCAGTGATCATTCATTAACAATTTCTTGACGATGTGTTTTACCAGTTACAAGTTCACTCACATGTGTTATAACAGTTTATGTTTTAAGAAGGTCATGTAGACGATTTTTGTTCAACTTCACCTAACACGCTAGTTGATCCTTCATTAACAATTTCTTGACGGTGTGTTTTACCAGTTACAGTTGACTCACAATGTGTTATAGCAGTTTACGTTTTTAAGGGGGACATGTAATTATAATTATTGACGTTGTGTTTTATCAGTTTTTTGGTTTCGTCACGATGTGTTATATCAATTATGATTCACGAATGACATGTTTTTGTATCTTTCTTGACGTTGTGTTTTACGAATATTGGGGGTCTTCATGGTGTGTTATATTGTATATTCTTGACGATGTGTTTCACCAGCAGATTTACTCACAATGTGTTATAGTAGTTTATATTTTTAAAAACATGCAGTTGTAATTATTGACGTTGTGTTTTATAAGTTACTGGTTTCATCACGACGTGTTATACCAATTATGATTCACGAAGAATATGTTTTTGTATTTTCCTGACGTGTTTTATAAATACTAAGGTTCTTCTTGATGTGTTATATTGTATAATTTTCTTTTACAGATACTAGTTCATCAAGATTTATCAAATGCTCTCACAATGTGTCATACCACCAAAAAAAAAGCATTACCAGATCATGCAATGGCATCTAATAACCTATAGTTAAATTTTATAATATTAAATTACTAATAATTAAATCTGTAGTTAAATTTATCATATTAAAATCGAATAGAGTATGAGTTGAAATTTTAGAAGAAATATGTGAATTAGGTGATATTTGCTTAGGCTACGGGGTGTGGATGGAGCCCCATGGGGCTTTATCAAGTCCACATAGGATCCACGTCAGCCATGGAGCCCCCTTTAATTTAGAGGGTGTGGATGGAGCCCCTATTAAACAAAATTAAAAAAAAACATTTGATTGGTTGTCGAACTAGTGGGCCCCACCTGAATGGCGTTTCAGCTCGTTACCACCATGGCGGGCTTTCAATGGCGCCCCGGCATAGCGTCGGGGGTGTGGTGGATGGCGGAGGGGGGCGCTATAGGCGTCCAGCTGGCAAGGGTGGCGCCCCCACACCCTCCAGCCTTATGGTATATTTATATTATCAAAAAGGTGTTTCGGAGACCTTTTAAACAAAATTTGGTTTATTGCTTTCCATAACAACACTTCAACTTTACGAATTTAGAGTAAGAGAGAAAGAGAGAGAAAATTTTTGAGAAAGATGGTATGTGTTATGATCAAATGGTTATTACCTTATTTAAAAGTAGTTAAATGACACATTTACCCTCAATCAATTAATAATCCTATTTTTAAAACATTCATATTACCAAAATGCCATCAAGATGATCTCAACCATTAAACACACTTATCCAATGGTCAAGTTCACTTCCTACACTTTGTAGGAAAAACACACTTTGTAGAGGAACCCCACCCTATATATATATATATATAAAGTATATCGTACAGTACATTACGGCTTAACGCACTTCACGTACAACAACGTGCGTGATTTTTTCTATAACATGCGTGATTAATGTTTTCAATATGCGTGATTATTGTGTTTCAGCATGCGTGATTTTAGATTTTTGAGTTACAACGTGCGTGATTTTAAAATAAACGTGCGTAATTATTTGTCGTACGTGATGTACGTTAAGCCGTAATGTACGTTAACCTTCCACTATATATATATAGGAGAGGGTTATCTTGAGAACGCTAAATATTGCGAGAACCGTGAGAACGAATGAAAAAACCAATCAAAACCGATTTTTTTAATACAAACCTCATTGTAATTAAGATACAACATCAAAAAAAAGAATTTACAACATCAAATAATTCATTTCTCCTTTCAAAATCACTCTTTTTAGATTTTTTACACATGTGTAAATATAACAGATTTACACATGTGTAAATGGCAAACTTACACATGTGTAAATTTTCTTTATTTCCGAATGCACATAAATTTAAACGTGTCAATTAAATTTCTAACATTGTATTCGAATAATAATGATAAGTGTATAAAAAAATTTTGAATTTGAATTGTTTTTGACCAAGTTCTCGCGGTTTTTTCATTTGTTCTCACGGTTCTCACAATATTTAGCGTTCTCATTTAAACCTTCCCCTATATATATATATGTATATGTATATATATATATATGTATATATATATGTATATATATGTATATATATGTATATATATATGTATATATATGTATATATATATGTATATATATGTAGGGCAAGGATGTATAGAAAACCCACTTTAATTTAGAAAACCCGGGAAACTCTAACCTCCCGATGTTTTTTAAAAAAAACAAAAATATACACATGTTATATACATGTTTTTAAGGTATTTGGGCAAAAAAAAAATCAAAAAAGCGCCGAGTAGATATTTTAAAAAAAAATAAACAAGTTTTGGTCTAACACGTGTTAGATTCATCTGACATATTTGTAACACGTGTTAGACCAAAACTTGTTTATTTTTTTAAAAAATATCTACTCGGCGCTTTTTTGATTTTTTTTTGCCCAAATACCTTAAAAACATGTATATAACATGTGTATATTTTTTTTTTTTTTAAATTCGGGAGGTTAGAGTTTCCCGGGTTTTCTAAATTAAAGTGGGTTTTCTATAGATACTTACACTATATATGTATATAAGTTTGTATGAAATTTGTCCAATTGTTCATATGTCCAATATTTGTTATGGGAATATATATTTATTCATATCTTGTACTTTTAGTCCATATGCCCATGTAAGGGTATGTATATACTCCTTGTAACTTTTGATGTGTATTTTGTATATGTATTTCTTGTGGGTATTTAGTTAAATATAAATCCCTATATTTACACAAAATATAATACACATAAGTATAGACATAAGCACATATTTGAGTTATGACTAAATATATATATTTTTTCCTAAAATATATATATACTTGCATCCATGTTAATCTTTGAGAAAACTCTATTTTCTTAATTTATATTTTTATATAAAAACTTGGAAAAATTGTGTTTAGCGTCTTTAAACACTTTAGCTTGTAAAAACTTGTAAAAATATATTTTTCTAACATTTTAATTTCTAAAAAAATTTTGCTGTAGTTTTCCCTGATTTAGTGGTTTTCCCATATTTTTAAAACATGTGTTAAATCAATTTTCCAACTCGATAAACTCATTCAACAATTTCATCAAGACTTTACATATGAGAAATTCCAACAATAAACTTTATGAACCCGTAAACACTTTAGTCTTTTAAATCTATAACCTTTTCATGTTCATCATTATTTTTAACAAAGTTATGTTAAACTTGGAAACATACTTTTTCAAGATCAAAACTCTTTAACAAGATCTTTATATATCTTTACATGTTACATCTTCTAAAATCATTTAAGTAACATTTTCAAGTTCATAATATCTTTGTTAGTAGATCTTGCTAGATCTAACATTTTTTTGTTAGATCCATGCTTTACACAAAATGTTAACAAGCCCCTTTTGTCCATAACAACCACAAAACTATATCGAACACAAACATCAACTTCAACAAGTATGTAGGTTAGATTTTTAGTGTTTAGTTATGTGTTACCATGTAATATTAAGATGAGCTTCAAGATGGATTCTTGTATTTTTATAACTACATAATTAAAGAAGCTTAAAAAGGTGGTAGGATGAACTTACTACTAGCCCAAGGCTAGCAAATAACAAAATATGAAGATGAGAAAAAGATGAAGAAGATGATGATTTAGGACTTGGATAATAGCAAATGGTGGTGGAGAAAGAACTTCTTTCACTTGCAAACCTTTCAATCTACCATAGAGATCATCTTGTATGCCTTGGATTATCTTGGAGAAGCTTGAAACTTGAAGGTGAAGTGGGGGGGGGGGGGGGTGCTTGGGCGAATTTTGGGCGTTCTTGGGAGTGTTTGTGTGTGTTTAAAAAGGTGAAGATGATAAGGTTTAAGGACTAATGGATCCTTTTTATAATTCTCCACCTAAACATTATCCAATGGATTAGAGAAATGGCATCTTTGACCATTTCAAACTCAAGTCAACATGGTGAGGAGGTGGGTCCCCTTGGGGACGTTTAAGTATGAGGGGAGGAGGGGTCTTGATCTTTCAAATTTTGTTAAGTGTTATTATGTTTAAGAAATGTTATGTTTAGTTAGGATGAAGTTGGCATTTAGGGATTTTTGGCGCTTTGAGGCGTTTAGTGATTTTAACTAGCTTTGTAATGTCAAAACAATGCTAACTAGTTCATATACTATGTCTAGTTGTAGTTCGGAAATTTGATGAGGTGTTAATTTCGATAGCGGGTCATTAAGATGTAATTTGTGTAATATGTATGGTATGAGATGTTTATGTACCTAGATGATATTTCCAACACCCTTTATGTTATTTTATGATGTTTAACATCATTTTTGGATATTGTACTAGTTATAAAATGCTGAATTTTGCGGACAAGTTGTTATTTATGGTTCGGATCGGATAGTTTTTAGTGCTGGTACATTTTCCGAAAGGTATTAACATATACCCTTGTTTTCCCATTTGGGGTTTGATATAGTTTTGATGTTGGACCTAATTCTAAGTTCTAATTCTGTAGTTTAGCTGAGTACCAGAACCGTGCTGACACAACTAGTCTAGCATGTCGATCTACCAATTTGTTTCGTGCATTGTTTATATGTTCCGCGACACGGCGAATAAAATAAGTGACATGCAAATCAAAATATATTTTGTGAGATTTCTAGATGTGTGACATTTAAACACGTTGTATTTACGTCTAATGCACATAATTGTATAATATAAATAATTGTTAAGTGTACGAAAATTTTCTGAAAAGTGTCATTTGTCACATATATCCTCCTTATCCTAGATTCCCAGGGGTCTTCGAATTGTTCCCGTTGGAGCATTCGCATCCCTTCATTTATCTCCATCCTTATAATTACACTAAAAATCACTATATTTTTTCTCTCTTTTTTAATTAAATAATATTTTTTATTCATTTAGTATTACCTTTTCTCTTTCCTTCACTCACAACCACTCTCAATAAATATTAAAAAAATTAATGGGGGTGAACAGTGTCTTCCTAACATTTTCTCTCTCCACTACTCACAACCACTTACATCTATTGTTTATAATATGCAAAATTCACCCACATAAAATTAGAGGAAGGGATGTGAATGTTCTTAAAAATGTAAAAACCATACTAAACCAATAAACCAAACACAGTGGGCAATTTTCAAAGCATTACCACCATCGTTTTTTGATTTTTTGTTTCCTTTGCTATAGCAAGTCCACTAAAACCGGCTGAGCTCACGTTAATCACAGTAGGGATTAAAATAGTCGCATTAGGTGGGATTAATCCCTACTAAAATATATGAACATGAGTTTTTGTTAGGATTGAACCCTATCAGAGGAACAAATAATTAAAGCCAAAACTGGATCAGAGCAGTGGATCCAAAATAAGCAGATGTTATATATACAAGTCTCTCCCCTTGAAAGTGGTTTCAACATCTGATGACCTCCAATCCACTGATCCTTACAACTGCTGACCTACAACTGCTGATCAAGTCAAAGACTTATGAAGACTAAAGCTCTGTTGATCAATCTACTGCTATGGGTCAAGCACTGCTGAACATATCAAGTACTACTGGAGCCACAACAGTGAAAGGCTAAAGCAGCAGTTTAGTTTCTCTTATGTAATGAATTGTAAACAGTTGTTAGAATAGTAGTGTTTGTATTAGATCAGTTGTTAGAGTTTGTTAGGAGGTTAGATGTCACTTTCATGGTGACGTCGGATTGATGCTTCAGTGGTTTGATATGCACTATAAATAGAACAGTTTGCACTGTTCTATTTAAGGAGTTTTTCTCCTTCAATACTATCATATTGTACGATCAACCATGGAGCTCGAGCTGAGGGGGAGTTTTAGTATGTAAACATGCATGTAATCCTTTGATTATAATCATTTGACTCTAATGAGATTCACATGTTTATGAAAACTATTGTTCTCTTGATTGTGTTTACAAAGTTTGTTTTATTTCCGCTGCATTAGATCTCTGTCTTACATTCATTCATTGTTTAATTGTTACAAACAAACACAATCAATCCAAACTCAGATCCTAACAATTGGTATCAGAGCCCGGACAGTCAAATTCGATCTAACAAATCAGTTTGACATAACAGTTCATCTCAAAATTCATTGATACTAAGGTTGATCGTATTTTGTTGAAAAACAGAGTAACGATTAATCACGTCCAAAGTTGATTATTCTAAAAACTCTGTAAAACAACCAAGATGCTACCTATCACATAGGAGTCGCGTAACACTGGAGTATCATGATTCAAATCAGTATAGATTCAGTGATTATGTTGAAAAACTATGTTGATTCCATCATGACTGCTGCTAAGGTGTCAACTCGTGTCAACAAAGTTCTATGTTGAGTTAAAAGCATCAGTGTCTTTGTTAACATCAAAAGAGGTAAATAAAATTTTAGTTACTTGATCTTATATGTTGAAAAACAGGTTGAAAATTCTTCAAAAGGATCAAATCAATTTTGTTGAAACATTATAAGAAAATTAGCAGTTCTATAACATATATCAAACATAATCAGGGATCGACTCCAAACTTTTGGTAGAAAATACCAGAGTTGTTAAAAGGAGGAGGAATCTATTCAAATCACTTGTGAAAAAAGAGTAGGATCCTACAAAGGTTATGTGTTGCTATTTAGAAGTCCAGATCATGAGTAATGTGAAATTTGGCATAGGCTTGTGCAAAAATGACTAATTACTCAAAACATTGCTGAAAGATGATTTTGGATTAAGTATTTTTCCTCAAAAACCCTCCAGGATGTACTTCAGTGTTCATCAATGGGAAGGGTAAAAAGGGAAAGAAGAAATATTACAAAAACTCGAAAGTGTATTTATCTCAAAACTTTTGAAATCAAAAGAAATGGGTATAAATCCAAAACACTTAAGAGTCCATAGGAGATCTACATATTTGGTCAAACATTTGTCATCCATCAATCATGCACAATCACCGTATCAGGGAGTTCAGATAACAAAGGTATTATCAGTTTGATTATTAAATAAAGATGATTAGGCCAAATTTTCAGAAATTTTTCATATGGTAATAAGGTTCACAAAGAGCCTTCAAAACCATTGTGAGCAGACAACTTCATAGTTATAATCATCTGACAAGATAATGGTACCAAAAAGTGGGAAAGAAACTTTGATTCAAACCACTGACCATTTTCTTTATCTTGAGAATGAGGTGATTCTGATCTGTTTAAAAAGGCACATTGACTTTAAAAATACACCATACATTGACTTTAAAAATACACCAGATCTACTTGTTACTATTTTCAAAAAAAAACTTTACTTAATTTTTGTTGTAAAGGTTTTAAATAAAACAGGACATATTATTCTTCATTTTTCGGAATGATATGATTTGCACTTTTACTTGTTTTAGATAGTAAAAGCTCAATCACCTGTCAGGATGTTGAACCCTTTCATTTTTGTTGGGTGATATAACTCCTTGAAAATGGATCAAATAAAGATGGTGTTATATTCAAGTCATTTCATGAACTCGTGCTCAAAACAATAACAATAGATTGTTGACAAACTACAAATATTTTAGATGTACATGTTCTACTCTAAAATTGTCAAAAGGATTAGAACACAAAATGTATGGTCAAAGTAAAGCATGGTAATCATCTGGGATACTCAACCACTGCCTATATCTAAAGTGCTATAAGCAAGGGCAGGGCATGTGGAAAAATCTTCATTAAATTTTCTGTGAATCCTGTTATTTTAATAATTCTGTTGCACCTAAAATTTGCCTGTCAAGTATTTGATTTTGCAGGAAATTCAAAATCTCCATTAACAGATGTTAGATATGATATTGTGTTCACACAAGTCAAAACCATGTCTTTCATCAGAGCAGCAGCTGTTAAAAACAGTTGTAAAAGCTCATCCACTGATAAATAAACAGTGTTTGACCAAAGTAGCCTTCAAATTGTTACCTCTACTCCACTCTAAACCACTGTTTGATAAACTCCATCTAAAATGGATAAAAATCATCAGTATGTTAAACCTACATTTCATGTTCTTTCACCTTCATCTCAATCAGTACAAACACCAAGAGTGTGAAAAGATTACATCAAGGGATATCAACTCCTAGGCTATTAGGTTAGTGTTTGGACTATACATATGCAGCAGATATTTCCACAACCACTGATTGAAGCCAACTGATTATTTGTTGCTGAAAATTATGATGCTGTTGTTTGTTGCTGAAAAGTCCAACTGATTGTAACTTCCAAATATAATATTGAATTTTGGTATAATTTCTCAAAAGGCTTCTCTTATGCAGGTATGTTAGGTAGCTGAAATATATCATCAAAAATTCAACATCCCATTGATTCACCATTATTCACAATCAGACATCACTTTGTGAGGGATTACTATAAAAAGGTTTGATTTCTCTGCACCATGTACCAACTAAAGATCAGCTGGCAGATGTGCTAACCAAAGCTTTAGACATATCTACCTTTGAAAGCTTGATCTCTAGGATTGGCATGCTAAACATGGAATAACAAGCAAAATCTTGTTTTTCCATGAATAAAAGCATTAAAATGTTTTCAGAAAATCAAAAATCCATCCTTAAAAATAGTTAAAAATGAATTTTTCATTAAATCCTTAAAAGTCTGTCATAACCACTGCTTTGTTCAAAAGTCTGTCTTACTTAAAAGTCTGTCCACTGCTGAAAGTCAACCCCTGTTCTCTCATTTCCTTGATAAGCACTGTTGTCTAAAATCAATGTTTTATCCACTGATATGCTATCCACTGATAGCAAAAATCACCCACTGCCTTCATTGTTACCGTTACAACCACTGATCTTCTTCCATCAGTGGTTTTCATAAAAACACTTGTACTTCATTTCATCAGGGGTTGGCACGTGGACAATACATAGCGGTCAGATCTTTTGTAACCGCTGCCACGTCAGCATTCACTTTTTCCTCTATAAAACCCTGAGCAAAACCCCCAAACAGGGTTTTACTATCGAATCGAATTCACAAAAATTCCTTTCTCAAAGCAGTTTCCATCTCTTTCTCTCAAATTCTTCATCAATTTCCTTCTTCAAAATGACAAAATCAAAGTCATCTGCGAAATCCACTTCAAAATCATCTTCTGAAAAGGCCACTCAAATGGCTACCACACCCATCGAAATCCCATACAAAGCTCCTCATAACTATCTGGGTCTTCTTACAAAACCCGGCACCATCGACATCTTCGATTCAATCATTGACACTATGTCTGCATCAAAGTACAAAACTTTGCTGACAACAGATGCTCCAATTTACCTGAAAACCCAGAGAGAGTTTTGGAAAAATGTTACTCTTGAAAAGCAAGGCGAAGACGTCATAGCCATTAACTCTTCTCTAATGGGTAAAGCAGTCAAAATTACACCACAATCCATCTCGGAAGTTTTTGAACTCAATGATCAGCAAGGTAAAACTTCTTGTCCCAAAAACGAGTTAAAAACTGATTTCCTTGAAAGGGGGTATGCAGATTCAATAAAAAAGGATACCTTACAAAAAGGTAATTTTCCACCTGCAACAAGATTTTTGTTCCATACCCTTTTGATGTGTGTTTCAAACAAAACAACTGCTTTCAATGAGATACCATTAAAGATTCAAAACCTGGGATATGCTATTCTACAAGACGAAAATTTTAACTACTCCCAGGAAATCTTTAATGATTTGGATAAAAATGTTGATAAAAAGCCATTCTTACTTTTTCCAATATTTCTAAGTTATTACTTTCAAAAGAAATTTGGTAAGGATGATGCTCATGTGTTCAAACAAGGTGAATCTTTTCAAATAAACAGCTTAACGGCTAAAACTTTTACAAGATTATCAACACCTTGCAAAACAAAAGCAGAGGTCCCTGAGCAGAATTTAGCAGCTACCACTGCTCCTCAGGTATCTGCTGTTGAGCCCACTGCTCCAGGTGATCACAGCAGCAAAAAAACTGTTGTGAAACCCACACCTAAAATCACCAAAAAGCCAAGACAAAAGAAAACTCAAAAACCCCCCAAACCTACAAAAAGGGAAACTCTGGAAGATGAGATCCCAGAGCAACTGCCAGTGACAAAACAAAAGTCACAAGAAACCACTGCTGCTACTTCCTCACAGCAGATGGTAGAAAGATCTCAACCCATGCCTAAAACTCCTCTTGCTTCTTCTCAAAAAGAACAGGTTGTACATATAGGGACACCACAATATGATGCTCTGGAATCACTTACTTCCATCATCCACAGCCCAATGCCCGGGGCCAATTCTCTTTCTACACCCAACCTCACATCCACAATTCCCCCACAAACAAAAATATTGTTGGATGCTCTTGATTTGAACCAGGCACAAACCAGTCCTTCTCACTCACCTGTCAATGAGAACATACCTCAACAAGTGACTGGGTCTGATGTATCAATCATTGCTAACCTACCAACAATACCTGAGGAGGTTACACCCCTTGAGTTACAAGTAACTCTTGGTGGTAGTCCAAGTGAAGCAGCCACTACAAGTGTTGAACCAACTGGTTTGCATTTGGACAGTGGTTACATCAATAAGACTTCCTTGGAGGCAATTTCTTCTCTGGGAACACTTGTGTATCCAGTCTTTACTGGTTCACTAAAAAGTGTTTCTCTTTTTGAAGGAATAAGTCCCCAATTCCAAGACAAAGGGGCATCAATGGATGATTTTTGGAGTACACTCCCTGAATCAACCACTGTTCCAACCACTGTTAGTGGGAAATCAGATGATCCCATTAAGTTGGGTGATGGTTTAATGTACTGAGAATTGACGGATAGAATTGACAAACTGGATACATCTGTTGCAGAAATTAAAGATATGCTGCAATAGTTGTTGAAAGTTCAAAAGGTACCACCCACTGCTGCTCCAGCTCAAGCACCTACACAACCTACACCTGCTGCAAATGAGTTACGGAACTTATTTCAACCACTGCTCCAACATCAAAGACAATTGGCTGATCAGCAGCATGAGATACATGTTCAAAAGCTGCGAAACCTGATGGAGTCAAGGTTTAAAGATACCCAAGCTGACATCAAGGCTATAAAGGCCCATATGCTGAATACCACTTGCACTGCTCCTCCCGCTGTTCTCTTTATTGATAATCTACCACCAGATAATGCCAAAAAGGGGAAGAAAATCAAGCAGTGGAAGAAGAAGGGAGTTGAAGATGGTCTTTATATTGAACCACAAAAAGATTGCATGACTAAAGACATTCCCTTGCCAGATGGTAGTAAAAAGATTGATGTTACCAGAAATGCACTTGCTGAAGCAAAAGCAAGTGTAAAAAGGGATAGAGAGGCAAAGGATAAATCCAGGTGGAATGAGGAGAAAAGAGCATTTATGGAGCTGAATGAGCAGGGCATTTCTGAGCCCAAGGATGATAAAAATCCTGAGCCAAAAAGAAAGAATCCCATTAGAAAAGTGAGAGAACTCAAACACACACCATCCAGACCCACAAAGCATGCCTCCAAACTACCTTCCAAAAGCTCCCAACATCAATCTTCCACCCAAACAGCTGTTGAAACACCTGTTGTATCAACAACTGTTGGTACTTCAGTGGTTTCAGCAGTTGTTAAACCAAAAACCACCATTTCAACCACAACAACTGCTCCCACTTCAACCACTTCCCCACCAAATGTTCCATCACCACCAAAACTACCATCACCATAAAAACAACCTCACCACCATCATCTCCTGCCAAAAAGCAAAAGACAGCTGATGACACATCATCAGTTGTAATGGCAACAGTGGTTGAAGCACCAGTTGTTTCAACAACTGTTAGTCAGCAACCTCCCACTTCAATCACATCCACTACAATCACCACCACTCAAATCACCACCACTGATCCATCCAAAACATCATCAGCCTCTCCTCAACCAAAAAGGAGAAGGTTAATTCTGAAAGATGATGATACTTCACCACCACCAACATCGTCCCAACTTCTATCACTTGTTACTATACCAAACCCTGTTCCTCTCTCATCAGCTTAGGTTCAAAAGCCAATCGCTGACATTACTCCTGCAGGTGTCCAATATCCTCTAGAACTTGAAGCAGTCAGAGAAGAGATCAAATCCTTCTACTTTGAGGATGACCCTGCTAAAAGGAGTTTGCCATCAGTTGAAGGATATCCCAGGCCTAACAACATTGAAGAATACTTGAAAGTTAAGGCTCAACAGGAAGAGGATATATCCAAGAAAAATTCACAAGGAAAGTCCGACAAACAAATACAAAGGCATTATCAATTTCTGCTCACAGAAGTCAGATCTTTGGAGCAGTTTGCAAAGAATGTTTGTCAGCAAATATCAGAAAGAGCAGATGAATCCCTGAGAAAAGACTATATTGAAAATATCGTGGCTTATAAGAAGTATAGGGGAGAAAAACATATGTACAAAGAATGGACCATTCCTGAGCTTGAAAGTGAAGCAGCCAGGATTCAAGAAATTATTAAAAACAAGGTCAAACACACTCCTCCTGATTGGGCAAAGTACAAGAAGAATGTACCTGATAAGGCAGTGGAGCTGAGGAGAATGAAAGAGGAATTAATCACTGCTGATTTTGGGTCTAAAAACCAAGTGATGAGGTGGAAAGAAGACAAGGCCAGAGCCACTTACAAAAAGCTGGAGGATCTAAGGAAGAAAAATCCAAAGATTCCACAAAAACCTGACTACCCTGAAGCAGAGGTTTCAACAAGACCACCAAAGCTGCAAATCAGAAGAGCCACTGCTCCAGCTGGTGCCTTTCTTTATCAAAGAAGAAGGCAAAAACAGATGGAAAAAGAAACACCAGAAGATATAGCTGCTAGTGATGATATTATAAAATCTGTCATTAAGCAGATGATGCCTGAAAATGCTGAACTTGCTCAAGCTCAAAGCACTGCTCAGCCAGTCATCACCAGGCCACAATCTCCAAACTCCTCATCTAATAAAAATCTCCCAAGAAACCCACCAGACTCAAAAGTACTAAAGTAAAAAACTGATAAACAGTCCCATGTACTGACTGTGATTAAGTCTAGTGGAGAAGTGAAGAAAATATCAAGGGAACAAGCACTTGGCCTAAGTCTTGAAGATCTGCAGGATCTCCTTGATCTTCCACTGTGCAGGGATGAAGATGACACATATGCCTTAGACTTTGAGTTACAAATCAAAGGGCAAATAAGGGAACTGTTGATGAGGCAATAAAGCTCCACAATAATGAAGGGTTTTGGCATTATCTGTTCCAGGGGGAGATTGTTGGGATTGAACCCTATTAGAGGAACAGATAATTAAAGCCAAAACTGGATCAGAGAAGTGGATCCAAAATAAGCAGATGTTATGTATACAAGTCTCTCCCTTGAAAGTGGTTTCAACATCTGATGACCTCCAATCCACTAATCCTTACAACTGCTGACCTACAACTGCTGATCAAGTCAATGACTGATGAAGACTAAAGCTATGCTGATCAATCTACTGCTATGGGTCAAGCACTGCTGAACATATCAAGTACTGCTGGAGCCACAACAGTGGAAGGCTAAAGCAGCAGTTTAGTTTCTCTTATGTAATGAATTATAAACAGTTGTTAGAATAGCAGTGTTTGTATTAGATCAGTTGTTAGAGTTTGTTAGGAGGTTAGATGTCACTTTTATGGTGACCTCAGATTAGATGCTTCAGTGGTTTGATGTGCACTATAAATAGAACAGTTTGCACTGTTCTATTTAAGGAGTTTTCTCCTTCAATTCTATCATCTTGTACGATCAACCATGGAGCTCGAGCTAAGGGGGAGTTTTAGTATGTAAACATGCATGTAATCCTTTGATTATAATCATTTGACTCTAATGAGATTCACATGTTTATGAAAACTATTGTTCTCTTGATTGTGTTTACAAAGTTTGTTTTATTTCCGCTGCATTAGATCTCTGTCTTACATTCATTCATTGTTTAATTGTTACAAATAAACACAATTAATCCAAACTCAGCTCCTAACAGTTTTTAGAACATATACACACATATATATTTATGGAAGAAAACATGTTTTAAATCAACTTAGATTATGACATTTAGTCACAACTCAACACACTTGCTTGTATCTTCTTTAACTATCTTCTTGCTTTGAAATATCTCCAATATCTCTAATTCTTTTGTTCCTCTTTGAAATATGCCTTTGTTTCATGTGTTTATTAAGATTGTAACTTATATACATATTTAAATATTGGGGGTGAGAACCTCAACTTTTAACTCATTGATACAAATATAATTTTATTAAAATTCAGGATTTTATATATATATATACTGACATAGACACTGCCAATGTACTAAAAAATCTTACCTGAAGACTTTCAAGGAAAGATAATTGCCTTTATTAAGCATTTCATGCAAACTGACTTTCTGATGCAGATTTGCATTCGAAACATTGAGTACATGCCAGGGAATTAGCAAAAAGTGTGACGCATGTTGCACTGTATATATTAAACATCAGCTCACCAGATATATCAAAATCTATGTTTGTTTAATAAACATATGACCATACTTTGTTCAGAAAACTTACATCTACTAATTAACTAAAGTATATATATAACGCTACATCCAAAAATCGATTAATTTCATGATTTTAAAACCAGACCAGTAAAGTAAATACCCAACTTATGAAACAAAGATCCAATTCAACTAACCAAAATCCACAATACAGTTTGCGATTTATATTACTTACGGTGAGACTTAATTCGATTTGTAATGCTAATATTGCAACATTTAGAGAAATTTGAGAAATGTCACATGGTAGCAAGAGGTGCTACAAATGTAGGCTAAAATAAAAGATGTGCAGACAGGTGTACTCAACGTTTTCATTTAGATTCTGACATTAAGATGAAAAGAACCCAAAATGGAAGCTGGTGTTATTGATTTAGGGGTTTCGTCATGGGGCGGTAGAATTTAGGAGAAGGGTGGAGAGAAGAAAATACGACAAGTGTACAGAATGCCACTGTTAGAAAATAATATATATTTTTGAGAATATTGGGATCAGTAAAAAATAGGCAACATCATCTCCCATAATTCACGTCCTTAATCCCAGCTCATCACAATCAATTTCCAGCCTTTAATTATTCTTGTATCCATTTTTAGTTTCTATTTTGGTCTATAAATTAAAGGCCTCAATGTAATAGATATTATCAATCAAAATTACAATTCAATCATCTTTTACATCTATTCACGACAACATGGTATCAGAGCGGTGCATACGATCTTGAGATCAATCCACTCATCACCTACCAAACCAATCGTCCGTTCAAACCACAAAACAAAACCCAACACAACCTCGAGTCTGCCCAAACGCAGGTGCCGCTGTCATCTTCGTCATCATCACCAATTCCGACCTACACGTCATCACCGTGAAACTGCAACTCACCTCATATAATCAACATCTTCAACCAATCGTCTCTGATCAACATCTCTGTTACTACGTCGCCACGTCCACCATCCACAATCAGCCAACATCTCGGCTACTCTTGATCGACCACGCCATCTCCACCTCTGATCACTCTTGAACAACGATAGCCATCATCGTTCATCATACCTCTGATCACCCTCGTCCACATCACTCATCATCACTCGACCAACCTGCAACATCAACCATCAAAGGTAAAGAATTGATAATTAAGGTTGGGTGTGATAGGTAAATAAGTAGAGAAGAAACAAGTTTTTCTTTTGTGATAATCTGTGTCGTCGGAAAAAAACATAAGAAATTGAGAAGAGAGAGCTATAGATCTGTGTTGTGTGTGTGGCTGTTGACTTTCAAATTATAGGGTTTGGGTTGAGAATTTCATCTCCGACCCTTCAACTTCCTCATTTCCAATTTTATCCCAAATTTTTTTTGTTATTTCTTTTTTGGCTTCCATGAGTATTAAAAGGTTAATATGGCAACAAATTGTGAAAAAGGTAGTGCATTATGGATATTTGATTCTGGTGCCACTGACACCATAACATTTGAACTTTCAGACATGAGTTCAATGACAAAACCTCAAAGGACCCAAATTCATACCGCAAACGGAGGAACGACGCAAGTAAAAGGAGGAGGAACAATTGAAATTTTACCAACTATGACATTGTCAAATTGCCTTTATGTTCCATCCTTGTCACACAAGTTGCTCTTAATTAGTCATGTTACTAAAGAATTAAACTACACGGTACTAATGCACCTTACCTTTTGCATCTTACAGGATATCAGGACGGGTGTGATTGTTGGACGTGGTACTGAGCACCAAGGATTATACTACGTGGATGAGGTGGCTCAACTTGGTACTGTGATGTTGGCACACGGAATTGAAAACCGAGAAGCATGGTTATGGCACAAACAGTTAGGACATCCATCCTCTGGTTATTCACATCTTTTGTTTTCGAAACTCTTTTCTTCAAATGGTAAAATAGATTGTGAAACTTGTTTTCTTTCCAAAAGCCATCGAAAATCTTTCAAACCTTGCAATACAAAAGTTGATTTGCCTTTTTCACTAATTCATTCTGATGTGTGGGGTCCTGCTCCCATTATAGGGGGCAAGGTTTTCGATTCTTCCTAATATTCGTGGATGATTGTACTCGCATGACATTGATATATTTTTTGAAAAACAAATACGATGTTTATGAGAAATTTACCATATTTTATGCCATGATTTACACTCAATTCAAAAGGGGAATACAAATCCTTCAATCTGATAATGGGGGGAATTTGTCAATACATGCATGAAACAATTCTGTCAAACCAAAGGATTAGTTCATCAAACCACTTGTTCTCACAACCCCGAACAAAATGGTGTTTCTGAACGAAAAAAACCGTATTATTCTTGAAATGACTCGGGCACTTCTAATTGAATCCTAAGTGCCTCCATTCTGGTCTGAGGCAGTTGCAACCTCTGTGTACCTCCTGAATCGACTTCCTACCAATGCTCTCAAGTTTAAGACTCCTCTAGATTGCCTATCCAAATTTGCCAAAATTCCTCATCCTCTTACACTTGAACCACGAATCTTCGATTGTACCACATTTCTCCACATACCAAAAATCAATAGAAACAAACTCGGCCCATGTGCTGAGAAATGTGTATTTGTAGGATATAGGATCGATCAAATAGGTTATCGGTGTTATAACCCAAAAACTCGTCACATGTTCACCACAATGAACTGTGACTTTCTTGAAACAAAATACTTTTATAACACCCAACTCAGTGGTCAGGGGGAAAGTGAAGGTATAGACACTCTGAGTTGGCTAATTCCATCGTCCGAAGAAGTAACAACAGAAGATCATCACAATACTTTGAACCAGTCACCTTCAAACACAACCACACAATCTGTAGAGCACAGTGCCACTGAAGAAACTCCATCCAACTTGTACCTGAGGTAAAAAAAATACTATGAACCTTGAATTCCCTGTATCTTCTAACCATTATAATGAGAAAACAAGGGAACACATAGAACCGGTAACAACAGAACAGGTTGAACCAGTGACAACCCTCATAATTACAGGTATCCGTACGATTAATTAATATTAAATTTGTGCTTTATGATTGTGCTTAATTTCAACTGATGATATAAACTGCTTTATGATTTCTGTATCATACATACATGTGCATCACATTTCATACTGTCACACCATTTATTACATACAAACTTTAGTGACATACTTGATGCACAAAACACAGTTAGCACAGTGAGCGGATAACTCAGAAATATACTGGCAGTGCCAGTACATAGACAGACAATGTTTTGAGGCCCAGTATGAGCCAGAGACAAGGTACTATACTAGTATGGAGTGTAGGGAAGTAAGGACCATAAACTGCGTCACTATGTGATAGTTTAAGTGCCGGAAAGTGCCTAAAACTCACTCAAAATGCAAAATTCTGCATTAATTAACAAAATTCAGCATTGTAACATGCTAGTAGGGTGCAAAAATATGGCAAAATGGTTCTGTATGCTTTCCTGAGTGTCGGGAATTAAAAGTGTCATAAAAAGTTACATAAAGGACACTATACGGAATAACTTAGCACTTTAACGGATTGGTATCTAACCGAACAACCGGACATTACCCGGAACACTAAAATATTACCAGAAACATTGTTTCACTTTTTCTGAGCTAGTTATGGTTCCCGAGCACTATAACACATTGCATAATTCAAGTAACACACTAAACTCAAGACTTACACTTAACACCCTACTAATCACCTACTTACCATCTAATTTACAACTTACCCCCCCCCCCTTGCAAGTTTACGGCCCAAAGGGGCCCCACATCACAAGATTTACATAATCTTCTTAATATCTTCCTAAATCTCCTCCAAGATCTTGATGGGATTGTGATTGTACTTTGAGGGACATATGATCCTTTGCATATTAGAACTTGAAGGTTATAAGAACATAAGTATCTATCATCTTCTTCATCACACTCCAACACTTCCTCTCTCCCTCTACAAAGCTTCGGCCGAACACCCAAGCACACACACCCACCATTTTTCTTTCAAGTTCAAGCATTCCAAGGTCCTCATAATGTGTAACAAGGTGATTAATGAAGCCTGGTGTTCACGGATCTTGAAGGACCTCTACCACAAGCTTTTATCCACTCATTTTCTCCATTGATCTTCCCTTGCTTTAAGCTAGTTGTAAGACTTCTTTAAACTCTTGATACTTCATATGTTTAGTGGTTAAAGAATATATTATGTTGAATCTTACAAGAACACTAAAGATCATAAACTTAAAGCCTAAACATAAAGATGATATATGATGATATATGGTTGATAAGATGTTGTTTAGTGAATGTATGATGTTGCTTGATGATTACTAGTAATATGATGATTGATCATCATATGGAACTTGTTAGAGTATGATTAAAAACATGGTTTAACAAGTTAGAGATGATTATGTGCTCTCATGAAATAATCATCTTCTAGACTAAACATGAACTTGAAAGTAAAAATGATTTTTCTTACAAAGTAACAAACCAAGTGAACTAGTAATCTTGTAAATCCAAGACTTGTGAATGATTTCTCTAAAGAAACCAAGTTTAAAAGACGGTTTTTGAAAGATCATGATTCTTACATATACCTACACTATTTTTTGAAATAAAATAAGTATATGGATGCTAGTAAAACAAGAAGATGTTATGGATAAACATTTTTGTAAATCATGTTTACAAGTTGTAAACACTAAGTCTTTGCAAGAATGAGATTTTAAATAAAGTAAACACACTTTGGAGGGTAACTAAACCCACTAAACACCTCACCAAGTTACTATGCGTTTTTATAAAACATCACGTTCATGTTGTATATTAAATGGAATAGTTTTGCACTTGGTAAGTGTAATATTGTTTAGAGTATGTTTGTTGATGGTTTGAATGATTTTTTGGAAAAGAAAATGATATGCTTATTAGCATGGACACCTCCGCTTTCAAAGGAAACTATGGCGAAATTTTCTAAAAAATGTAAACACTTAGAAAATATTTTCTAACATGTGTTTACTAGTGTATTTTAACTTTGTTTTTCAAATATAAATTTCGCCATAATTTTTGTAACAAAGATACAAGTATTGGAGGTTGGTTTTTGTACATAAAAATGGATAAATATACATTTAGAATATATATTCTATACTAAAAACACTTGTGTGAATACGTGTATGATTTATGGAATAGTTATATTATTTTAGGGTAAAATAAAATAACTTAACAATACCATGGAAATTACAACTCCAAAATAATACCAAAAATCTCACGGAATAAGTATTTAAGCTACACACATGATATTGTGAAACCGAACGCTATAACGTAACTTATGATAAATTCCGGAAAATACTCTTACAATATATTTTTGGTAAATATTGTTTTGGATACAAGAAGTGAAAATATAATATTTTTTGGAAAAATATATATATTTTGGAATACATTATTATTTTGGACAAATAAGTTATATATATTTTCTAAGTGGGACTTAAAGAAATATTATTTCGGAACTACAATATACATGTATAAATACCCCCATCCTTGGGAAGGAAATACGAAGTTAAAATACTTGAGAAGTATTAATGCGAAATATTGTTTAATCAATTATTCCAAAATTAAATATAATTTAAAGTTAAAATAATTATTTTAACAAATAATTATAAATTGGAATAATATTGGGAAACACAAGAAACGCAACTCAAAAAATTAAACTTTAAGCCAAGGCACGGCCCGTTCGTCTAATAGACATTAGTACGTTGTAGGTTGTCGTGTAGCTGACAGAGTTTGAGTTGACGATACTGAAGACGCACTACTGTGAGTTCATGTCCCCCTTTTCTTTTAACTGTTTTCAGTTTTATACTTCGGGGGTGAAATACATGTTACGATTATTACAAATGTTTATTACATGGTATGAATAGCTTAAGGAGGGTTTACTACTAGATCATGTGAAGGGTGGGTACGACACTTAAGGCCATTAATCCTCGTCGTAGGACCGAGGGACATGAGTGATAGATCTATTTGGGTGTAGCGAGCCCACACCCATGGGGACCAGGGTGGCCCATAGTGGTGACTGTGTCTTACAGCCGGAGGCCCGGTAACAAATTTGCTAGGTTTGAGTTCTTCCTGCACCGCTTCACACATACCATTGGCTTTGCAACCCATTGGTGATCTCTTTTTCCTTAATTGCTACATACCAGGGACTTTCATACATACATACATACATACATACTTTAAAGGTTTATACACACAGACATACACATGAACTCGCTCAACTTTTGTTGGTTTTTGAAACTACATGTATTTCAGGAAACTAGTGGATCTGGCGGGGTATGCATGTGTCAAGCTGCGTTTGAATAAAATATGTTATCCATGGTTGTTGAATTTAGAGGGTGTATCCTAATCCTGGACGGGATACATGATTCTAAACTCAGGTGTTCTTTAAGTACTTTTGTTGAGTCTTGTGAATTCGTTTAAACACGTCATGGTTTGTAACTTAATTTGGTATTGATGCTTTCAGACAATGTTGTTGTGGTATTTTCTAAACTCTTTTAATGGATAAACATCTCGTGTTTTTATCATATAGCATTGTTATGATTGTTGCTATGGTGTTAAGAAGTCACACCAAATAACCACTCTTCCGCAAAAGTCAGGGTGTGACAGCTTGGTATCAGTGCCTCGATCATAGCGAACTAGGATTCTTTCTCGAGTCTAGACTATGATCATCAGGGCTCTCACGAAAACATTTTTACATTGCATACACAAAGCGTCCAGATCCATGGAACAAACTTTTTTTTACAAATAAAAGGCATAAATACACATTTTAAAAATTTATGTTTATAATTCAGTCTTAGAGACTGAGGGAGGATCAGTCTTAGAGGCTGAGGGAGTTCAGTCTTAGAGACTGGGGGAGTACAGTCTTAGAGACTGGGGAAATTTGGTCTTAGAGACCAGGGAGTCAGTCTTAGAGACTGGGGAAATTGGTCTTAGAGACCAGGGAGTCAGTCTTAGAGACTGGGGAAATTTGGTCTTAGAGACCAGGGAGTTAGTCTTAGAGACTGGGGAAATTTGGTCTTAGAGACCAGGGAGTCAGTCTGAGAGACTGGGGATTTAGTCTGAGAGACTGGGGAGTTAGCCTGAGAGGCTGGGTAGTTCAGTCTGAGAGACTGGGTAGTCGGAGAGACTAGTTGAGGCAGTCTGAGAGACTGGGAGGTTTAGTCTGTGAGACTAAGTAGTTCAGTCTGAGAGGCTGGGTGGGATAGTCTGGGGAAGACTAGGATGATTACTTGCTTACACTGTTATTACTTGCATGCTTATTTGTTGATTGTTGATATATGTGCATATGTGTGATTGTTTTATCACAGGCACCATGTCATCATCCTCTGAGAGTGGAGTGTCAGACACCATAGACCCGATAGCTATAGTATCAGATGACGAGATCCTTCCAGAGGACGAGGTTTTCACTTCAGATACTACGAGCAGTGACGACGATGACTTTCAGCCCTTCGCCTTACCGGATTTTGGAGATGATTTACCTTTAGCTGATGGTTTTCTTGACGGGGATCTACCCCTAGCTCAGATACCCACACCTATTCCTCTTGCTGCTTTTCCCGTTGAGGATCTGCCTCTCGATGATATGTCGGACGATGATGTCGATCTCTTCATCGAGGGTCCCCCTGAGGATGACTAGGATGGCGGGGCTCTGATTGATGACGATCTTGCTATTCCTTTGGATGAGGTTCCAGTTGTTGACGCTATTGTTTTGCCACCTGTCGAGGTTCCTGTTGTGGAGGTTTTATCTGACCAGTCTGGTCACAATTTGTCTGGTCCCGACTCGTTTAAGTCCGTGTCATCTTCTACACTTCATGCACTAGGATTACAGCGGTATCCCTCAGACACTGATTCCGACACTGCCATGTCTGCAGCGCCCATTCTGCAGCTGGCTTTTGGGTTCGTCCCTGACTTCCCACACGATTTTGATCCAGACCATGAGATGGAGTTTATCCCTGAGGATCTTCCTGTTGAGGCACCTGTTATCCCTGATGATCAGCACCTTGTTGTACCCACTGATCATGAGCTTGCTCCCGCCGACCCAGAGCCTGAGTTAGCACCAGAGCCCGTTTTTGCCCACGACCCTTTACATGTGCATTACCCTATCCCTGTTGATGTACCAGTCGTTGCACCACCCGTTGTTGATGCTCCAATCGTTGCACCACCAGTTGTTGATGATCCAGTTGTTGCACCTCTGCCTGACCCTATACCTGTATTTTTTGATCGCGTCCCTTTTGCTACACACGTTGACCCTAGATATGCTCACACCCGCAATGGGTGGATTGAGGATGACGATGACTATCCTCCTCATGTCAGACCAGTTACTCCCCCTGCTGCACTTGTTCAGGCACCCTTTGATGTCACACAGTTTCACCCGCACGTGTCAGATGTCCACTGCATGGATTTACCCGTCACTTTTCTACAGGACATTCCTCCTCCCCGTCCAGGGGAAGGACCTTCTAGTCAGCAGCACACTCACATACCTTTTGTGTCAGGAGCCGATCCGTTCATGCCACAGTTTCCACACACGGCTTCTTCTTCTGCACCCACGGGTGAGCCATTCATGTGCTCTCCGCCCAACGTCATGCCTTTGTCTGATCCGTACCATCCCTTTCATGTTGGGTATTCGACGGATGATCTGCTTTTATCCCTGCAGCTCCAGCAGGATATGTTGAGTCGTAGAGTCGCTGAGCTCGAGAGGATCCTGCGTCCTCCACCTGGTGCTGGTCCATCACAGTTTGTTCCACCTGCTCCACTATTTCCTTATCCGGATTTCGACATCCGATTTCTGACGATGGAGCAGCAGATTGCTTGTTTGTTGCAGCTTGTTCATACGCTCGAGGAGGAGCTAGCGCATATGCGCCGTTTGCTTTTCATTCCTCCACCTCCTCCTCCCCCATCAGCTTGAGGTTTTTGGTTTGATGCAGGTAGCATTACTTTTGATGAGAGTTCAGCTATTGAGCCTGATTGCACAGCATTTTGAAGACCACATGATGACTTATGACTTTTGACACTTGACTTTTGGTTGTTGTAGATTGTAGACGATTCAGACAAGGGCGATGTGACCCTTAGTCTCTTTTGGTGTATGATACATTTGTAAAACTTGTAAACTGTACTTGTGGTCTTGTTATATGACAGCTCAATCGCAGCATTCTCATTACATGCGTTGTTGGATTATTTGTTTTGTGTTATGACATGGGATGTTATGTGTTATTTGTGTTGATAAATGTTATTATATGCACGTGTTACGTACTCATTATACTTATTATGACTTGACCAATACAATCTTCTTATAGAAGATGCCTCCAAAAAGGGAAAATCGTTTACCCACTACTGAGGCCGAATTGCAAGCAAGGATCTCCCAAGCAATAGCGGATTACGAGGCCTCCCGCACCGAGACTAGCGGGAATACCTCAAGGAACAACCCACCAAATGGTAATGTTTAAGTCGCTTGAGACACACTACATTACATTTGGGCATTCCATGTGCAATTGCTAATGATTCCTGTAAATGACGTTGCTTGTACAGGCTGTACCTTCAAGCAATTTTTAGACTGTAAACCGCTAAATTTTGACGGCACCGGGGGTGCTGTGCATTTTGTTCGATGGGCAGAGAAGACCGATTCGGTGTTAAGAATGAGCAAATGCGCACCAGATCAGCAAGTTACCTACATCTCCGGTCTGTTCATAGATGGAGCGCTGTCGTGGTGGAATCTCCAAGTCCAAACTCTGGGAGAGGCAGCGGCTTACGCGTTGACTTGGAACGAGCTGAAGGAGCTCATGCGGAAGAAATACTACTCCAGGGCGGAAATCCAGAAATTAGAAACTGAATTCTGGAACCTTAAAATGGACGGCCCGAAGATCGCCGAGTATGTGCAAAGATTCCATGATCTGTCTCATGTGGTACCATACATGGTTACTCCTGAATTCAAACGTGTGGAGCATTTCATCTGGGGTTGGCACCCCAGATCATGAGTATGGTAACATCTTCAAAGCCTGCAACAATTACTGAAGCTACAGATCTGAGCGTGTCACTGACTGAGGAGGCTATTCGGTTAAACAAGTTTTCAATTTCTGATCTGAAGAAAAAGGAGACACATGTTGAATCCTCAGGAGAGAACAAAAGGAAGTTCTCCAATTTTAAAAAGGGTACCAGCAACGTCAGCAGGAAGAAGGAGGTGAACACACCAGTTGAAGCTAAAACTGGTACTGAAGTCAAGGGAAAGGGATACATGGGCGCTCTGCCCAAATGTGATATATGTCTGTACCATCACTCCGGCCTGTGCAGGTTAAGGAAATGTGAGTCTTGTGGGAAGACTGGCCATTCAAAAGAAACATGTTGGGCTGATACTGGTGCTGGTCGTGGTGTTCAGCGAGGATATGGAAATGGTAATGGAAACCGTCCGCAAGGAAACAGCGGAAATGGAAATCGTGGGAATGTTGGGAATTAAGCTGGTAACCAGAGAGCAATCAATAATCGAGGTGGAAATGGTAATGGGAATGGTCGAAGACCAGGGTGTTTCAATTGTGGAGACATGGGGCATTTCAAGCGGGAGTGCCCAAAGCTCAATCAGGCACAAGGAAGAGTTTTTAATATCGGTGCGAGGGAAGCACGCCAAGATCCCAATGTTGTCACTGGTACGTTCCCTATAAATCAACGCTTTGCATCTGTGCTATTTGATACTGGTGCCGACTATAGTTTTGAATCGCTAGAATTTAAGAAAATTCTTGGGTTAACTGCTAGTAAGTTAGACATTCCGCACTCAATTGAACTGGCTAATGGAAAGCTAGTTGAAACGAAGGAAGTCATCAGAGGATGTGTAATAGAGCTGGGAGAACACGAGTTTACACTGGATCTACTACCAGTCGAGTTGGGAAGCTTCGACGTGGTAGTAGGGATGGATTGGTTGTCCAGCAATAGAGCCGAAATTGTATGTCATGAGAAGACCATTCGCATTCCAATGGCGGATGGAGAAACAATCGTGGTACACGGAGAGAAGCACGACACGCCTCTAAGAATCATTAGCTATTTGAAAGCTCGGAAATGTTTGAAGAAGGGATGTGTTGCCATCTTGGCACACATCGTCGATAAAGAAGCCGCTGAGCCGAAGATAGAAGATATTCCAGTCGTGAAGGAGTATCCTGAAGTCTTTCCAGAAGACTTGCCAGGATTGCCACCACAAAGACAAGTCGAGTTTCATATTGACTTAGTTCCAGGTGCCGCGCCTGTAGCTAAGGCACCATATCGACTTGCACCTTCAGAGATGCAAGAGCTGTCAACACAACTTCAGGAGTTGTTAGACAAGGGATTTATCAGACCAAGCTTCTCGCCTTGGGGAGCTCCAATTTTGTTCGTTAAGAAGAAGGATGGTAGTTTTCGCATGTGTATCGACTACCGGGAGCTGAACAAGTTGACAATCAAGAACAGATATCCTTTGCCAAGGATTGATGACCTGTTCGATCAATTGCAAGGTTCAAGTTTTTACTCAATGATCGATCTATGATCAGGTTATCACCAGTTGAGGATACAAGAGGAAAGTATCCAAAAGACTGCTTTCAGAACTCGATATGGACATTACGAGTTTCTGGTTATGCCGTTTGGTCTAACGAACGCACCAGCAGTATTCATGGATTTGATGAACAGAGTTTGTAAGCTGTACCTCGATAAGTTTGTGATCGTGTTTATTGATGACATTTTGATCTACTCAAAGACGAAAGAAGAACATGAGCAATACTTAAGAGCTATTCTAGAGCTACTTAAGAAAGAGAAGTTGTACGCTAAGTTCTCAAAGTGCGAGTTCTGGTTACGCGAAGTCCAGTTTCTTGGTCATGTAGTTAACGGAAATGGAATTCATGTGGATCCCACAAAGATCGAGGCGATAAAGAACTGGGAGACTTCGAAGATGCCAACCGAGATTCGACAGTTCCTAGGTTTGGCTGGTTATTATCGCAGGTTTATTGAGGATTTCTCGAAAATCGCTCAACCGTTGACCTCCCTCACATAAAAAGACAAGAAGTTTGATTGGGGAGACAAACAAGAAGAAGCTTTCCAGTTGTTGAAAAACAAGCTTTGTGACGCACCGATCTTATCTCTACCCGAAGGCACTGACGACTTCGTGGTATATTGTGATGCTTCACGTCAAGGTTTAGGCTGCGTGCTAATGCAGCGTCAGAAGGTTATAGCATATGCTTCTCGCCAATTGAAGGTCCACGAGAAAAATTAAACCACGCATGATTTGGAGTTAGGCGCGGTGGTGTTTGCTTTGAAAATCTGGCGACATTACTTATATGGCACGCGGTGTACAATCTTCACTGATCACAAGAGCCTGCAACATATCTTCGATCAGAAAGAGCTTAACATGAGACAGAGACGCTGGGTAGAACTATTGAACGATTATGATTGTGAGATCAAATATCACCCAGGGAAGGCGAATGTGGTCGCCGATGCCCTGAGTCGAAAAGAAAGAATCAAGCCCATAAGGGTTCGAGCTTTGGAAATGATTATGCAGATAGACCTCTCGTTGCGCATTCGTGCTGCGCAGAGAGAAGCTCTCAAAAAGGATAATCTTGTGAATGAATATCTCCGTGGAATGGAGAAGAAGTTGGTACCAAATGGGGAAGGAACTTTGTGCTTCATGAAACGAATTTGGGTTCCTTTGTTTGGTGGTTTGAGAAATGTTATTTTTGATTAAATTAGCTCAAATTAACAAAAGAAGCAAAAAGACACCAAAATCTAACATAAATACAAGAAAAGGAGCAAGACATGGCGTGCCCGACCCCACAACAGCATCTTCCCAAGCAAAACAAGAGATCAGAGGTCTGAACACGCCCCGTGCTCAGCCAGCACGGGGGCGTGCCTAAGTGTCAGCAGAAAAGACAAAGTGGTAGAAGCTTCTATTGCCCACCACGGGGTCGTGCTCAGCGGACACGGGGCCGTGGTCAACTATAAGATTCGCACAATCCAAGCAAATCTTCATAGTACAAAGATTCTTCTGCACACGGGGTCGTGCTCAGTGGACACGGGGGCGTGGTCAACTAATAAGACAAAGCTGCATTTAATGAAGAAAGAGAGGATGTGGACACGGGGCCGTGCCCACTGGACACGGGGCCGTGCCCACTGGACACGGGGCCGTGCCCGAGCTTCTGTTCAGCCTATAAATAGGAGTGCTTGGCTCAAGCTCAAACCATCCCTTGGCACACCACCTCTCTCACACTTCACCCACCACCCACCACCACCATAACACCATCATCCACCACCATCATCCATTGTCCATCGTAGAGTGTGTGAGTCGTCTCGGGATCCAAGATTGATCGTAAGAGTTCTTGACAATCAAGGCCATGTTTGCCTAAGTCTCTTACATCACTTGGTGAAGACAAAGTGTCTAGTGTAATACTTTTTATTTCTAATCTTTTGCACTTTTTATTTGGTTTTGTATTAATGACTTTAATAACTAGTTGCTTATGTTGAAGGTGATCTTTCCTTATCGTTTGTCCGTGGTGTCTTGGCATTATTTTACTGTCTATATAAAATAAAAGATTTTCACCATTCATATCTCAACGGTCTATATGGAGGTATGTTGGCTACCTGGTCGGGGGTTAAGGGAACGGTTTGGTAAAGGTCTTGCCATTGTTCAGCGTTTAGAGGTCCTGCAATGGACCTGGGTCAAATTTAGTAGGACCTCCTTCAATACTTCACGGTATTGGATGGCGGGGGTCCAAACTCTTTGATCCCCTCATAAGTTAACTACTATTAATACTATAACCCGGCTATTTAGGACTGTATCCCTGCTGACTCAGACTACTTAGTCGAGGGTAACGTCACCTCCAAAAGAGGGGCCTACCATAATATTGCATTAATAACTTAATTCATTATCTTCCAATAATCCACCATTTTAGGATTGTATCCTTGCTGACTCAAACTACTGGGGTGAGGGTAACGTCACCTTCAAAAGAGGGGCCTACTACAATAACTAAGATAATCTCTTAATTATGTGCAAAAGTGCGGAAATAATCAAAGGTTACACTAGATACGAGTCGGAACCAAGTGATTCATCTTGTCTATCTGTTTTTTCTTTTATTTTTATTTTCAGCATTTTTAGTTAGTTTTTATTTTTCTTAGTTTAAAACCTTTTTCTAAACTTTTTTATTTTGATTAGACGTTGAGGATAAACCGGTATTAAAAGCTCTTGTGTCCTTGGACGACCTCGGTATCTTACCAACACTATACTACGCTCACGATGGGTGCACTTGCCCATATGTGTGTTTAGTGTTAGTAAAATTTCGTGTTTTATAAATTTAAAACTTGGCTAAAATAAGTGTTAAAGGGGCTTAAAATATACACCTAATATATATAACACTTCACACGCATCACTAATCACTACACATCCTAAGTACGAGGGTTTATTGTGTAATTAGTTTAAAGATAGTTTAGGGTAGTTATGAAGTACAAGGACCAAAGGTGTCGAATTGAAAGATTGTAACCAGCAACCCTAAAGGGATCGGCATCTCCTTTGGGTCGCGACTGTTGGATTTGGCGGCATCAAGAAACAACAAGGAGACACACCGCTTCAACAACAATCTCATCCACAAGTTCAAGAGACACAACCGTTCGTGAACACGTCTATTCATTCGCATCCATTGGTGTAGTATAAATAGGGCTTTAGATTTCAATTGTAAAATACATGTATTCAGAGATTCAAGCTATATTCAAGTTCAGTTTGTTATATTTGATTCATGTTCTAGAGATCAAAGATCAATTGGGACCAACAGAGGGTACAAAAAAAACGATAACCGATTTTTGGTTGATTAGTTTAGGGTTAATCCGTTTTTAGTTAATTTAGTTTTTGGTTTCGATTTTAGTTAATGATCCAGTTATTGCTCACCCTAGACACTCTTAATCACGTAACATATCAAATTTTTTTATATAAAAAACTATAGCAATACTATACTCAAATTAAACAGAACAAAATCAAACTATTTGTGAATTTGATCATGTTCAACCGTCCTTGATTCTCAAACTTAGGGCTGATTTTTCTTGATTGTTCATATTATTCAACCCATGTATAAACAACTGTTGTAAATTTGAGTCCTTTGGTCGCTGGTTGTTCCTGTTTCAGCTGGGTTCAGTTTGACATAGTATTTGGTGTTTATTCATTATATCTTCTCTCTAGACTGACCGAAGATCTTTGTAGTGGAATAGACCTTGAGATTAACTTTCATTTTATTCATGACATGGTGCTAGTTCAGACTTTATGTGTTCGATACGTGACTACTACACTTCAGCTTGGGGATCTTTTGACCAAAGGGTTGTCTTCGGTTCGTTTTTTGACACTTTGCGGTGCATGAGAGAAGTGCAAAGTGTTGTTATAGTTAGCTCTATCGTCTATATATAGAAGTGCATGAGAGAAATTTAACGTGGAGTTTGTTATTAACATTGGGTTGTGAGAAATTTGACCACCGGGAAAAGTGAACCCATAGGAAAAAAAAATGTTGGTTCCGCCATGGGAGAAACTCATCTAACACTTATATTAAGGGTTTTTTTTTTCGACGTCCCTTGCGACCAATTGATGCAGGGAAATAAAGCAAAAAAAAAAAATTTTGCTAAGCGAAACATCAGTGAATTGCACAGAGCCTCATCAGTGACCCTTTGTCGACCAAACCATATCGATCATGGGCTCTGTCAGCTGTTCACACAGGTACAATTCTGGAACTTCGTTCGCTATTTTGACATGTTGCTCTTCTTTGTTTCTTGGATTAATTCAAATTTCGTTTTTGAGCAGCACCTTCTCATACTAGACAAGCTAATCCCACTAATTGGGTATATTGCAGTCACATTTTTATGTGCTTGATGTTTTTATAATAATAAACTGAATTATCTGCAGGTTTTATACAGGCCATTGATACAACTGCTTCTTCATATGACACTGCCTGGGTAGCCATGGTCCCTTCTCCAAGCTCACCCAAATCCCCTTGTTTCCCCGAGCGTCTTAACTGGTTAGTTAAAAATCAGCTTGATGATAGTTCCTGGGGTCTTGCTAATCACAATGGTACGCACTTGTTACTTAAAGATTCCCTCTCATCAACATTAGCATGTATTGTTGCAATAAAACGATGGAATGTCGGGGAAGACCAAATTAATAAAGGTATGTATGTGTATTTATGATGCTTTCTTGCTTGTTGTCTGTTAAGTGTTATTGTTCATTCATTGAATAGTCAACTCTTGGTGCAGGTCTACATTTTATTGAGTTGAATCTTGCTTCAGCTACTGACAAAAGTCACCCATCTCCCTTTGGTTTTGACATCATATTTCCTGGTATGCTGGAGTATGCAAAACAGTTGAACGTAAAGGTATTCTTTTACTGATTATGCGAGTTATATTGAAAAGAAAATAACTTTAATTGTTGTTATCATTATCATTTAGATGTCGTTCAAATGAAATGGAAGCATACCTGGCATATAATTCAGAAGGACTCGGTAATTTATATGATTGGCATATGGTGAAGAATTATCAGATGAAAAATGGTTATGTTTTCAACTCACCATCAGCAACAGCAGCTGGTTTTCTTAATCATCAAGATGTTGGTTGTCTTAATTATCTAAATTCACTTTGGACAAGTTTGGTAATGCAGGTGCGAGTTTCTTACCTTGCCATTTATCAATCCCAGTCCCAACAGCTTATCCTCTATTGATTTATATATCCGGCTTTCCATGGTTGATACACTTGAAAGATTAGGAATCGCACCCCATTTCAGTATGGAAATTAAAAATGTTTTAGACGTAACATACAGGTAATTAAAAGCATTCACTTTTATCTAATAAAAACATCTGAAGTATTAATGCAAATCATTTGGTCCAATTTAGAAATTGGGTGGAGAGGGATGAGCAAATATTCATGGATGTTGTAACTTGTGCTTTAGCCTTTTGGTTATTAAGGATCAGTGGGTATGAAGTATCCTCGGGTCATCATCATCATCATACTCAGTAAATCCCACCAATAGCAAAGCTAAGGTAGGGTCTGAGGAGGGTAAGATATAGACAGCCTTACCTCTACCCCGTAGGAATAGAGAGGTTGTTTCCGGTGAGACCCCCGGCTCAATAGTAGTTTTGAATCAAGCCTTGGACATAAGGCACATAACACTCAGCAGCAATTCAGATATATACCTGAGGATATCCTCAGGTATTTATCTGAAATAAAAACATATAATAGGTCGTTTACTTTATATCATTATATTATTGTTATATATTTCATTTCATCACTAATGAAGGAGCTTTCAAAGACGAATATGCAGCTCTTGAAGTGTATAATGTATCACAGGTTTTATACCCAGAGGAATTATCTTTTGGAGAGCAAATCTTGAAGTCGGGTGATTTTCCCAAAAGGATAATATCCACTGATTCAAACAGGCTTTCTAAATTTATTTGCAAAGAGGTTCTATTTTTCACTTTTACTCTGACTCGTAATTACATCTCTTTCTCATGTCTGTGTAACCAACATATTTGAATGGTTAATATAACCAGGTGGACAATGCTCTTAACTTCCCCTTTAATACCGGTTTAGAATGCATAGACACTAGATGAAATATAGATCATTACAATGTAGACGATACAAGAATTTTGAAAACTACATATCCGTGAGATTTTGATTTTAAGTGTAAATATTTAAAATATTAAGCAGTGCATAGCTCTGAATATTTAAAACTAATATTTACATTTTGATTTGATTAACAAATAAGTGATCATGTTGCGTCAGGTGGGTGGTAGAGAATTAACTGGACCAGCTCAAGTTTGCCAGGCAAAAGACAACCTAGTGTTATTTCTCTGTTGCTGCAACACTATTGTCTCCTGAGTTATCGGACGCCCCTATTTCATGGGCCAAAAATAGCATTCTTACTACAGTAGTTGATGACCTTTTTGATGTTGGTGGTACTATCGAAGAACTGGTCAACCTAATTCAGTGTGTTGAAAAGTATAATCTTGATCCATATATATAACTGATTTTCTTAATTATTTTGAATTCCTAAAGGGTTTTGAATTTAAACTGCAGATGGAATGTAGACGTTGACAAAGATTGTTGTTCAGAGCAAGTTCGAATTGTATTCTTAGCATTAAAAGATGCAATCTGTTGGATTGGGGACACAGCTTTCAAATGGCAAGAACGAGATGTAAAAGGCCATGTTATTCAAATTGTAAGATATGCAACGTTTTCTACTTTATATACTAAAAGGTGTTCATTTATTTATTGTTTATATAGTGGTTGGATGTGATGAATAGTGCGTTGAGGGAAGTTATGTGGACAAGAGATGCTTATGTACCAACAACAAATGAATATATGGAAAATGCTTATGTTTGGTTTGCATCAGGCCCGATTGTACTGCCCCTTGTTTATTTTGTGGGACCCAAATTGACAGAAGAGATTGACAAAAGCTTCAAGTATCATTATCTATACGAGCTAATGAGCACCTAGGGCTGGCTCCTGAATGATATTCATAGCTTCAAGGTACATGGTCAATGGCAGAGCTTGAACAAATATATAGGGGGATGAACTCAAGAAAATCAGGGAGGACAAGAATTTTTAGGCAAAATCAAGTATATACAATTTCCGGACGAAATACGTGTAGATTTACACACCTTAGAAATAAAATGGGGAGGTTGCACCCCAGTGGCCTCTTAAAAGCTTTGCCTATGATAGCAATGAGTTAGAAACAATATGTGGGTCTTTTGAAATGGGTGGGTCAGTAGCCCATGGGTCACGATTGACACAACTGGAGGTTCATAGAAAAGGGCTAGAGGAGTTAAACATTAATATTCCATGCATGTTAAACTATCCACGTCCCCACCACCAACAATTTCTTTTAATTGTTTCCATATTCTCATGCAGTTAGTTTCTATGCTGTTGCAAGTTGTATTTCTAGCTTATGAGGTAGTACTAGTTGGTTTTTATTTGCTTTATATGTACTGAACTTTTATTTTAATGGAGGTGGTTGATTCGTTGTGAAAAAAGGTTTATTCTCTGTGTTTCTCTTTATACATGAGTAACCAGATTCCTTTGCTAATCTAAGTTTGGTAACTTGGGTGGTGTTCTTTGGACCCTAATAGTGAACTAGGTGGTGTTTCTGTATCCTGGTTCAGTTTTAGGTTTGCCCAACGAATTCGATTGAGTGGTGTTTCTGTATCTTAATCGATCCGTTGTTATTCGATTTCATACTTCATATCAGTTACCTACTCTGATTCCTACCATTTGGTATCAGAGCCGAAGACACGATTCGTTTTCGACTCATTTTCCTTTCTTCAACATCACAAAAAAAAAAAAAAAACCTCAGTCCCAACAACGTCCTAAGAAAACAGAACAATGGAGCAACAGTTAAACGAATTGCAAGATCAGATTCAGGCGTTGATGGTAGCCATGCAGAGACGAAACACTGACCGAACCCCTCCTCGGTATAGGCCTGATGATGATGACGACAGTGATACCTACTCGACTGCCGGTGACTACAACCCATACGGGCGCCGACATCGTGATACTCATCACAGGAGTGATATCAAGGTTGATATCCCTGAATATGATGGACGTTTAGATCCTGATGAGTTTGTAGAGTGGCTGCGTACAATCGAAAGAGTGTTTGATTACAAGCAAACAGGGGAGGAGAAGAAGGTAAAACTTGTTGCTTCAAAGCTAAGAAAGTACGCTTCAACATGGTGGGCAAATATGTGTTTGCAACGTGAGAAACTTGGCAAAGAAAAGGTCCGATCTTGGAGTAAGATGAAGAAACTCCTCAAGACAAAATGTATTCCTCCGTACTATCTTCAAGAAAGCTTTTCTAAACTGCATTTTATCAAGCAGGGATCAAGAACTGTCGAAGAGTATTCCCAGGAGTTTGAACATCTACTTATGAAGTGCAGTTTAAGCGAAGACGACCCCCAAACACTGGTGCGATACCTCGGTGGGTTAGAATCACCAATTTCTAATATGGTGGAGTTACAGCCCTACACAACATTGGCTGAGCTTACATTATTGGCACACAAGGTGGAGGGTCAGCAAAAGGCACGAGGTAAAGTTGAGGCGACCAAACCATCACACAAAACAACGGTTCATACACCTATACCTACACCTAATTCGATCCGATCTTCGAGTTCAGGCACTTTAAAGACTTTGGAGTTACCAGAAGGTTCAGCCACCGCCTCGAGACACACCCATCGTTGTTTCCAATGCCAAGGATTGGGTCATATTGCGTCCGAGTGCCCTAACAAACGGATCATTACACTTGCTAAGTTTGAAGACCTGGTTGGACCCAAGTTTGATGAAGAACTAAACCGGCAGCAAGATACAAACGAGGTGGTAATAGGTCCAGATGAGGGAGATTGTTTTGTAATACATCGAGCTCTAAATGTGACCGCTGTTCAATGTGAAAACCTGCAGCACGAAGCTCTTTTCCATACCTGTTGCACCATTCGGGACAAGGTTTGTTCACTTGTTATTGATGGTGGGAGCTGCACCAATGTTGCATCCCAAACCATGATATCCAAACTGAGTTTGTCTACCGAACCACACCTTTCTCCTTATGACATCCAATGCCTAAATCAAGGAAAAGGCATACGTGTTTCAAATCGTGTTTTACTTTCATTCTCTATTGGAAACCAATACAAGAACGAAATTTGGTGCGACGTAATTCCAATGGATACATGTCACGTCTTGTTAGGTCGTCCTTGGTTGTTCGATCGCCGGGTTGTTCATGACGGGTACAAGAACACGTATTCATTTGTCCAAGATGAAAGAAAGATAACGTTACTACCCATGGTCGATAGCGACTTGGTGATAATGTCCTCTTAGTTTAACATCAGAGAAAAAATTTGCTAAAGCTCATCATCATCCATTATTCTATCAAAAATTAATTTTAAATACATAAGGGTTATTTATATAAAGTGGTAGATTTTAAATCTTTTCCTTATAAGCTTGATATGGGATTAGGTGGTTTTGTGGACCTTGAGTGTGAGATCGTTAGATGATTTTTAACTTGAATATAGTGCTAGCATGAAAAGGGCCTTGATGAGTTGGCGGTTGAGTTTAAGTGGATAACAATACCGGTAATCGTTGTTATACTTGCTTATATCTTTTTAATTAAAGTAACCAAAATTTTTGATACCATCTATCCTAATTATGGTTCCATTGCAGTCTTTTTCAGTGACGAAAAAGATGAAATGTGGGGATATATATTATACTCTAAATTAAACATATTTTTATATAATAATTCCTACACTCTAGAGTAACTTTTGGGTTATTTTTATTAAATTCTACTTGATATTCTAAGTTCAACGGTTTAATGAGAAAATAAGCTAATACAAGTAGAAATGTTAAAAATAAATAGATGGTGATAATTAATATGAGTGAGTGTTAATGTTGAGAAATATTATAATTGATTAGTTATAAAGTAATTTAATGTAATGGAAATTTCAACGAGAGATTAGAGAAAAATCATAATTATCCCGCCCCCTAGCTCACATGGCAATCCCCATGTGGTTTGGGTTGGGCCGGCTTCCTCCTTGGAGGTCGCCGGTTCGACTCCCGGGTGTTGCATACGGGGGGTGGGACGTCCCAATGATGGATCGTATCCTACCGAGGCATGGTGCGGTCTTGAGGGCAACCCGCTTTTTCCCAGCTGTTACCCCAGCGAGTCTCTCGTGTGGGGGCAGTATGGTTTCCGGGTGGAAGTCAGCTTACGCGGCGGCCGGGGCCCAATCGAACATCGCGTCCGTAGGCGCGGGGCTGACGGGGGAATGTCTTTGACATGAACCCGGTGACCACTGGTCCAGTACATAAAAAGTCACCTTCCCAAAAAAAAAAAAAAAAAAAAAAAAAAGAGAAAAATCATAATTGAGAATTAAATGAGCCAGAAACTTAAATTGAATTAGTAGTCATATCTAATTAATTATTGTATTTTGCTTAAAGTCCATCGCAGTTAATGAAAAAGCTCTAAAAGTCAAGGGGCTCATAAGTGACATTATGTATTGGGCTGGATTAGTCCAACATGGCTTCGAGATGGACTTTAAATGTGATTAGGATTGAATAATATAGGAGGACCCTACTAGAGGTGCACATTTCGGTTAATTTCTTAACCGAAACCGGTTAACCGGTTTTTGCAGTTAATGGGCCAAGAAAAAAAACCGGTTACGGTTAATAACCGACCGGTTAATAACCGACCGGTTAATAACCGGTTATTCAAGCTGAACATCATTAACCGTTAATAACCGACCGGTTATAATAAACCGGTTAACATGTAAAAAAACCGGTTAGGAACCGGTTAAAAACCGGTTATTATTAACACTCTAAAAAACCGGTTTTTAATTAACCGGTTAAAAACCGGTTATTGATAAGAATAACTAAAACCGGTTAGGAACCGCCGGTTATTAAATAACCTAAACCGGTTATTTTGGTACCGGTTAAAAACCGGTTTCGGTTACGGTTATTAACCGGTTTCGGTTAAAAAACCGGTTTTTTTGCCCATGTCTAGACCCTACGATAAGAGGGATTATTATTCTTTGGAGGCTGTGGACGACACATAAGGGTTAGTATCGATATCCGTGAAACACCCTGAATTGTTTGGACAATATTTGGTGTAATGGGGCCCTCCACAGACCAAACACATGATAAAAAAAATATATAAATAAAACCAACTAATAAAAAAATATTTACAAAAGCGACTAGAACACTACGACTAGACACAAACCCTGAGACTCAAACTACAAATAAGACTAATTTAAACGTATAAGATCGGTCAAAGTAAGTAAAAACTAGATTGATGACTCGGGTCGTTCTCGAAATTGCCAGTGTCCCCGACAACGGCGCCAAAAACTTGATGTGTGAAAAATGTGTATGTTAATTTCGATACAAGTTTTAAAATGGAATAGCTTCTAAACCACACACAATCGGCAAGTGCACCGGTCGCATTGTAGTGTAGATGGCAGGACTGGATGTCAATCCGTGGACACTATGGGCGAAATTTCGATACTTAACCTCTCTCAAAAACCTAGCTAATTGTGATTGGAATTTTGTTTTGAGAAAAATTATTTTTAAAATAAAAAAAATTAAATAAATAGACGACCAAATAGCAGCAAGCGGAGACAACAAGAGACTGGATTGAAACTGAAGTATGAGAAAAATAGGTTACATAGGCAAGAATCTCTAGACTTATTAATAAAATATTAACCTTGGTTTCGAATGAAGACTCTGTCTAACTCGATAAACCCCAAGAAGGTAAACCGAACCTAACAGTACGACAAGTGATGAAATGCTAAAATGGACTGATTCGATTTATCGACCACCAAGTCCAACAACTATCAGGTATAAAATAATATTTACTAAAACCCTTAAATTATGAAGCAGAAATAACCAAGAACACCGAGACCCTAGGAAACTCTAGACGCGAATAAACAGATGAACCCGAGTTATATGCCACCCAAACTGCCAAACAAAGCTCAGCTAATAACCTAGCAGATCTTGATTAGATTTCTCACCTCTAGAAAAGATTACACGTTTTAATTAATTGGTTTTAATAATTATTAAACTTGAATTAGATTTCTTACTTTCAAGGTCTAGACCGAAATGTTACAACCTAGACTGAATCCCGGCTCTAAAGTTTATTTCTAAGTATCTAGAGCAATAGAACCAACAAATATATTATTAAGCCAATCAACACCAACACACAAATAATAGAATCGGGTTCAAAAATTATAACATGCAAATCATCACATTTATTTAAAACCAAAAGTTGATCATTCAGATAAATTGTCTAGCTCATCAACCCTAGGCAACCATAAAAAGTTTAGTCGCTCATGTCTATAAACGAAGCACAAGCATGTTTAAAACAAATAAATTCAGCAACCATGTCTAAATATTCAAGTTAATAAAATCCAAACAAATAAACAAAGTCTAACAAAGAAAAATAATAAACTGCCAAGTCTTTCTTTAATCCCAAAAGCTTCTCTGAATTCTGCTCCAAGACTCTTCAGATACTCTCCAGCCGTCAACAGCCGGTTTGCCGTCCATAGCTTCCAAAGAATAATAATCCATCGTAAAGTAGGGTCTCTCCTATATTATTCAATCCTAAATCACATTTAAAGTCCGTCTCGAAGCCATGTTGGATGTTGGACTAATCCAGCCCAATACACAATGTCACTTGTGAGCCCCTTGACTTTTAGAACTTTTTCATTAGAGTTAATTACTGTTTTCGTCCCTGAGGTTTGTCAAAAATAACGGTTTCAGTCCATTAATTAAAAATTGCGATTTCAGTCTATTAGTTTCATTTTCGTAACCATTTCAGTCCACTTTTCAAACGGCGTTTGTTTTATGCAGTTAATGGAAGCACGTGCTTGTCACGTGATGGGCAATTTGGTCATTTCCATTCCAATTCTCACAAACCCAGTTGTATTAAATGACCAAATTGTCCATCACGTGACAAGCACGTGCTTCCATTAACTGCATAAAACAAACGCCGTTTGAAAACTGGACTAAAATGGTTACGAAAATGAAACTAATGGACTGAAATCGCAATTTTTAAACTAATGGACTGAAACCGTTATTTTTGACAAACCTCAGTGACGAAAACAATAATTAACTCTTTTCATTATCTGCGATGGACTTTAAGCAAAATACAAGAATTAATTAGATATGACTACTAATTCAATTTAAGTTACTACCTCATTTAATTCTCAATTATGATTTTCCTCTAATCTCTTGTTGAAATTTACAATACATTAAATTATTTTATAAATAATCAATTCTAATATTTCTCAACATTAACACCAAGGCTATGAGGTGTGTTTGGAGCCCCATGGGGCTTTATCATATCACCTAGGATCCATATCATCGCCATGTCAGCATGGGGGCTTTATCATGCCCCCTTTAATTTGGAGGGTGTGGATGGAGCCCCGTGTCATGATTAACTAATTATTTATTTATATATTTAATAACTACAAAATTAAAAATTAAAAATAAAAACATAATTTCATTAAAAATAAAAACATAACATACTAGAAAAAAAACAACATACTTAAAAAAAACTACATATATTTGGCCCGAATTTATGCCTTACGAGCCTCCAAAATGACTCGGTCCTCCTCTGGATATCGATTTGGACCGTTTGGATCTAGGGCGGGTTGGGTCGAACGGTGGCACAAGATGCCACTTTGGAGATTTGCGAAGAAGCTCCCATGTGGTTACCAACGTAAACATATGCCCATGGTGCATTCTATACTCGTTGTGGGCTTCTGTCAAGACATCGACGTCGCTCGCGCCACTCCTCCTTCGAGTGTTATTGATGAGGTTATTGTATATGTTGTTGAAGTTGCTAACCTTCAGCCTCATAGCACCCCACTTTCCCGAAAAAGAGTCGGCGGTTCGATACACGCCACGACCCATTGCGGCGAAAAACTTCTCGCGTATACGACCCCAAAATACCTTTATGTCTTGGTCATCTCCTAAAAAATATTATTTACAAAAGCATAAAAAAATTATTTACAAAAGCATAAAAATATTATTTACAAAAGCAAAAAAAAATATTATTTACAGCAGCATAAAAAAATTATTTACCAACAATCTCGTCCTCCGACACGTCGAGCCAAGCTTTTGCCAACTCGAACTCTTCCTTAGGCGACCAAAATTCTACCTTCTTAGGGGTACGTTTTTCGGTCTCATCCTTCTTTTTATGGCTTCTTTTTTTATAGAAGAGGATTCGACTTGGGTTTCGGGAACGAATTTGGTTTCGCTTGTGTCTTGGGCAGGTATGTTTGGTGGTGGCATGTTTGGCGGAAAAAAAGGGGGGTTGAGAATAATACCCGAAATATGGGGGCATCGGTTGAGTGGTGGGATGAGGAGAAGTTGGTGGCATTGGATAATATCCAACCTCACCCGTACGCGGGTCTCGGCGATAGCGGTCCTCTTGCTCGTTGTTTTGCAAATTTTGCCAAAACGGATTGGTCGGGTCCCATGGGTTGTTTGGGTTGTTGGGAAACATTGTTGGGAAGTTTTAAAAAATACGAAGAGAATTGTATAAAAAGTGAGGTAGAAAGTGAGAGGAATGATTTAAAAAGTGAGGTAGAAAGTGGGTATTTATAGTGTTAATTTATAAATAAAATAAAAAGTATATATTTTTTTTAAACTTTTGACAGTTTTCAACGGTCCAAAAAATTAATGCTCCTCGGTCCAAGCGCGTTGCAGCTCGTTACCATCTTGGCGATGGTTCAATAGCGCCCCGGCATAACGCCGGGGGTGTGGATCGATGGCGGGGTGGGGCGCTATGGGTGGCCAGCTGGGTTGGGTGACGCCCCCACACCCTCCAGCCTAACTCATATTAATTATCACCATCTATTTATTTTTAACATTTCTACTCGTTTTGCTAAACTTTGGGGAAATCAAGATTGTGGTTTCGATTATGTCGAGGCGTCGGGTCTCTGGGGGGTCTTCTCTGTATTTGGGACAAAGGGATTTTTGAGATGATAAGCTCAAGTTAAGGATAGGAATTTTTTGCTTGTAAATGGAAGAATTAAAGGGACCCAAGAGATGATAAATAATATAAACTAGATTTTGCCCCGCCCGCGTTGCGGGGCACTAAGCCGAATATTTCTCTAATAACATGTCCGTTTGTGTTTCGATTACTTTTACATACTACTCATAACACGATCTCAGAAAAAATTACATTGAGTCAACCAATTAAATTAAAACACTATCATACTTTTGCTTAAGAAAAACAAAAACAATAGAAAAACAATAATTTTAAACCGGGGGAAAAATAAAAATTACACCGAGTCAAACAATTAAAACAAAACACTACTAT
This sequence comes from Helianthus tuberosus, assembly GCA_030545235.1. NCBI lineage: Eukaryota > Viridiplantae > Streptophyta > Magnoliopsida > Asterales > Asteraceae > Helianthus > Helianthus tuberosus. The sequence continues at coordinate 18,036,348 of CM060449.1, read as the reverse complement.
AGTTTTGTAAAAAAAAAAAAAAAACTAAAACGATGGAATTACTGTAATTTTACACTGGAGTTAAAATCGTAAATTGACTGGAAAAGCAAAGGAAAACGATGACAAAAATGTATATTTAGATTGAGGGCAAAATTGTAATTTGGGTGGGTGGGGAAAAAAACAAAACTAATGGAAAAACTGTAAATTTAAACGGGTCAAAATCGTAATTTTGAATCGAGGGCAAAATGGTAATTTTTAGTTTGGGGCGAAAGCATAATTTTATTTTGAACTTGGGTAAAAATTGTAATTTTGAACTGATAACAAAATCTTAATTTAAAGCGGGGATAAAATCGTAAATTGGTTGGCCAGTGGGGGAGTGCCAGGCAGCTTCCTGACACTATTCCCCCATCTTATGTCTGTAGTTATACACTGATGGCAAAATCGTAATTTTACTTGGAAAGCAAACAAAAACGATGACAAAAATGTAAATTTAAATTGAGGGAAAATGGTAATTTAGCTGGGAGGAACAAAACAAAACAAAACTAATGGCGAAACTGTAAATTTAAACGGGGCAAAATCGTAATTTTGAACCGAGTGCAAAATTGTAATTTTTAACTGGGGCAAAAACATAATTTTATTTTGAACCGGAGGCAAAAACGTAATTTTAAACTGATGGCAAAATCATAATTTTAAAGCGGAAACAAAATCGTAATTTAATTTGGCCTAAACCAGGTGAACTACTTACTATTTACCAAATTTCATAAATGTTATAGAGTTAATTAATGAAATCAATTAAGTAATAAAATAATGAAATAATCAAAAATATAAATATTATTATAAAAAAAATTGTGTACTGTTCATGGGAACTTTGGTTTAATATGTATAATGTGTATGCCCCTCAAAAAACTTTGGATAAACTGAACCTCTGGTATAAGATCAGGGAGGCGATGGAAGGTTTTGAAGGTTTGTGGGTTATCGTTGGAGATTTTAACGCGGTGCGTTGGCAGGAGGAGCGTAAAAATTCCAGCTTTAAGAATACGTGTGCTAGAAATTTTAATGAATTTATACACGCTATCGGGCTTGTGGAATATGATTTAAAGTGGAGGAGATTCACGTGTATTAGAGACAATGGGAGGAAGTTAAGCAAGATTGATCGTTTTTTGGTATGTCCGATTTTTTTTTCACAAATGGCCTGATGCTTGCTTGAGAGGTTTATCTTTCAAACATTCCGATCACTGTCCTTTGGTTCTTACGATTGACAAAAAGAATTTTGGGGCCAAGCCCTTTAGAGTTTTTAACTCATGGATGGGGAAAGCTGGTTTCCAGGAGACGGTTGAAAAAGCGGTGGAGTTGCAGGAGGTTTGTAGTGGGCCCGCGGATACTAAGCTTATGAGAAAGTTCAGTGCCATTAGGAATGCTCTAAAAGTTTGGAGATCGGAATTTATGAAAAAAGAAGGTGAGATTGTTATCAAAGCAGAAGAAGAGTAAGAAGAGCTTGAATATATTATGGAGGATCGGGATTTGAACGAAGCGGAGGAGTGGGCGTATGTAGAAAATAAAAAAGTGGTGTTGAACCACGAGTCCAATAAGTGTGAGGATTTGAAACAAAAATCGAGAACGAGATGGGCGCTTGAGGGTGACGAAAACACCAAATTTTTTCACTCTCATGTAAATATGAGGCGGGCTTCTAATAGGATTCTAGGTTTGAATTCAAATGGTAGCTGGATCACTAACCCAAATAAGATTAAAAGTGAGGTGATGACGTTCTTCAGAGGTCGGTTCAAAGAAGGGTGTCAGGTTAGACCTAACCTGTTTTGTGACAATATGAAGGAATTGAATCGGGAAGAGAAGGCCTTGTTGACCATGCCATTCTCGGTAGCTGAGATAAAAGATGCGGTTAATGATTGTGGTGATGATAAAGCGCCTGGCCCTGATGGATTTAATATGAAGTTTATTAAGAAATTCTGGGACTTATTCGACAAGGACTTCAAAGATATTATGGATGAGTTCTTTGATAGTGGAAAGATTAGTGTGGGATGTGGAAGTTCTTTCATAACATTGATTCCTAAAATAAAAGATCCTGTCGAGCTTAACAATTACCGACCTATCAATCTCATTGGTATCATAAGTAAGGTGATTTCTAAAGTCCTTGCCAACCGACTTATAAAGGTTATTGGGTCTGTGATCTCGGAAGCTCAATCGGCGTTCATTAAAGGCAATTACATTTCGTCGGCCCGCTTCTTATTAATGAAATCACGAATTGGGGAAAGAAGAATAAGAATAAGGCCTTCATTTTGAAGATTGACTTTGAGAAAGCATACGATAATGTTAATTGGAATTTCCTTTTATCAGCTTTTGGTCAGATGGGTTTCCCGAATAAGTGGTGCTTTTGGATTAAGGGAATTCTGGAATCGGCTAGATCGTCGGTGTTGGTGAATGGATCTCTGACTTTTGAATTTCAGTGCTATAAAGGGTTACGACAAGGGTTCCTATCTCTCCCTTTCTTTTTATCTTAGTTATGGAGAAGTTTTCTTGCATGATTGAGAAAGCTAGAAGTCTAAATATTTTCATGGGAATTCAAATGCCGAGTGAGCTTTGTGTATCTCATTTACTGTATGCGGACGATGCTATAATTCTTGGAGAATGGTCAGAAAGTAATATTCAGAATGTGGTACGTATCCTTCGGGTTTTTCATATCTGTTCTGGTCATTAACATCAACAAGTACAACATTTATGCGATCGGTGTTCAATCGGTTGTGTTATCCAGTATGGCAGAGATCGTGGGTTGTCAGGCGGGAGTTTTTCCTTTTAAATATCTTGGTCTCATGGTGGGGGCCAATATGAATAGAATTAATAATTGGAAGCCCGTTTATGATATTTTTGACTATCGGCTGGCTAAATGGAAGGCGGGTTTGTTATCTATTGGTGGTAGAATCACTCTCATCAAAGTTGTGTTGGAAAGTCTACCCAATTATTATTTTTCTTTGTATAAAGCTCCGATGAAAGTCATTAGTGATTTAGAAGCAAAGATAAGGAATTTCCTATGGGGTGGTGACAGTTCGGTGAAAAAATTACATTGGGTTGCTTGGGATAGAGTCTCTCTTCCTATCAAGAATGGTGGTCTCGGGTTAAGTAGGTTAAAAAACATCAATACGGCTCTTCTAGCCAAATGGAGATGGAGATTTCTTACTAACAAAAACAAATTGTGGAGTAAAATTATCAAAGCTTTACATGGCAACAGGAATGGCGGGGATTCCTTTCCTCGTAAAAAATCTCTTGGTGGCGTGCGGAACAATATTGTGCAGGTTCTCAATAAAACGATACTAGACGGAATATAATTGAAGAATTTTTTTAAAGTCTCGGTTGGCAATGGCGAAAACACTGCTTTTTGGTCCGATCACTGGATTGGTAGTAAACCCATCAAAGAATCATTTCCAAACATTTTTAAGCTTGAGGAAAGGAAATATTGCAAATTTAATTCCTGCGTGGGGAATGGGATCGATGGGAACCGGTTTTCTTGGAGATGGGGAAGACCTATCTCAACGGAAACGGAGATTAAGGAGTTGGCGGAGTTATGTACCTTGCTGTTTCAGTGTCGTTTGAATCAAAATCATGATGAATGGAAGTGGTATGGGGCCGTAGATGGTGGAGAGGAAGAGTTCAGTGTTCAGTCGGTTAAAAGACTTCTAGACAAATGCAGGATTCGGAATGATACGTTTGTGCCCGAGAGGTGTAAATGGATTCCAAAGAAGTGTAACATTTTTATTTGGAGGGCGGAAATGAATAAGATAGCTACTTTAGATGCTCTAAAAAGGCGAAACATTGGTAATGGTATTTTAACTTGCTGATTATGTGAAGAAGGTGACGAATGTGTGGAACATTTGTTTACTTCGTGTTACTTCGCGTCTATGCTGTGGATGCGTATTAGCTCGTGGTGTAAGTGTCAGAATATGGTGGTTTTTTCTTTCAGGGATCTCATAAAAATTCATAACTATGTGGGAGTGGAAGGAAAGAGGTTCTTAAAGGTCTTATAAGAATTGGATGCTGGGCGATTTGGAAAATGAGGAATGATGCTAGGTTCAAGAACAAAGAGGTTAAGTTGGAGTATATTTTTGGTGAGGTTAAGAAGATTGGTTTTTTTTTGTGGTATATGTCTAGGAATAAAGGAATTGTTACGTCCTGGGATGATTGGTGTAAATTTGTAAATTTGTAGCCTGTATGTTTTCCTTGGTTGCCTCGGTTTGAGGCAACTTGTGTGTTAATGAAGTTTACTTTTAAAAAAAAAAAAGCTTATTTTCTCATTAAACCGTTGAACTTATAATATCAAATAGAATTTAATAAAAATAAACCAAAAGTTACCCCAGAGTGTAGGAATTATTATATAAAAATATGTTTAATTTAAAGTATATCAAATATCACCACACTTAACATTTTTCGTCCCTGAAAAAGCCTGCAATGGAATTATAACTAAGATAGATGGTTTCAAATTTTTTTGTTACTTTAATTAAAAAGATATAAGCACTATAACAACGATTAACGGTATTATTATCCACTTAAACCAAACCGCTAACTCATCACGCCCCTTTTCATGCTAGCATTATGTTCAAGTTAAAAATCATCTAAGGGTCTCACACTCAAGGTCCACAAAACCACCTAATCCCATATCAACCTTATAAGGAAAAGATTTGTTGGTGCATATTTCGTACGTCTGCCACTGTGCGAATAGTTAGATAGAGCGTGTGTTGAATATTGTATAGAATAGAGAAAAGTTGGACAGGTTTTGTAATTGTCAAAGCCAATCCGATTGGATGGCTGTCCGATCGGGTGGCAACTCGATCAGGTGGCAATCCGATCGGATAGCTCATGTGTGAAATGTATATAAATAGGGACCTTGGGGTTCCATTTGGACAAGCTTTTGGTTCCCAGAGGGGAAATACTGTCCAACTGGTCTCGCGGTGCTGTAAACGTTGAATAATCAATAGACACCAGATTATAAGTGACTGCTCGATGTCGTATTCTGTTTCTACTCCTTTCTTAGTCGTAATAAACGCACCGAACACCTCGTTTCGAGACCGAAGCTCCGTCGAACTCACCGGATCCAGGAATCAGCAGTGGTATCAGAGCTACGGTACCGATTTAATCGATCTAACAGTCGGTTAAATCACCCAAAGCTCATCAATTTTGGGTTAAATGGGAGTTTTGACGTTAAACAGAGAAAATTGTGAAAATAAATGTCAATTCACGGATGGATTTTGGAATTGAACATATCAATCTGTGCGGAATTGACTCGCGAACAATCCTGTGAAGTTTCATCATCAAATTCACAGTAATAAAGATCCTGGATCGAAAAAACGTGATTTGGAGTGTTCTTGAACTGTCAGAAGATTTCAAATCGGGTGGCAACCCGATCGGATGACCATCCGATCCATGTCACTATCTTTATCGCAACGACGAGGAGAGTCTCCAGAAAAAAATTGGTGATTGTCAATTTTTTCGGGTATTTAACGACCAAGTTGGGTTGTTCGGGGACACCGTCGGGGGCTTCAGTGAACATATTTGATGTTGCGATCACAGATTGTGGAAATTAGTGGGGTAGTCATGATATTGGTACATAATGTTTATCATTCAGGATATCTGACTATTTATGGGCCAAAACGTAAAATCCGCAAAGAAGAAAAACTGACAATTGTGGCGAATATTGTGATATTCTGGTTTGGTCAAGTTTTTCGGAGAAGAGATTTAGAAACTGAATTTAGTTTGAGGGGGAATTCAGTGATAGAGATGTCATAATTTTCAAAAATGAGGGGGAATCAAAGTTTCACTGTCGTATGTTGAAATTCCGACATTCTTGAAATTCGTGACACTGCAACAGTATTCGGGTAGTTTTGACTTCAGATTGTTAGGGGGAATGTGAATCTGATCGTGAGTGTAAGCTTCCGAGATCAATAGGATCTGAGGTGTTGATATCTGATCGTAGACGAAAGCATCAGAGATCTAGATTATCCGAGGAGATGAATCTGACGTGGATGATAGCTTCTGAGATCTAGATTATCCGAGGAGATGAATCTGATTGTGGACGAATGCTTCAGAGATCGGATTACATTACCAGATGATTTTTTTTCCGATGAAGATTTGCTGATTGTGGAGAATACCGTTTACACGGATCTGTCATTCTTACGGTGCGTTAACGTAGATCACGGTAAACGGGATATCAGATCTTCAGGGGGAATCACGGATTTGAAGTTAACCAGTGGAGTATTTGAAGTTTCTATCAATTGCCAGTTGAGTTTTTGTACATTCTTAGATCGAGCAGGCGGAATGCGAGATCGTGGTGCTTTCTTGTGATATGAAAAACTGAGCTCGGATGCGGTTAAAGTTGAAACAGAGGATGCTGCATTGATTTGTTTCAAGTTGGTGATTGTTCATCAAGGTTGCAGTTTAGCAAATCAGAGGAGAGTCGTGAACTGTGCAAAAGACCTGAAGATTCATTCCAGGGGGAATTAGTGCTTACCATGGCAAAAGCAAAGCTGAATCATCAATCAAGGGGGAATTTGGACAGTCAGATTTCAAGATACCTGATTGAAGTTGCAGAAGAGTTGAAGATTGCAGAATATTCAAACACGGCTTAAGGTTTTCAAAGTTTTAAAGACGATTCGACAGTGACATCCGAGGGGAAATCTGTTGGTGCATATTTCGTACGTCTTCCACTGTGCGAATAGTTAGATAGAGCGTGTGTTGAATATTGTATAGAATAGAGAAAAGTTGGACAGGTTTTGTAATTGTCAAAGCCAATTCGATCGGATGGCTGTCCGATCGGGTGGCAATCCGATCGGGTGGCAATCCGATCGGATAGCTCATGTGTGAAATGTCTATAAATAGGGACCTTGGGGTTCCATTTGGAAAAGCTTTTGGTTCCTAGAGGGGAAATGCTGTCCAACTGGTCTCGCGGTGCTGTAAACGTTGAATAATCAATAGAGACCAGATTATAAGTGACTACTCGGTGCCGTATTCTGTTTCTACTCCTTTCTTAGTCGTAATAAACGCACCAAACTCCTCGTTTCGAGACCGAAGCTCCGTCGAACTCACCGGATCCTGGAATCAGCAAGATTTAAAATCTAACACTTTATATAAATAACCCTTATGTATTTAAAATTAAATTTTGATAGAATAATGGATGATGATGAGGTTTAGCAATTTTTTTCTCTTATGTTAAACTCAGAGGGCATTATCACCAAGTCACTATCCAGTAGGAAAGTAGGAAACGCCATGAGCCTCACATTTTTTCTATAACTTCCACCTAGCGGGTATACCCCACCTGAATCACCATCCCAATGGTTAATACCATAGGCTTCAGTCATATTTATAAAAATAGCTCATATAGAAGGATGATGGAATTTTTTAGGCGCCACCAGAATCCAAATTTATTCTCATAAAAAGGATAGGGTGTGCCAATTTAATTTAAAATACATATAGGTTAATAACTTATAGTGGTACCTTTTATACACTCAACAGTTTTGGCTTTTCTGTTTCTCCTAAGATGAGAACTCACAAGACATTATGATTATTAATAAAGTATATCAAAAGCAATCTAGGATCCCTCTAAGTTGGCTGGCCTACCAATACATCCCAAAAAATACGTCTTTTATCTAATTTATCTTTTATATAATATTTCAAAAACCCAAAATCTCAATTTTTCTATCATTTTCCATTTATTTGCAAAAAAAAATTCTAGAACATTTTCTCATTTTCTATATATATTTTTTTATTTTTAAATTTTTTTATTTTTTTTAGTTATTTTTTGTTATTTTTATTCTTTTTTTACTCAAATCTAACTAAAAAGGCGTAGTTTCCCATCCCCACACTTAAAATCTACATTTCACTCAATGTAGGATAGAAGAGCACAATAAGGAATAAAATCCGAATATAATCTACAAAAATACAACGAATCGGAAAGAACTTAGCTGTTTATGATAAATATCAGTGCCAGCTGCGCGTGTCTTCAATCTGAACCCGTACACGACCGTATAGCATTTCATTTGCGATCGTATCCAAAACTGATATACCGGGGTTGCCCTTTACCTTCTCCAAAATTCCCGTCCAAATGGAGATTGAATACGGACGGGTCGGTCAAACCTGCACAAGACAAGACAAAACAAACAAACAACCTCAGCATAATATCGACTCAAAAATAAAAGTGACTCATAATACAAACTCTTCAACTCGGGTGACATCCACATACTTCATCCTCAATCAGGAGGTTTCTCCTTTATCCAACCCTTATCTAACTCGTTCAATTCCACCCGTTCCTTATTATTAATTAAAATTTTAAGGGTGGAATGTATAAACCTTTTATCATTTCCAAACGAGTCAGGCCACCAATACTTAAACTTACCTGGACCAAACCTGATTCGTGGCATGTAATGAGAAGGATGGTGTTGTGCAAACTTCAACGGTTCCTCCTTTTTCTTTCTTCGGTACCATCCTTGAATCCTCAGAAGGTGTTGATCCAAGCTTTTTCTCGGCCTCTCCCGTGTTCTTGATTGTGGTGGCAGTCCATCTTCTAACTTCTCCACAGGTCAACTATCAAACTTCTCAGCCACTTCCTCTTCTACTATATTTGGTATTTGTTTGATCTCTATGGCCGGTTCACCTTCAAGTAATTTCTCTAAACTTGCGAGATCGCTAACCGGGTCAAATTCTACTTCTTCAAGAGTCGATAAAACTACCAACTCATCACACAACTTCTCCTCCCAAGATGGTACTTGCTCATCATTCTCATCCTCCATCTTGTCAAGTGGCTCTTCTTCAACTTCTTCACTCTGTGATGCGGTGTAGTCGGGCACCTCCAACTTTGCCTCTTCTACTACCCCCTCGTCATCACTCCAAAAGCCATCATCGATAATCCATAGCGTGGGACACCAATGGCTGGAACTAACGACTTGCTGAACTGGAGGTGGGACGACAATGTCCATTATCGTCTCCGGTTCATGGGTGTGATCCTCATCTCCTTCATACAAGGGCTTAAAATGTGAAACCTGCACGACATAATCCTCACAAAACAAGGGTAAATCTGATTCATGAAAATTATAATAATTAAAAGTAGAATTGTAATATTTACCTGGCAGTGGGATCTCAATGCACATTTCTTCCCCCCGAATCTGGTACTGTGTAATTCATCTCACCATCCGTTTGATATCCTAAATAATTTCCATCCCCGTCATACATGTAACGGCCTTAGCTCTTCAAACGATCTAATTTTAAACAATCTAGTACGGCTTGAATCTCCCTATCTCTTTCCTCCTTAACAGCCTTAACCCAATCACGTAATTCCTCTGTTGTTCGTTCTGGTTGCCAATTCCAAGGTTGATATGACTATGGCTACACATAAGGGTTAACCACTATATGACTCTAGTGGCGCCTAAAAAATTCCATCATCCATCTATATTAGCTATTTTTTTATAAATATGACTGAAGCCTATGGTATTAACCACTGGGATGGTGACTCGGGTGGGGTATACCTGCTAGGTGGAAGTTAAATAAAAAATATGAGGCTCATGGTGTTTCCCACAAGGATAGCGACATGGTGATAATGCCCTCTTAGTTTAACATAAGAGAAAAAATTTGCTAAAGCTCATCATCATCCATTATTCTATCAAAATTTAATTTTAAATACAAAAGGGTTATTTATATAAAGTGGTAGATTTTAAATCTTTTCCTTATAAGCTTGATATGGGATTAGGTGGTTTCGTGGACCTTGAGTGTGAGACCCTTAGATGATTTTTAAGTTGAACACAATGCTAGCATGAAAAGGGGCTTGATGAGTAACGAGTAGAAATGTTAAAAATAAATAGATGGTGATAATTAATATGAGTTAGTGTTATTGTTGAGAAATATTATAATTGATTATTTATAAAGTAATTTAATATATTAGAAATTTCAACGAGAGAGTCGAGAAAAATCATAATTGAGAATTAAATGAGCTCATCAAAATTTAAGGGTTATTTATATAAAGTGGTAGATTTTAAATCTTTTCCTTATAAGCTTGATATGGGATTAGGTGGTTTCGTGGACCTTGAGTGTGAGACCCTTAGATGATTTTTAAGTTGAACATAATGCTAGCATGAAAAGGGGCTTGATGAGTTGGCGGTTGGGTTTAAGTGGATAACAATACCGGTAATCGTTGTTATACTTGCTTATATCTTTTTAATTAAAGTAACCAAAATTTTTGAAACCATCTATCCTAATTATGATTCCATTGCAGTCTTTTTCAGGGACGAAAAAGGTTAAGTGTGGGGATATTTGATGTCCTCTAAATTAAACATATTTTTATATAATAATTCCTACACTCTGGAGTTACTTTTGGGTTATTTTTATTAAATTCTACTTAATATTCTAAGTTCAACGGTTTAATGACAAAATAAGCTAAAACGAGTAGAAATGTTAAAAATAAATAGATGCTGATAATTAATATGAGTTAGTGTTATTGTTGAGAAATATTATAATTGATTATTTATAAAGTAATTTAATATATTAGAAATTTCAACGAGAGAGTCGAGAAAAATCATAATTGAGAATTAAATGAGCTAGAAACTTAAATTGAATTAGTCGTCATATCTAATTAATTCTTGTGTTTTGCTTAAAGTCCATCGCAGGTAATGAAAATGTTCTAAAAGTCAAGGGGCTCATAAGTGACATTATGTATTGGGCTGGATTAGTCCAACATGGCTTCGAGATGGACTTTAAATGTGATTAAGGATTGAATAATATAAGAGAGACCCTATGTCTAGTGTATGTATTGTGAGTTAGTTTAGTCGGTACGATGGTTGTGGTAGGTTGATCGAACGGTAGGTTGATGGTAAAGTGTCGGGTTCCAACTAAATACCTATTTGTATGATGCTTGGTGTTTAACGGTATGGTGTACGAGTGGGTCACCGGTCATGGGTATTGGAAGGTTCCCTATGTGTGGTTTGTATCGGGTTTCTTGTGTTGTGAGTATAGGCAAGGGTGGTAAGATTCATGTGCAAAAGTATCCATGGATTTTCTGGTAGGAGAGCTAGTACTAAGTTAGGATATGTTGCTGAAAATCGAAGTCTCGAGGGTGTATGGTTGGTCATTTGCGTTTGTCGGTTAGGTTGTCTATGGACTAATTATGTTTTACCAACTAAGCGAGGTTAACGAAGCGACATCTACATGATTTATACGTATGTGAGAGAAAGTTTTCTTTGGTTCCCTATTGGGAACAAAGTGTGTTAAGGATAACAGGATAATGTGAGTATGTTTTAATGTTTGGTTCAACTAAAAGTTGCGTAGGCAAGAAATCCATTAAACCGACTAGGTTAACAGGTAACATTTAGTAAAACTTAGAAAGTTTGGTAAGAAAATGTTTTAAAGCATGACTAAGAATTTTGCGTATATGGTTTACGTAAATAGATTGTAGGGTAAGTAACACGTTTGGATAAATCAATAGAATTTGAGATTCATGCATAAGTGGGAAAATTTGAAATAATGATAAAAGGTTTAAGCTTAAGTTTCAAATCAGGTGGTTGTCATGAAAGTGGTCGAGTTGTGATTTAAATTTTCCATTGAGATGCGGATATCACTCCTAACTCAAGGATGCTATTTCTTCGAGAAATGGGAATTGGTAACGATCAACGAGGTAAAGAAATCACCCATAACTCGTTGGTGAAGCCGTTATAAGGAGGAGAGGAGCGGAGCTAATCGTTAAGGTAAGGGAAGAACTCCTATCTTGATGAAGCCATTATGCAAGGCATATGATCAAACTTATGCACCCGATTTGAAGGTGTATGGCCATTCGGAGTTTATGGAGTGGTTGGGCTTGGGATTTAGAATTTAAGGAGGAATGGAGCGGAGCTAATCTATATAATTAGTCCCTGAAATTTTTTATGACAAAACCGCACTCATATGCAAGGCACATGATCAAATTTAACTAGAAAAATTTAACTGGGTTAAGGCCAAAGGACATAACGTGTAGCATTTTAAAACATTAAGTACACAAGTCATCAATTTTAAAGACAAAGGACATCGCCTGAAATTAGGTATAGAGATAAAGGACAAAACTTTCAATTCACTCTTGTTAACAGTGCCCTGTATGTACCGAATTATCTGTTTTATAAAAGTGAAGTGAGAATCTCGTGGCTCGTGCATGAATAAGCAAACCTGCTGTACAACATACGAAATATCAGGCCTAGTGAATGTGAGGTACTGAAGTGCTCTGGCAAAACTGCGATATAAGGTCAGATCTAAACACAAGGGACCTTCCAATGCACTAAGCTTTATAGATAAGTCAACTGGTGTAGTGCACGGTTTGTAGGATGTCATGGACGCACGAGCAATGATATCATTTGCATACTAATCTTGTGACAAAAAAATGCCATGTGTCTGTTGAGAGACCTTAATACCCAAAAAATAATGCAGACGACCTAGATCAGTCATAGCAAACTCTCATGAGAGTGTGCGTATAATATCACGTAACAGAGTATCGTTGGAAGCCGTGAGCACAATGTTGTCCACATATAGCAGCAAATAAGCAATGTTAGACGCGCCCTGAGTGTAAATAAACAAAGAGGGATCACAAGCACTACTTTTAAAACCATGGGAGGTAATGTAATTGGAGAACCTAGTATACCATTCCCGAGGTGCTTGTTTGAGCCCATATAAGGTTCTGTAAGTCGCAAACGTAATTAGGAAATCTCTTATCCACGAAAGGGGGGGGGGTTGATGCATAAACATTGTTTCATTAAAATTTCCGTGTAGGAACACATTCTTGACATCCAACTAGTATATGGGCCAACATCTAGAGACGACTAAAGAATAAACCGTACATATAGTTCGCTTTTGATAATAATCAAACTGACCGAACCATGCATAACACGATGAAATGGATTACCCAATTACTTCGCTTTTGATGTATATCTATTAAAATGATGCTACATTAAATATTATATGAATAAGAAAAGTACCAAAAACGAGTATCGCAATGCAATGTCTTGCTCCCGCCACATCGTGCGAGCATCCTGCTAGTAACCTATAATACATGTGTTGATTATGACGTTTAAACCACCCACGTATTAAACCAAGAGTTAATATGGGGTTTGCTCATTTGGTGAGACATTTATATTTTAATGGATGGTTTTTGATTCTAACTAAAGGATGTATATATAGGAGTTTGATGAGATTTGTCTAGGGGATTCTTGAGTGATATTGTCGCACCCGCTCGTAGGCGGAAGTGTGAGGTGTGATCGTGATTGATTCTCATTGCATACAATAGAAGTAAACATACTAAATGAATAAAACAACTCAAGATGCCAATGTCATAGATAGTTTTCAAAACACAACACAACATAAATGTATAGTTTACAACTTTTCCAAAAGATTACAAGTTTCATTAAATATCATTCAACAAATTAAAAGTTCATGGATTAAGGTTTTGGCAATTACATCACCGGAAGGGGCGGTATATAATAGACAAATCCCTCAAAAATGGTATCGAGTTCCCGATTCTTGTTTTCTTGACTTGTTCCCACGCATAATCCACTAATTGCCTGAAATACATTTAAGTTTAAAAAGTTAACATAATGTTGGTGAATTCATGTGTTTGTTTGTATCAAATGAATCTTTAAAACATTTGAAAGTATTGTATCGAAGACCCTATATGTAAAGCGTCTAGAAATCGTAGATCATTAATTTTGCAGGGACATTAATATGTGTGCCGATATAGGAAGCAATCCAACCCTTGACAATTTTTGTGTCGATTACCCTCAATGGGGACACAAAAGCACTCTAACGGGTCTCACGAACCAAGAGTGGGGCTCGCCAAAACCCAATAGATCTACCCCTTTCGTTCCTCGGTCTCTATGTATGATTAATGGTGCTTAAGTTCCACCCTATGCGCACATGATCTATGTGTGTTTCATTACCTAGCTTATCAGACCATTGTAACATGTATCTCCCCCGATAGTTTAAAAACTGAAAAGCGTTTAAAAGAAAGGGGGACATGAATTCACTGAATGCATCCATATGCGTGCTATCGATCACGTGCGGTTTCTCTGGATCGTAACACAACCTACAAGCGTCCTAAATTCGTTAGACACCTAGGTCTATGTATGAATATGTACAAGTCATCCATCTTGAATGTGTATTAGGACTTGTATTTAATTGTAGGGAAATCTTGTTTGTTGATCTATGTTGGAAGATTGATAAATTTATAAGTTGTTAATATATATTTCGCAAATGTATATTTGCATGTCCGCGTGTTGTGTGAACGAGCCTAGCCCTCTTGTGACTTCTTGCCTTGCACGACTGTTATGTACGTGTCCTCGACATGTGTAGGGCCGAGCCCCGTTGTTGTCGGGTCTCATACGTGTGTCTCGTTCCCATCATTAGTGAATATATTTTTATCTTCTTAAAATATGTATTCTTGTTTCATGTGATCCTTGATCACATTCTAAGTGTGTATGTATATATATTCTCAAAAATAATATATATATATAGTCCAAGTTCGATCGATGAGACTTAAAAATAATATAGATTTTTAACTTAATTCTTGTATTTGTATACTTATGATTTTTCTTAAGTTCTTGTATTTGTGCACCTTTAACCAAGTAAAAGTAGATGCACATTTATTTTTTCTCAAAATAAATATGTATAGTTTCTATTTCATATTTTGTTAAATATTATTCTCAATATTATTTTGGTATAAGTATATTTACATAAGAATGTGGATATCTTGTATTTTCAATAAATGTATACTTTGACACGTATGTTTGTATTTAGGTATAAAAACCCATGTATTTTGTATTTAGAGACTAAAATCATTTCTTATGATTTTTATGTTTTTCCAGAATTATTTTTCTTGTAAAAATATACTTTAACGATCCTTAAAAACAATATATTTTTAAGATCGATTATAATTTATATATTTTCCATACTTGTTTAGTATATATATAATCTTGGTCACTTGTTAAATATATATGTTTGCGTTACTTGTCCGACTTTTATATAGTTAATTCCGAACCTTGATAATATATATATATATAAAGTATATCGTATATTACAGCTTAACGTACTTCACGTACAATAACGTACGTGATTTGTTATATAACATGTGTGATTAATGTTTTTAAAATGCGTGATTATTGTGTTTCAACATGCGTGATTTTGGATTTTTGAGTTATAACGTGCGTGATTTTAAAATGAACGTGCGTAATTACATGTCGTACGTGATGTATGTTAAGCCGTAATGTACGTTAACCTTCCTCTATATATATATATATATATATATATATATAAGTTTGTATGAAATTTGTTCATATGTCCAATATTTGTTATGGGAATACATATTTATTCATATCTTGTACTTTTAGTCCATATGTCCATGTATGGGTAAGTATATGTATATACTCCTTGTAACTTTTGATGTGTATTTTGTATTTGTATTTCTTGGGGGTATTTAGTTAAATATAAATCCCAATATTTACACAAAATATAATACACATAAGTATAGACATAACCACATATTTGTGTTGTGAGTAATATATATATTTTTTTCCTAAAATATATATACTTGCATCCCTGTTAATCTTTGAGAAAACTTTATTATTCTTAATTTATATTTTTGTATAAAAACTTGGAAAAATTGTGTTTAGTGTCTTTAAACACTTTAGCTTGTGTTTAGTGGATAACAATACTGGTAATCGTTGTTATACTTGCTTATATCTTTTTAATTAAAGTAACCAAAATTTTTGAAACCATCTATCCTAATTATGATTCCATTGTAGTCTTTTTCAGGGACGAAAAAGGTTAAGTGTGGGGATATTTGATATATTCTAAAATAAACATATTTTTATATAATAATTCATACACTCTGGAGTAACTTTTGGGTTATTTTTATTAAATTCTACTTGATATTTTAAGTTCATCGGTTTAATGAGAAAATAAGCTAAAACGAGTAGAAATGTTAAAAATAAATAGATGGTGATAATTAATATGAGTTAGTGTTATTGTTGAGAAATATTATAATTGATTATTTATAAAGTAATTTAATGTATTGGAAATTTCAATGAGAGAGTAGAGAAAAATCATAATTGAGAATTAAATGAGCTAGAAACTTAAATTGAATTAGTAGTCATATCTAACTCATTCTTGTATTTTGCTTAAAGTCCAACGCAGGTAATGAAAAAGTTCTAAAAGTCAAGGGGCTCATAAGTGACATTATGTATTGGGCTGGATTAGTCCAACATGGCTTCAAGATGGACTTTAAATGTGATTTAGGATTGAATAATATAGGAGAGACCTTATGTCTAGTGTATGTATTGTGAGTTAGTTTAGTCAGTACGATGGTTGTGGTAGGTTGATCGAACGGTAGGTTGATGGTAAAGTGTCGGGTTCCAACTAAATAACATATGTATGATGCTTGGTGTTTAACGGTATGGTGTACGAGTGGGTCACCGGTCATGGGTATTGGAAGGTTCCCTATGTGTGGTTTGTATCAGGTTTCTTGTGTTGTGAGTATAGGCGAGGGTGGTAAGATTCATGTGCAAAGGTATCAATGGATTTTCCGGTAGGAGAGCTAGTACTAAGTTAGGATATGTTGCTGAAAATCAAAGTCTCGAGGGTGTATGGTTGGTCATTTGCGTTTGTCGGTTAGGTTGTCTATGGACTAATTATGTTTTACCAACTAAGCGAGGTTAACGAAGCGACATCTACAAGTTTTATACGTATGTGAGAGAATATTTTCTTTGTTTCCCTATTGGGAACAAAGTGTGTTAAGGATAATAAGATAATGTGAGTATGTTTTAGTGTTTGGTTCAACTAAAAATTGCATAGGCAAGAAATCCATTAAACCGACTAGGTTAATAGGTAACATTTAGTAAAACTTAGAAAGTTGGGTAAGAAAATGTTTTAAAGCATGACTAAGAATTTTGTGTATGTGGTTTACGTAAATAGATTGTAGGGTAAGTAACACGTTTGGATAAATCAATAGGATTTGAGATTCATGCATAAGTGGGAAAATTTGAAATAATGATAAAAGGTTTAAGTATAAGTTTCAAATCGGGTGGTTGTCATGAAAGTGGTCAAGTTGTGATTTAAATTTTCCATTGAGATGTGGATATCACTCCTAACTCAAGGATGAGATTTCTTCGAGAAATGGGAATTGGTAATGATCCACAAGGTAAGGAAATCACCCATAACTCGTTGGTGAAGCCGTTATAAGGAGGAGAGGAGCGGAGCTAATCGTTAAGGTAAGGGAAGAACTCCTATCCTGATGAAGCCATTATGCAAGGCACATGATCAAATTTATGCACCCGATTTGAAGGTGTATGGTCATTCAGAGTTTATGGAGTGGTTGGGCTTGGGATTTAGAATTTAAGGAGGAGAGGAGCGGAGCCAATCTATATAATTAGTCCCTGAAATTTTTAATGACAAAAATGCCCTCATATGCAAGGCACATGATCAAATTCAACTAGAAAAATTTAACTTGGTTAAGGACAAAGGACATAACGTGTAGCATTTTAAAACATTAAGTACAGAAGTCATCAATTTTAAAGACAAAGGACATCGCCTGAAATTAGGTATAGAGATAAAGGATAAAACTTTCAATTCACTCTAGTTAATAGTGCCCTGTATGTACCGAATTATCTGTTTCATAAAAGTGAAGCGAGAATCTCGTGGCTCGTGCATGAAGAAGCAAACCTGCTCTACAGCATAGGAAATATCAAACCTAGTGAATGTGAGGTACTAAAGTGCTCTAGCTAAACTGCGATATAAGGTCGGATCTAAAAACAAGCGACCATCCAATGCACTAAGCTTTACAGATAAGTCAACTTGTGTAGTGCAGAGTTTCTAGGATGTCATGGACGCAGGAGCAATGATATCTTTTGCATACTAATCTTGTGACAAAAAAATGCCATGTGTCTGTTGAGAGACCTTAATACCCAAAAAATAATGCAGACGACCTAGATCAGTCATAGCAAACTCTCGTGAGAGTGTGCGTATAATATCACGTAACAGAATATCGTTGGAAGCTGTGAGCACAATGTTGTCCACATATAGCAGCAAATAAGCAATGTTAGAGGCGCCCTGAGTGTAAATAAACAAAGAGGGATCACAAGCACTACTTTTAAAACCATGGGAGGTAATGTAATTGGAGAACCTAGTATACCATGCCCGAGGTGCCTCTTTGAGCCCATATAAGGTTCTGTAAGTCGCAAACGTAATGAGGAAATCTCTTATCCACGAAACCTGGGGGTTGATGCATAAACATTGTTTCATTCAAATTTCCCTGTAGGAACACATTCTTGACATCCAACTAGTGTATGGGCCATGATCTAGAGACGGCTAAACAAAAAACCGTACATATAGTTCGCTTTTGATAATAATTGAATTGACTGAACCATGCATAACACGATGAAATGGATTACCCAGTTACTTCGCTTTTGATGTATATCTATTACAATGATGCTCCATTAAATATTTTATATGAATAAGAAAACTACAAAAAAACGAGTATCGCAATGCGATATGATGCTCCCGCCACATCGTGCGAGCATCCTGCTAGTAACTTATAATACATGTGTTGATTATGACGTTTAAACCACCCACGTATTAAACCAAGAGTTAATATGGGGTTTGCTCATTTGGTGAGACATTTATATTTTAATGGAAGGTTTTTGATTCTAACTAAAGGATGTATATATAGGAGTTTGATGAGTTTTGTCTAGGGGATTCTTGTCACGGCCCCCGTCCCGGTGTTGCCCGGTTCAGGAGCCACGGAACAGAAACCCGTGGTATTTATTATTTGATTTGACAGCGGAAGTTTAACAGGATCTTTTAAAACTTGAAAATGCCCAATTATTTTATTTCATAATTTGGGACAAACCCCGTAATTTACTATCAGGGTAATTTCACTGGGAAATCCCTGTTTTACAAAACATGTTTATTTATTTAACTGAGCCACCACTTCAAGCTCTATTAGTGCTCCGTAGCACTTTTCCTTGATTCACAGTAGGTCACCTGAAACATGTTTTAAAAATATTTTATCAGCGGGGAAATACTGGCGAGTCACTCAAATTTGATAAAATGACACATAACTATGAATTACAGAATACGAGCGATTACAATGGCTACTATCTTATTTTTATCTGGCGCCGTGTCACAGCCTTGTGACGATGGTCATACCACTATTGGGTCCTTTCACCCAAGTAGTGATGATTATCACTGTTAGGTTGGTGAACCTAACCGTGAGAAATTAGTAATGTGCACAATACCCCACTTGCCAGTGATTTAAGAAAACCACGACTTATTACCTGTAATTATAACTTTTGAAAATAATTGGAGTATTGTAAAACATTGTTGATAAAAGAGAATGACTCACATTGCAAGTTTAGACGGGCATAGTTTAGCCTACTGATTTAGCCGTGTAACCTAGTTAAAATAACAATGCATACGAAACTAGGTCAGTAACTTAATACAACATTTACGATAAGCTCACGAAATCAAAACCCTCAAGACGAATGACAAAGTATAGCCCGGATTCGGGCAGCACTTAAACATCCATCGTATCGGTTTTAATCAATTGGACATTGTATCGTAGTAGTGATCGAGTTATTAGCCTGTTGTCGCAGCAGGGCTTCATGCTTGTGTGTGTGTTTTTGCACTAAACAGTGAATATCTTGACGTAGGAATTGAATTTTAACGTCGAAACAAGACAGCCTTTCAAGTGCCAAACCCCTGCATTTATACTGAGTTTTTGGTTCCCTCGCGTGGCGCGCCAGGGTCACCTGGCCCCCTGCGCATGGCACAACAGGTGCTATTCTAGGGTAGGGTAGCCTCGTGTAATCCTAGCCTAGGTGAGTCAACCGTTTGACGTTTTTCGCATTGTACAACAAACTGTGTGGATAATTGTCGATTAGGGAATACCCCCCCTGAGTTTTAGGGGCCCTGATCCTAGTTTCAGCTGTTCTGAAAATTTTAGGGGTCATGCAGTATTACTTGGGGGGTCTCAATTAGGGTTTCCTATTGGACATAATAAAATAAGAAATAATAATTTTGATGAGAGTTGTTACATCCTCCCCACCTTATTAAAATCTCGTCCTCGAGATTTACTGGAACAAGTAGGGATACTTTCGCTTCATTTCGGATTCCAGTTCCCAAGTGTATTCAGGTCCTCTCTTTGAATCCCACTTAACTTTGACCAGCACTAGTCGTTTGTGCTTGAGAAACTTGAACTTTCTGTCTTCTATCTGCAATGGTTTCTCCACGAATTTTAGCTTCTCATTTACCTCTATATCTTGAAGAGGTACTACCATGGATTCGTCAGATAGACATTTCTTGAGCTTGGATACATGAAACACATCATGTACTCCAGCTAGCTCTTCTGGTAGTTGTAAGCGATAGGCGACTGGTCCTATTCGCTGGATTACTGGGAATGGTCCTACGTACCTTGGACTTAGTTTTCCCTTCTTACCGAACCGAACTACCCCTTTCCAAGGAGAAACTTTTAAAAGTACCTTGTCTCCAACTTGAAATTCTAGCGGCTTGCGTCTATTGTCTGCATAACTCTTCTGACAATCTCGAGCCGTCTTTAGTCTTTCCTTGATTTGAGTTATTTTGTCGGTGGTTTCTTGTACGATTTCAGGACCTGATAATTGGTTTTCTCCTATTTCTGCCCAACAAACTGGAGTTCTGCATTTTCGTCCATACAGTGCTCCGAACGGGGCAGCTTCAATGCTTGAATGGTAACTATTGTTATAGGAGAATTCAATTAAGGGTAGGTGGTGATCCCAGTTTCCACCAAAATCTATTACACATGCCCTGAGCATGTCTTCCAGAGTTTGAATCATCCTTTCACTTTGTCCATCTGTTTGGGGATGGTATGCAGTGCTTAAATTTAATCGCGTCCCCATGGCTTCTTGGAAACTTGTCCAGAAATGCGAAGTGAAACGACTATCTCTATCCGATACAATAGAGAGTGGGACTCCATGTAAGGATACTACCTCGTCTACATATAACTTGGCTAATCTTTCCATACTAAAAGTTTCCTTCATGGGTAGGAAATGAGCTGATTTGGTTAATCGATCCACAATTACCCAAATTGCATCGTTACCTTTTCTGGTTTTGGGCAATTTAATAACAAAGTCCATGGTTATTAGTTCCCATTTCCATACAGGCATTTCTAATTGTTGTAGTAGACCTTAGGGTTTCTGATGTTCTGCCTTAACTTGTGAACAAGTAAGACACTTAGATACATATCTAGCTATGTCCTTTTTCATTCCTATCCACCAGAAGTTATTCCTTAAGTCTTGGTACATCTTATTATTACCAGGATGCATGGTATACCTAGACTTATGGGCTTCTTCTAAAATCTTATTTCTTAAGTCTCCTTGCTTAGGTACCCAAATCCTTTTTCTTGTGGAATCTCCAAATTCCATCAGCCCCTTGCTCCAAGTCTTTTATCCTTCCTTTCATTCCTTCAGCATCATCCTTGATAGCTATTTCTTGAATATTTTCAGTTGTTCCATTAAATCTAACTGTAGATTTAATTTAAGAGCACGAACTCGCTTTTGCTTTTCATGATACTTATGACTTAAGGCATCAGCAACTACGTTTGCTTTTCCTTCGTGATATTGAATATCACAGTCGTAATCACTCAAAATTTCCATCCATCTTCTTTGTCTCATGTTTAATTCTTTTTTGCCCAAATATATATCTTAAACTCTTATGATCTGTATAAACAGTAAACTTACTTCCATACAGATAATGTCTCTAAATCTTAAGGGCAAAAATGATCGCTCCTAATTCTAAGTCACGAGTCGTATAATTTTCTTCGTGCTTTTTCAATTGCCTTGAGGCATACGCAATTACCTTTTTGCGTTGCATTAGCACACATCCTAATCCTAGCTTAGATGCATCACAGTAAACTTCAAAATCTTCTGTCCCTTCTGGTAAGGCAAGAATTGGGGCACTTGTTAACCTTTGCTTTAAAATCTTAAAAGCCTCTTCTTGCCTAGATCCCCATTCAAACTTCACTCCTTTACAGGTTAGCTTAGTTAAGGGCACAACTATTTTGGAAAAATCCTTAATGAAGCACCTATAATACCCAGCTAATCCTAGAAAACTTCTAACTTCCGTAGCTGATTGTGGGACCTTCCATTTGGTGATCGCTTATATCTTGGAGGGATCTACGTGGATACCTTCGTGATTCACCATGTGACCTAAGAATTGCACTTCCTGTAGCCAAAATTCACACTTCGAGAATTTGGCGTAAAGCTTTTCCTTTCTTAACAAAGTTAAGAGTGCATGTAGATGTTCACAATGCTCATCCTGACTTTTGGAATAAATAAGTATATCGTCGATGAAGACAATTACAAATTTATCCAAGTACGGTTTACAGATCCTATTCATCATGTCCATAAATGCTGCAGGAGCATTTGTTAATCCAAATGGCATGACTGTAAACTCGTAATGACCATACCGAGTTCTGAAAGCAGTTTTAGGTATGTCTTCTTCTTGTACCTTCAACTGATGATATCCAGAGCGTAAATCTATCTTAGAGAAATATCTAGCTCCCTGGAGTTGATCAAAGAGATCATCAATCCTAGGTAATGGGTATCGATTCTTAATTGTAACCTTATTCAATTCCCTGTAATCGGTACACATTCTCATTGACCCATCTTTCTTTTTCACAAACAACACTGGAGCTCCCCACGGGGATGAACTAGGTTGTATGAATCCTTTACTGAGCAATTCATCTAATTGGTTTTTCAGTTCCAACATTTCAGTGGGTGCTAATCGGTAGGGTGCTTTAGCTATGGGTGTAGTTCCAGGAATCAAAGGAATTCTAAATTCTACCTCCCTATCTGGTGGTAATCCTGGTAGTTCTTCTGGGAATACATCCGAGTATTCTGATACTATTGGAATTTCCTTAAGTTCCTTACCCTTAGTGTTAATGATTACCGAAATCATATATACTATTCCTTGCTTTCGTTCATAACTAGCAACTTTCATTACCGAAATGAACTTCATTGGTTTACGTGGCTTATCTCCCGTAATCATAATTACTTCTCCTGTGGGTGCACGGATTTCTATGGAATTCTTATCACAGAGGATTCGAGCACGGTTGGCTACTAACCAATCCATTCCTAAAACAACATCGAATCCAGCTAAATTCATAGGTAATAGGTTGCAGAAAATTTATGACCTGAAAGTTCTATATTTTCTTCTCGCAAGACCTTATCTATGTTAACAGAATTCCCGTCTGTCGTTTCTACTATATAATTTTGCCTAAGTTTGGTTAAGGATAGCTTAAGAGCTTGGCAGAATGAAGTATTTATAAAACTTTGGTTTGCACCAGAGTCAAATAATACTTTTGCATAAACGTCATGAACTAGGAACGTACCAGCTATCAAATCTGGGATGAGTTCTGCTTCTTGAGTAGTCAGCTGAAAGGCTCTTACGTTCTTTTTATTAGTTCCTTCAGCTGGTTTGGCGTTGTTGTCCGCTGGTTTGACCAGTTTAGGGCGGTCTGGTCTAAAATGTCCAGCTTCTCCACAGTTGAAGCAGATTGTTGATTTATTCCTCCTGCAATCTTCTTCTTAATGCCCTGGAATTTTGCAGAAATTGCAATATCCTTTGCATCTTCCAACATGCTTTTTTTTACAAGTACTGCAAAATAGAGCAGTGGAAGGTTGCCCGGTTCCCTTTTTCTTGAAATTACTACTATTACCCACACGAAATCTTTGGGTAATCTTTTGGGCCACTTCCTTCTTCTGATTTTCTTCTCTTGTGCGTACCAGCCCGTCGGTCAGGGTGTTGGCTAATTCTACTGCATTGTCAATCGTGCGAGGTCTCGCAGCTTTGACGATATCGCGAATCAAACCCCAAATATAGCGAGAAATAAGTACCGGTTCTGGCGAAGCAAGGGTAGGTACAATTCTAGCATATTCGAAGAATGTCGAAGTATATCCTCAACAATCAATATCCACCATTCGGTGGCTCAGAAATTTATTTGTCATTTGTTCTTTTTCATATTCAGGGCAGAATTTTCTTTCCACCAATCGCTTAAATTCTTCCCAATTCATGGCATAAGACACATCACTTCCCTTAGCTTGTAGTACTGTATTCCACCATTCTAGCGCCCCTTCTTTAAAAAGATGTGACGCGTACATGACCTTGTCTTCCTCGGCACATTTACTTATTTTAATTACTGCTTCGGTTTTCTCTAACCAACGCAGTGCTGCAGTTGCCCCTTCGTTACATGCAAATTCAACCGGTTTACAGGCAAGAAATTCCTTGTAAGTGCAACCAGGCGTTGCAGCTTTCATTCTCTTAAGAAATGGGGCTTGCATCATATCATCATTATTATTAACGTTGTCGCCTCCATTTACACTATTACTGAAATTGTCGACTTTGCAACTTCCATATTTTTATATATTTTAGTATGCATTCGTACACACCAAATATTTTACAAAAGTTTTATTTTAGGTTATTTTACATGATTATATTTTTTTTATTATTATTAAACATGTAGCCACAACCACAAACGATCCCTGTCAGCTGGCACTTCAGAAACGACGTTCCCTTTCATCGTATTTCCATGATATCCTTTCCCCCACTTCTCGGATTCTATTTCCTGCGTCCACCAGCTCCTCGCCATAGTGGCAGAGTTCAGCCAGATTTTCTGTTCTAATAGGTGGATTTAGTGGAGGCTCAGGGTCAAATTGGGGGAAAAAGTGTTAGGGTATTCAAGAGGTTCTGAAATTGCCAGTCAGTTGTCCACCATTCTTCCAGCTCTCTTGGTAGAGGTCGGGGGTGGATAATAGCATCTGGAATAGCAGGTTCCAGATTAACTGGAAGTTGTGCTTCCGCTGGGTAATTGAAGAGGTTTTCGTCGACAGGTCAGATGAGGTCGCTATTTGCCAGTTGGCGATCCAGCTCCTCCCACGGTGGCATTTCCTGGACTTGCCTTGAACTTTCCCCGATCTCTATTCTTTTGCCTTTATCCTTGGGATCCTCAATCTTTATAACTTTCTGTGTTGCTGGTTTCTTCCTACGCATACGCCTCCAGCCTACTAGTCTTCTTCTCTTTTTCGGTTTGGTTTTTCCTGAGGTTGGGCTTGGAATTCCATAGGTTTCTCAGTGTCAGCCAAGTAACCAGAAAAACCCTCGGAAACTTCCATGTTAGCAGAATAGATAGTGAGATTCTAAAGAGCTTCAGACAACTCATTCATGCTGTTAGCACATATGAAGAAACACACACAATTCTAAGTTAAAATCTTATTTATCAACTTAAATTCACAGAGTAGCAATCAGAAAATTAAGTATTTCTAAATACTTAATTAGCTTAAATCAGTGGCTCTGATACCACCTTTTTCTGTCACGGCCCCCGTCCCGGTGTTGCCCGATTCAGGAGCCGCGGAAAAGAAACCCGTGGTATTTATTATTTGATTTGACAGCGGAAGTTTAACATGATCTTTTAAAACTTGAAAATGCCCAATTATTTTATTTCATAATTTGGGACAAACCCCGTAATTTACAATCAGTGTAATTTCACTGGGAAATCCCTGTTTTACAAAACATGTTTATTTATTTAACTGAGCCACCACTTCAAGCTCTATTAGTGCTCCGTAGCACTTTTCCTTGATTCACAGTAGGTCACCTGAAACATGTTTTAAAAATATTGCATCAGCGGGGAAATACTGGCGAGTCACTCAAATTTGATAAAACGACACATAGCTATGAATTACAGCATAAGAGCGATTACAATGGCTACTATCTTATTTTTATCTGGCGCCGTGTCACAGCCTTCTGACGATGGTCATACCACTATTGGGTCCTTTCACCCAAGTAGTGATGATTATCACTGTTAGGTTGGTGAACCTAACCGTGAGAAATTAGTAATGTGCACAATACCCCACTTGCCAGTGATTTAAGATAACCATGACTTAATCCCTGTAATTATAACTTTTGAAAATAACTGGAGTATTGTAAAACATTGTTGATAAAACAGAATGACTCACATTGCAAGTTTAGACGCGCAGAGTTTAGCCTACAGATTTAGCCGTGTAACCTAGTTAAAATAACAATGCATACGAAACTAGGTCAGTAACTTAATACAACATTTACGATAAGCTCACGAAATCAAAACCCTCACGACGAATGACAAAGTATAGCCCGGATTCGGGCAGCACTTAAACATCCATCGGATCGGTTTCAATCAATCGGACATTGTATCGTAGTAGTGATCAAGTTATTAGCCTGTTGTCGCAGCAGAGCTTCGTACTTGTGTGTGTGTTTGCACTAAACAGTGAATATCTAGACGTAGGAATTGAATTTTAACGTCGAAACAAGACAGCCTTTCAAGTGCCAAACCCCTGCATTTATACTGAGTTTTTGGTTCCCTCGCGTGACACGCTAGGGTAACCTGGCCCCTGTGCATGGCGCGACGGGTGCTATTCTAGGGTAGGTAGCCTCGTGTAATCCTAGCCTAGGTGAGTCAACCGTTCGACGTTTTTCGCATTGTACAGCAAACTGTGTGGATAATTGTCGATTAGGGAATACCCCCCCCCCCCCTGAGTTTTAGGGGCCCTGATCCTAGTTTCAACGGTTCTGAAAATTTTAGGGGTCATGTAGTATTACTTGGGGGTCTCAATTAGGGTTTCCTATTGGAAATAAAAAAATAAGAAATAATAATTTTGATGAGAGTTGTTACAATTCTTGAGTGATATTGTCACACCCGCTCGTAGGCGGAAGTGTGAGGTGTAATCGTGATTGATTCTCATTGCATAAAATAGAAGTAAACATACTAAATGAATAAAACAACTCAAGATGCCAATGTCATAGATAGTTTTCAAAACACAACACAACATAAATGTATAGTTTACAACTTTTCCAAAAGATTACAAGTTTCATTAAATATCATTCAACAAGTTGAAAGTTCATGGATTAAGGTTTTGCCCATTACTTCACCGGAAGGAGGCGGTATATAATAAACAAATCCCTCAAAAATGGTATAGAGTTCCCGATTCTTGTTTTCTTGACTTATTCCCACGCATAATCCACTAATTGCCTGAAATACATGTAAGTTTAAAAAGTTAACATAATGTTGGTGAATTCATATGTTTGTTTGTATCAAATGAATCTTTAAAACATTTGAAAGTATTGTATCGAAGACCCGATATGTAAGGCGTCTAGAAATCGTAGATCATTAATTTTGCAAGGACATTAATATGTGTGCCGATATAGGAAGCAATCCAATCCTTCATGATTTTGTGTTGATTACCCTGAACGGGGAAACAAAAGCACTCTAACAGGTCTCACGAACCAAGAGTGGGGCTCACCAAAACCCGATAGATCTACCACTTTCGTTCCTTGGTCTCTATGTATGATTAATGGTGCTTAAGTTCCACCTATGCGCACATGATCTATGTGTGTTTCATTACCTAGCTTATCAGACCATTGTAACATGTATATCCCCCGATAGTTTAAAAACCGAAACGCGTTTAAAAGAAAGGGGGACATGAACTCACTGAATGCATCCATAATATGTGTGCTAACGATCACGTGCGGTTTCTCTGGATCGTAACACAACCTACAAGCGTCTTCGTTAGACACATATGTCTATGTATGAATATGTACAAGTTATCCATCCTAAATGTGTATTAGGAATTGTATTTAATTGTATGGAAATCTTGTTTGTTGATCTATGTTGGTAGCTTGATAAATTTATAAGTTGTTAATATATATTTCACAAATGTATATTTGTATGTCCGCATGTTGTATGAACGGGCCTAGCCTTCTTGTGACTTCTTGCCTTGCACGAGTGTTATGTATATATCCTCGACATGTGTAGCGCCGAGCCCTATTGTTGTCGGGTCTCATACGTTTGTCTCGTTCCCGTCATTAGTGAATATATTTTTATCTTCTTAAAATATGTATTCTTGTTTCATGTGATCCTTGTGCACCTTTAACCAAGTCAAAGTAGATGCACAATTATATTTTCTCAAAATATATATGTATAGTTTCTATTTCATATTTTGTTAAATAATATTCTCAATATTATTTTGGTATAAGTATATTTGTATAAGTACTTGGATATCTTGTATTTTCACTAAATGTATATTTTGACACGTATTTTTGTATTTAGGTATAAATACCCATGTATTTTGTATTTAGTGACTAAAATCATTTCTTATGATTTTTATGTTTTTCCAGAATTATTTTTCTTGTAAAAATATACTTTAACGATCCTTAAAAATAATATATTTTTAAGATCGATTATAATTTATATATTTTCCATACTTGTTTAGTATATATATTCTTGGTCACTTGTTAAATATATATATGTTTGCGTTACTTGTCCGATTTTTATATCATTAATTCCGAACCTTGATAATATATATCTTGTTCTTTAATATATATATATATATATAATAGTTTGTATGAAATTTTTCCAATTGTCCACATGTCCAATATTTGTTATGGGAATATATATTTATTCATATCTTGTACTTTTAGTGCATATGTTCATGTATGGGTAAGTATATGTATATACTCCTTGTAACTTTTGATGTGTATTTTGTATATGTATTTCTGGTGGGAATTTAGTTAAATATAAATCCCTATATTTACATAAAATATAATACACATAAGTATAGACATAAGCACATATTTGTGTTGTGACTAAATATATATATTTTTTCCTAAAATATATATACTTGCATCCATGTTACTCTTTGAGAAAACTCTATTTTCTTAATTTATATTTATGTATAAAAACTTGGAGTGTTTACTGTCTTTATACACTTTAGCTTGTAAAAACTTGTTAAATATATATATGTTTGCGTTACTTGTCCGATTTTTATATAATTAATTCCGAACCTTGATAATATATATATCTTGTTCTTTAATATATATATATATATATATATATAGGGGATGGATCATGAGAAAACCAAAAAACTAACTAAAAAAAGCCTAAAAAAACTTAAAAAACATACCAATTTTTTTTTTTTTACAATTTTTTATAGAAAAATCGCTACTTTTTATGTATGGAAAAAAAATTTCAAAAAAAAATATTTTTTTTTGTTGTACTGCACATGTGCACTAATACTGAAAGCCTAAACCACTTAACCCACCCCCCCCCCCCCAAAAAAAAAACCTAAATTCACCCTCCCACCAAAAGCCTAACCCCCCACCCCCACCCCCCCCCCCCCAAAAAAAAACCTAAACCCCCCACCCCCACCCTCCCGAAAACCTAAAACTAAACCCTAAACATAAACCCGAAAAAAACCTAAACCCCCCACCCCCACCCCCCAAAAACCTAAACCCCCCCTCCCCCACACCCAAAAACCTAATCCTAATCCTAAACCTCCAAAACCCCCCACCCTCCCGAAAACCTAAAACTAAACCCCAAACATAAACCCGAAAAAAACCTAAACCCCCCCACCCCCAAAAGCCTAAACCCCCCTCCCCCCACACCCAAAAACCTAAACCTAATCCTAAACCTCCAAAAAAAACTAACCCTAAAAGCTAAACTAGACTCAAAAAACTAATTTTAAGCATGGAATACACATTGTAGTACATGTTATATTGCACATGTGCACTACTATAATAATAGTATTGAAAACAAGACGACACCATAAATCTTTTTTTATGTCATAAAAAATATGCTCGAATATACTTGAATGAAAGATACAAAAATTTGTGATCTTATGGTGCCATTTTTGTTTTAAAATGATAACGTATGGAGAAATGGGAAATCTTTGAAAAATTATATATTTTTTTTCCAATTTTACCCCTCCTTCATTAAAAGTCCCCCCCCCCCCCCCCCCTCCTTTTTAGTGGTTTTTAGTTAGTTTTCTAGTTTTCTCATATATATGTAGTTTTCTCATGATTCTCTCCCTATATATATATATAGGGTGATAGTTGGCTACAAAGTCATTTTTTTCCTACAAAGTGTAGGAAGTGATCTTGTGATGACATGTGGCATCTAGAGAATTTTAATAAAAGGGTACAAAGGTAATTTAATAAATAAGTTATTTTTGGAAGTGATAATATTAAAACAATGAAATGAGATTTTTAAGGAAAATCTTTATCATTAACAATTCAAATATATCAGTTACATAATTAATCATTCACGCATTATTCTATCATCATTCAACGATTTTTGTTCATTTTCACATAACATGCCAGTGATCATTCATTAACAATTTCTTGACGATGTGTTTTACCAGTTACAAGTTCACTCACATGTGTTATAACAGTTTATGTTTTAAGAAGGTCATGTAGACGATTTTTGTTCAACTTCACCTAACACGCTAGTTGATCCTTCATTAACAATTTCTTGACGGTGTGTTTTACCAGTTACAGTTGACTCACAATGTGTTATAGCAGTTTACGTTTTTAAGGGGGACATGTAATTATAATTATTGACGTTGTGTTTTATATGTTTTTTGGTTTCGTCACGATGTGTTATATCAATTATGATTCACGAATGACATGTTTTTGTATCTTTCTTGACGTTGTGTTTTACGAATATTGGGGGTCTTCATGGTGTGTTATATTGTATATTCTTGACGATGTGTTTCACCAGCAGATTTACTCACAATGTGTTATAGTAGTTTATATTTTTAAAAACATGCAGTTGTAATTATTGACGTTGTGTTTTATAAGTTACTGGTTTCATCACGACGTGTTATACCAATTATGATTCACGAAGAATATGTTTTTGTATTTTCCTGACGTGTTTTATAAATACTAAGGTTCTTCTTGATGTGTTATATTGTATAATTTTCTTTTACAGATACTAGTTCATCAAGATTTATCAAATGCTCTCACAATGTGTCATACCACCAAAAAAAAAGCATTACCAGATCATGCAATGGCATCTAATAACCTATAGTTAAATTTTATAATATTAAATTACTAATAATTAAATCTGTAGTTAAATTTATCATATTAAAATCGAATAGAGTATGAGTTGAAATTTTAGAAGAAATATGTGAATTAGGTGATATTTGCTTAGGCTACGGGGTGTAGATGGAGCCCCATGGGGCTTTATCAAGTCCACATAGGATCCACGTCAGCCATGGAGCCCCCTTTAATTTAGAGGGTGTGGATGGAGCCCCTATTAAACAAAATTAAAAAAAAACATTTGATTGGTTGTCGAACTAGTGGGCCCCACCTGAATGGCGTTTCAGCTCGTTACCACCATGGCGGGCTTTCAATGGCGCCCCGGCATAGCGTCGGGGGT
Source organism: Helianthus tuberosus (assembly GCA_030545235.1). NCBI lineage: Eukaryota > Viridiplantae > Streptophyta > Magnoliopsida > Asterales > Asteraceae > Helianthus > Helianthus tuberosus. The sequence goes on along the minus strand of CM060449.1, from coordinate 18,005,099 downwards.
GTGGTGGATGGCGGAGGGGGGCGCTATAGGCGTCCAGCTGGCAAGGGTGGCGCCCCCACACCCTCCAGCCTTATGGTATATTTATATTATCAAAAAGGTGTTTCGGAGACCTTTTAAACAAAATTTGGTTTATTGCTTTCCATAACAACACTTCAACTTTACGAATTTAGAGTAAGAGAGAAAGAGAGAGAAAATTTTTGAGAAAGATGGTATGTGTTATGATCAAATGGTTATTACCTTATTTAAAAGTAGTTAAATGACACATTTACCCTCAATCAATTAATAATCCTATTTTTAAAACATTCATATTACCAAAATGCCATCAAGATGATCTCAACCATTAAACACACTTATCCAATGGTCAAGTTCACTTCCTACACTTTGTAGGAAAAACACACTTTGTAGAGGAACCCCACCCTATATATATATATATATATAAAGTATATCGTACAGTACATTACGGCTTAACGCACTTCACGTACAACAACGTGCGTGATTTTTTCTATAACATGCGTGATTAATGTTTTCAATATGCGTGATTATTGTGTTTCAGCATGCGTGATTTTAGATTTTTGAGTTACAACGTGCGTGATTTTAAAATAAACGTGCGTAATTATTTGTCGTACGTGATGTACGTTAAGCCGTAATGTACGTTAACCTTCCACTATATATATATAGGAGAGGGTTATCTTGAGAACGCTAAATATTGCGAGAACCGTGAGAACGAATGAAAAAACCAATCAAAACCGATTTTTTTAATACAAACCTCATTGTAATTAAGATACAACATCAAAAAAAAGAATTTACAACATCAAATAATTCATTTCTCCTTTCAAAATCACTCTTTTTAGATTTTTTACACATGTGTAAATATAACAGATTTACACATGTGTAAATGGCAAACTTACACATGTGTAAATTTTCTTTATTTCCGAATGCACATAAATTTAAACGTGTCAATTAAATTTCTAACATTGTATTCGAATAATAATGATAAGTGTATAAAAAAATTTTGAATTTGAATTGTTTTTGACCAAGTTCTCGCGGTTTTTTCATTTGTTCTCACGGTTCTCACAATATTTAGCGTTCTCATTTAAACCTTCCCCTATATATATATATGTATATGTATATATATATATATATGTATATATATATGTATATATATGTATATATATATGTATATATATGTAGGGCAAGGATGTATAGAAAACCCACTTTAATTTAGAAAACCCGGGAAACTCTAACCTCCCGATGTTTTTTAAAAAAAACAAAAATATACACATGTTATATACATGTTTTTAAGGTATTTGGGCAAAAAAAAATCAAAAAAGCGCCGAGTAGATATTTTTAAAAAAAATAAACAAGTTTTGGTCTAACACGTGTTAGATTCATCTGACATATTTGTAACACGTGTTAGACCAAAACTTGTTTATTTTTTTTAAAAATATCTACTCGGCGCTTTTTTGATTTTTTTTTGCCCAAATACCTTAAAAACATGTATATAACATGTGTATATATTTTTTTTTTTTAAATTCGGGAGGTTAGAGTTTCCCGGGTTTTCTAAATTAAAGTGGGTTTTCTATAGATACTTACACTATATATGTATATAAGTTTGTATGAAATTTGTCCAATTGTTCATATGTCCAATATTTGTTATGGGAATATATATTTATTCATATCTTGTACTTTTAGTCCATATGCCCATGTAAGGGTATGTATATACTCCTTGTAACTTTTGATGTGTATTTTGTATATGTATTTCTTGTGGGTATTTAGTTAAATATAAATCCCTATATTTACACAAAATATAATACACATAAGTATAGACATAAGCACATATTTGAGTTATGACTAAATATATATATTTTTTCCTAAAATATATATATACTTGCATCCATGTTAATCTTTGAGAAAACTCTATTTTCTTAATTTATATTTTTATATAAAAACTTGGAAAAATTGTGTTTAGCGTCTTTAAACACTTTAGCTTGTAAAAACTTGTAAAAATATATTTTTCTAACATTTTAATTTCTAAAAAAATTTTGCTGTAGTTTTCCCTGATTTAGTGGTTTTCCCATATTTTTAAAACATGTGTTAAATCAATTTTCCAACTCGATAAACTCATTCAACAATTTCATCAAGACTTTACATATGAGAAATTCCAACAATAAACTTTATGAACCCGTAAACACTTTAGTCTTTTAAATCTATAACCTTTTCATGTTCATCATTATTTTTAACAAAGTTATGTTAAACTTGGAAACATACTTTTTCAAGATCAAAACTCTTTAACAAGATCTTTATATATCTTTACATGTTACATCTTCTAAAATCATTTAAGTAACATTTTCAAGTTCATAATATCTTTGTTAGTAGATCTTGCTAGATCTAACATTTTTTTGTTAGATCCATGCTTTACACAAAATGTTAACAAGCCCCTTTTGTCCATAACAACCACAAAACTATATCGAACACAAACATCAACTTCAACAAGTATGTAGGTTAGATTTTTAGTGTTTAGTTATGTGTTACCATGTAATATTAAGATGAGCTTCAAGATGGATTCTTGTATTTTTATAACTACATAATTAAAGAAGCTTAAAAAGGTGGTAGGATGAACTTACTACTAGCCCAAGGCTAGCAAATAACAAAATATGAAGATGAGAAAAAGATGAAGAAGATGATGATTTAGGACTTGGATAATAGCAAATGGTGGTGGAGAAAGAACTTCTTTCACTTGCAAACCTTTCAATCTACCATAGAGATCATCTTGTATGCCTTGGATTATCTTGGAGAAGCTTGAAACTTGAAGGTGAAGTGGGGGGGGGGGGGTGCTTGGGCGAATTTTGGGCGTTCTTGGGAGTGTTTGTGTGTGTTTAAAAAGGTGAAGATGATAAGGTTTAAGGACTAATGGATCCTTTTTATAATTCTCCACCTAAACATTATCCAATGGATTAGAGAAATGGCATCTTTGACCATTTCAAACTCAAGTCAACATGGTGAGGAGGTGGGTCCCCTTGGGGACGTTTAAGTATGAGGGGAGGAGGGGTCTTGATCTTTCAAATTTTGTTAAGTGTTATTATGTTTAAGAAATGTTATGTTTAGTTAGGATGAAGTTGGCATTTAGGGATTTTTGGCGCTTTGAGGCGTTTAGTGATTTTAACTAGCTTTGTAATGTCAAAACAATGCTAACTAGTTCATATACTATGTCTAGTTGTAGTTCGGAAATTTGATGAGGTGTTAATTTCGATAGCGGGTCATTAAGATGTAATTTGTGTAATATGTATGGTATGAGATGTTTATGTACCTAGATGATATTTCCAACACCCTTTATGTTATTTTATGATGTTTAACATCATTTTTGGATATTGTACTAGTTATAAAATGCTGAATTTTGCGGACAAGTTGTTATTTATGGTTCGGATCGGATAGTTTTTAGTGCTGGTACATTTTCCGAAAGGTATTAACATATACCCTTGTTTTCCCATTTGGGGTTTGATATAGTTTTGATGTTGGACCTAATTCTAAGTTCTAATTCTGTAGTTTAGCTGAGTACCAGAACCGTGCTGACACAACTAGTCTAGCATGTCGATCTACCAATTTGTTTCGTGCATTGTTTATATGTTCCGCGACACGGCGAATAAAATAAGTGACATGCAAATCAAAATATATTTAGTGAGATTTCTAGATGTGTGACATTTAAACACGTTGTATTTACGTCTAATGCACATAATTGTATAATATAAATAATTGTTAAGTGTACGAAAATTTTCTGAAAAGTGTCATTTGTCACATATATCCTCCTTATCCTAGATTCCCAGGGGTCTTCGAATTGTTCCCGTTGGAGCATTCGCATCCCTTCATTTATCTCCATCCTTATAATTACACTAAAAATCACTATATTTTTTCTCTCTTTTTTAATTAAATAATATTTTTTATTCATTTAGTATTACCTTTTCTCTTTCCTTCACTCACAACCACTCTCAATAAATATTAAAAAAATTAATGGGGGTGAACAGTGTCTTCCTAACATTTTCTCTCTCCACTACTCACAACCACTTACATCTATTGTTTATAATATGCAAAATTCACCCACATAAAATTAGAGGAAGGGATGTGAATGTTCTTAAAAATGTAAAAACCATACTAAACCAATAAACCAAACACAGTGGGCAATTTTCAAAGCATTACCACCATCGTTTTTTGATTTTTTGTTTCCTTTGCTATAGCAAGTCCACTAAAACCGGCTGAGCTCACGTTAATCACAGTAGGGATTAAAATAGTCGCATTAGGTGGGATTAATCCCTACTAAAATATATGAACATGAGTTTTTGTTAGGATTGAACCCTATCAGAGGAACAAATAATTAAAGCCAAAACTGGATCAGAGCAGTGGATCCAAAATAAGCAGATGTTATATATACAAGTCTCTCCCCTTGAAAGTGGTTTCAACATCTGATGACCTCCAATCCACTGATCCTTACAACTGCTGACCTACAACTGCTGATCAAGTCAAAGACTTATGAAGACTAAAGCTCTGTTGATCAATCTACTGCTATGGGTCAAGCACTGCTGAACATATCAAGTACTACTGGAGCCACAACAGTGAAAGGCTAAAGCAGCAGTTTAGTTTCTCTTATGTAATGAATTGTAAACAGTTGTTAGAATAGTAGTGTTTGTATTAGATCAGTTGTTAGAGTTTGTTAGGAGGTTAGATGTCACTTTCATGGTGACGTCGGATTGATGCTTCAGTGGTTTGATATGCACTATAAATAGAACAGTTTGCACTGTTCTATTTAAGGAGTTTTTCTCCTTCAATACTATCATATTGTACGATCAACCATGGAGCTCGAGCTGAGGGGGAGTTTTAGTATGTAAACATGCATGTAATCCTTTGATTATAATCATTTGACTCTAATGAGATTCACATGTTTATGAAAACTATTGTTCTCTTGATTGTGTTTACAAAGTTTGTTTTATTTCCGCTGCATTAGATCTCTGTCTTACATTCATTCATTGTTTAATTGTTACAAACAAACACAATCAATCCAAACTCAGATCCTAACAATTGGTATCAGAGCCCGGACAGTCAAATTCGATCTAACAAATCAGTTTGACATAACAGTTCATCTCAAAATTCATTGATACTAAGGTTGATCGTATTTTGTTGAAAAACAGAGTAACGATTAATCACGTCCAAAGTTGATTATTCTAAAAACTCTGTAAAACAACCAAGATGCTACCTATCACATAGGAGTCGCGTAACACTGGAGTATCATGATTCAAATCAGTATAGATTCAGTGATTATGTTGAAAAACTATGTTGATTCCATCATGACTGCTGCTAAGGTGTCAACTCGTGTCAACAAAGTTCTATGTTGAGTTAAAAGCATCAGTGTCTTTGTTAACATCAAAAGAGGTAAATAAAATTTTAGTTACTTGATCTTATATGTTGAAAAACAGGTTGAAAATTCTTCAAAAGGATCAAATCAATTTTGTTGAAACATTATAAGAAAATTAGCAGTTCTATAACATATATCAAACATAATCAGGGATCGACTCCAAACTTTTGGTAGAAAATACCAGAGTTGTTAAAAGGAGGAGGAATCTATTCAAATCACTTGTGAAAAAAGAGTAGGATCCTACAAAGGTTATGTGTTGCTATTTAGAAGTCCAGATCATGAGTAATGTGAAATTTGGCATAGGCTTGTGCAAAAATGACTAATTACTCAAAACATTGCTGAAAGATGATTTTGGATTAAGTATTTTTCCTCAAAAACCCTCCAGGATGTACTTCAGTGTTCATCAATGGGAAGGGTAAAAAGGGAAAGAAGAAATATTACAAAAACTCGAAAGTGTATTTATCTCAAAACTTTTGAAATCAAAAGAAATGGGTATAAATCCAAAACACTTAAGAGTCCATAGGAGATCTACATATTTGGTCAAACATTTGTCATCCATCAATCATGCACAATCACCGTATCAGGGAGTTCAGATAACAAAGGTATTATCAGTTTGATTATTAAATAAAGATGATTAGGCCAAATTTTCAGAAATTTTTCATATGGTAATAAGGTTCACAAAGAGCCTTCAAAACCATTGTGAGCAGACAACTTCATAGTTATAATCATCTGACAAGATAATGGTACCAAAAAGTGGGAAAGAAACTTTGATTCAAACCACTGACCATTTTCTTTATCTTGAGAATGAGGTGATTCTGATCTGTTTAAAAAGGCACATTGACTTTAAAAATACACCATACATTGACTTTAAAAATACACCAGATCTACTTGTTACTATTTTCAAAAAAAAACTTTACTTAATTTTTGTTGTAAAGGTTTTAAATAAAACAGGACATATTATTCTTCATTTTTCGGAATGATATGATTTGCACTTTTACTTGTTTTAGATAGTAAAAGCTCAATCACCTGTCAGGATGTTGAACCCTTTCATTTTTGTTGGGTGATATAACTCCTTGAAAATGGATCAAATAAAGATGGTGTTATATTCAAGTCATTTCATGAACTCGTGCTCAAAACAATAACAATAGATTGTTGACAAACTACAAATATTTTAGATGTACATGTTCTACTCTAAAATTGTCAAAAGGATTAGAACACAAAATGTATGGTCAAAGTAAAGCATGGTAATCATCTGGGATACTCAACCACTGCCTATATCTAAAGTGCTATAAGCAAGGGCAGGGCATGTGGAAAAATCTTCATTAAATTTTCTGTGAATCCTATTATTTTAATAATTCTGTTGCACCTAAAATTTGCCTGTCAAGTATTTGATTTTGCAGGAAATTCAAAATCTCCATTAACAGATGTTAGATATGATATTGTGTTCACACAAGTCAAAACCATGTCTTTCATCAGAGCAGCAGCTGTTAAAAACAGTTGTAAAAGCTCATCCACTGATAAATAAACAGTGTTTGACCAAAGTAGCCTTCAAATTGTTACCTCTACTCCACTCTAAACCACTGTTTGATAAACTCCATCTAAAATGGATAAAAATCATCAGTATGTTAAACCTACATTTCATGTTCTTTCACCTTCATCTCAATCAGTACAAACACCAAGAGTGTGAAAAGATTACATCAAGGGATATCAACTCCTAGGCTATTAGGTTAGTGTTTGGACTATACATATGCAGCAGATATTTCCACAACCACTGATTGAAGCCAACTGATTATTTGTTGCTGAAAATTATGATGCTGTTGTTTGTTGCTGAAAAGTCCAACTGATTGTAACTTCCAAATATAATATTGAATTTTGGTATAATTTCTCAAAAGGCTTCTCTTATGCAGGTATGTTAGGTAGCTGAAATATATCATCAAAAATTCAACATCCTATTGATTCACCATTATTCACAATCAGACATCACTTTGTGAGGGATTACTATAAAAAGGTTTGATTTCTCTGCACCATGTACCAACTAAAGATCAGCTGGCAGATGTGCTAACCAAAGCTTTAGACATATCTACCTTTGAAAGCTTGATCTCTAGGATTGGCATGCTAAACATGGAATAACAAGCAAAATCTTGTTTTTCCATGAATAAAAGCATTAAAATGTTTTCAGAAAATCAAAAATCCATCCTTAAAAATAGTTAAAAATGAATTTTTCATTAAATCCTTAAAAGTCTGTCATAACCACTGCTTTGTTCAAAAGTCTGTCTTACTTAAAAGTCTGTCCACTGCTGAAAGTCAACCCCTGTTCTCTCATTTCCTTGATAAGCACTGTTGTCTAAAATCAATGTTTTATCCACTGATATGCTATCCACTGATAGCAAAAATCACCCACTGCCTTCATTGTTACCGTTACAACCACTGATCTTCTTCCATCAGTGGTTTTCATAAAAACACTTGTACTTCATTTCATCAGGGGTTGGCACGTGGACAGTACATAGCGGTCAGATCTTTTGTAACCGCTGCCACGTCAGCATTCACTTTTTCCTCTATAAAACCCTGAGCAAAACCCCCAAACAGGGTTTTACTATCGAATCGAATTCACAAAAATTCCTTTCTCAAAGCAGTTTCCATCTCTTTCTCTCAAATTCTTCATCAATTTCCTTCTTCAAAATGACAAAATCAAAGTCATCTGCGAAATCCACTTCAAAATCATCTTCTGAAAAGGCCACTCAAATGGCTACCACACCCATCGAAATCCCATACAAAGCTCCTCATAACTATCTGGGTCTTCTTACAAAACCCGGCACCATCGACATCTTCGATTCAATCATTGACACTATGTCTGCATCAAAGTACAAAACTTTGCTGACAACAGATGCTCCAATTTACCTGAAAACCCAGAGAGAGTTTTGGAAAAATGTTACTCTTGAAAAGCAAGGCGAAGACGTCATAGCCATTAACTCTTCTCTAATGGGTAAAGCAGTCAAAATTACACCACAATCCATCTCGGAAGTTTTTGAACTCAATGATCAGCAAGGTAAAACTTCTTGTCCCAAAAACGAGTTAAAAACTGATTTCCTTGAAAGGGGGTATGCAGATTCAATAAAAAAGGATACCTTACAAAAAGGTAATTTTCCACCTGCAACAAGATTTTTGTTCCATACCCTTTTGATGTGTGTTTCAAACAAAACAACTGCTTTCAATGAGATACCATTAAAGATTCAAAACCTGGGATATGCTATTCTACAAGATGAAAATTTTAACTACTCCCAGGAAATCTTTAATGATTTGGATAAAAATGTTGATAAAAAGCCATTCTTACTTTTTCCAATATTTCTAAGTTATTACTTTCAAAAGAAATTTGGTAAGGATGATGCTCATGTGTTCAAACAAGGTGAATCTTTTCAAATAAACAGCTTAACGGCTAAAACTTTTACAAGATTATCAACACCTTGCAAAACAAAAGCAGAGGTCCCTGAGCAGAATTTAGCAGCTACCACTGCTCCTCAGGTATCTGCTGTTGAGCCCACTGCTCCAGGTGATCACAGCAGCAAAAAAACTGTTGTGAAACCCACACCTAAAATCACCAAAAAGCCAAGACAAAAGAAAACTCAAAAACCCCCCAAACCTACAAAAAGGGAAACTCTGGAAGATGAGATCCCAGAGCAACTGCCAGTGACAAAACAAAAGTCACAAGAAACCACTGCTGCTACTTCCTCACAGCAGATGGTAGAAAGATCTCAACCCATGCCTAAAACTCCTCCTGCTTCTTCTCAAAAAGAACAGGTTGTACATATAGGGACACCACAATATGATGCTCTGGAATCACTTACTTCCATCATCCACAGCCCAATGCCCGGGGCCAATTCTCTTTCTACACCCAACCTCACATCCACAATTCCCCCACAAACAAAAATATTGTTGGATGCTCTTGATTTGAACCAGGCACAAACCAGTCCTTCTCACTCACCTGTCAATGAGAACATACCTCAACAAGTGACTGGGTCTGATGTATCAATCATTGCTAACCTACCAACAATACCTGAGGAGGTTACACCCCTTGAGTTACAAGTAACTCTTGGTGGTAGTCCAAGTGAAGCAGCCACTACAAGTGTTGAACCAACTGGTTTGCATTTGGACAGTGGTTACATCAATAAGACTTCCTTGGAGGCAATTTCTTCTCTGGGAACACTTGTGTATCCAGTCTTTACTGGTTCACTAAAAAGTGTTTCTCTTTTTGAAGGAAGAAGTCCCCAATTCCAAGACAAAGGGGCATCAATGGATGATTTTTGGAGTACACTCCCTGAATCAACCACTGTTCCAACCACTGTTAGTGGGAAATCAGATGATCCCATTAAGTTGGGTGATGGTTTAATGTACTGAGAATTGACGGATAGAATTGACAAACTGGATACATCTGTTGCAGAAATTAAAGATATGCTGCAATAGTTGTTGAAAGTTCAAAAGGTACCACCCACTGCTGCTCCAGCTCAAGAACCTACACAACCTACACCTGCTGCAAATGAGTTACGGAACTTATTTCAACCACTGCTCCAACATCAAAGACAATTGGCTGATCAGCAGCATGAGATACATGTTCAAAAGCTGCGAAACCTGATGGAGTCAAGGTTTAAAGATACCCAAGCTGACATCAAGGCTATAAAGGCCCATATGCTGAATACCACTTGCACTGCTCCTCCCGCTGTTCTCTTTATTGATAATCTACCACCAGATAATGCCAAAAAGGGGAAGAAAATCAAGCAGTGGAAGAAGAAGGGAGTTGAAGATGGTCTTTATATTGAACCACAAAAAGATTGCATGACTAAAGACATTCCCTTGCCAGATGGTAGTAAAAAGATTGATGTTACCAGAAATGCACTTGCTGAAGCAAAAGCAAGTGTAAAAAGGGATAGAGAGGCAAAGGATAAATCCAGGTGGAATGAGGAGAAAAGAGCATTTATGGAGCTGAATGAGCAGGGCATTTCTGAGCCCAAGGATGATAAAAATCCTGAGCCAAAAAGAAAGAATCCCATTAGAAAAGTGAGAGAACTCAAACACACACCATCCAGACCCACAAAGCATGCCTCCAAACTACCTTCCAAAAGCTCCCAACATCAATCTTCCACCCAAACAGCTGTTGAAACACCTGTTGTATCAACAACTGTTGGTACTTCAGTGGTTTCAGCAGTTGTTAAACCAAAAACCACCATTTCAACCACAACAACTGCTCCCACTTCAACCACTTCCCCACCAAATGTTCCATCACCACCAAAACTACCATCACCATAAAAACAACCTCACCACCATCATCTCCTGCCAAAAAGCAAAAGACAGCTGATGACACATCATCAGTTGTAATGGCAACAGTGGTTGAAGCACCAGTTGTTTCAACAACTGTTAGTCAGCAACCTCCCACTTCAATCACATCCACTACAATCACCACCACTCAAATCACCACCACTGATCCATCCAAAACATCATCAGCCTCTCCTCAACCAAAAAGGAGAAGGTTAATTCTGAAAGATGATGATACTTCACCACCACCAACATCGTCCCAACTTCTATCACTTGTTACTATACCAAACCCTGTTCCTCTCTCATCAGCTTAGGTTCAAAAGCCAATCGCTGACATTACTCCTGCAGGTGTCCAATATCCTCTAGAACTTGAAGCAGTCAGAGAAGAGATCAAATCCTTCTACTTTGAGGATGACCCTGCTAAAAGGAGTTTGCCATCAGTTGAAGGATATCCCAGGCCTAACAACATTGAAGAATACTTGAAAGTTAAGGCTCAACAGGAAGAGGATATATCCAAGAAAAATTCACAAGGAAAGTCCGACAAACAAATACAAAGGCATTATCAATTTCTGCTCACAGAAGTCAGATCTTTGGAGCAGTTTGCAAAGAATGTTTGTCAGCAAATATCAGAAAGAGCAGATGAATCCCTGAGAAAAGACTATATTGAAAATATCGTGGCTTATAAGAAGTATAGGGGAGAAAAACATATGTACAAAGAATGGACCATTCCTGAGCTTGAAAGTGAAGCAGCCAGGATTCAAGAAATTATTAAAAACAAGGTCAAACACACTCCTCCTGATTGGGCAAAGTACAAGAAGAATGTACCTGATAAGGCAGTGGAGCTGAGGAGAATGAAAGAGGAATTAATCACTGCTGATTTTGGGTCTAAAAACCAAGTGATGAGGTGGAAAGAAGACAAGGCCAGAGCCACTTACAAAAAGCTGGAGGATCTAAGGAAGAAAAATCCAAAGATTCCACAAAAACCTGACTACCCTGAAGCAGAGGTTTCAACAAGACCACCAAAGCTGCAAATCAGAAGAGCCACTGCTCCAGCTGGTGCCTTTCTTTATCAAAGAAGAAGGCAAAAACAGATGGAAAAAGAAACACCAGAAGATATAGCTGCTAGTGATGATATTATAAAATCTGTCATTAAGCAGATGATGCCTGAAAATGCTGAACTTGCTCAAGCTCAAAGCACTGCTCAGCCAGTCATCACCAGGCCACAATCTCCAAACTCCTCATCTAATAAAAATCTCCCAAGAAACCCACCAGACTCAAAAGTACTAAAGTAAAAAACTGATAAACAGTCCCATGTACTGACTGTGATTAAGTCTAGTGGAGAAGTGAAGAAAATATCAAGGGAACAAGCACTTGGCCTAAGTCTTGAAGATCTGCAGGATCTCCTTGATCTTCCACTGTGCAGGGATGAAGATGACACATATGCCTTAGACTTTGAGTTACAAATCAAAGGGCAAATAAGGGAACTGTTGATGAGGCAATAAAGCTCCACAATAATGAAGGGTTTTGGCATTATCTGTTCCAGGGGGAGATTGTTGGGATTGAACCCTATTAGAGGAACAGATAATTAAAGCCAAAACTGGATCAGAGAAGTGGATCCAAAATAAGCAGATGTTATGTATACAAGTCTCTCCCTTGAAAGTGGTTTCAACATCTGATGACCTCCAATCCACTAATCCTTACAACTGCTGACCTACAACTGCTGATCAAGTCAATGACTGATGAAGACTAAAGCTATGCTGATCAATCTACTGCTATGGGTCAAGCACTGCTGAACATATCAAGTACTGCTGGAGCCACAACAGTGGAAGGCTAAAGCAGCAGTTTAGTTTCTCTTATGTAATGAATTATAAACAGTTGTTAGAATAGCAGTGTTTGTATTAGATCAGTTGTTAGAGTTTGTTAGGAGGTTAGATGTCACTTTTATGGTGACCTCAGATTAGATGCTTCAGTGGTTTGATGTGCACTATAAATAGAACAGTTTGCACTGTTCTATTTAAGGAGTTTTCTCCTTCAATTCTATCATCTTGTACGATCAACCATGGAGCTCGAGCTAAGGGGGAGTTTTAGTATGTAAACATGCATGTAATCCTTTGATTATAATCATTTGACTCTAATGAGATTCACATGTTTATGAAAACTATTGTTCTCTTGATTGTGTTTACAAAGTTTGTTTTATTTCCGCTGCATTAGATCTCTGTCTTACATTCATTCATTGTTTAATTGTTACAAATAAACACAATTAATCCAAACTCAGCTCCTAACAGTTTTTAGAACATATACACACATATATATTTATGGAAGAAAACATGTTTTAAATCAACTTAGATTATGACATTTAGTCACAACTCAACACACTTGCTTGTATCTTCTTTAACTATCTTCTTGCTTTGAAATATCTCCAATATCTCTAATTCTTTTGTTCCTCTTTGAAATATGCCTTTGTTTCATGTGTTTATTAAGATTGTAACTTATATACATATTTAAATATTGGGGGTGAGAACCTCAACTTTTAACTCATTGATACAAATATAATTTTATTAAAATTCAGGATTTTATATATATATATACTGACATAGACACTGCCAATGTACTAAAAAATCTTACCTGAAGACTTTCAAGGAAAGATAATTGCCTTTATTAAGCATTTCATGCAAACTGACTTTCTGATGCAGATTTGCATTCGGAACATTGAGTACATGCCAGGGAATTAGCAAAAAGTGTGACGCATGTTGCACTGTATATATTAAACATCAGCTCACCAGATATATCAAAATCTATGTTTGTTTAATAAACATATGACCATACTTTGTTCAGAAAACTTACATCTACTAATTAACTAAAGTATATATATAACGCTACATCCAAAAATCGATTAATTTCATGATTTTAAAACCAGACCAGTAAAGTAAATACCCAACTTATGAAACAAAGATCCAATTCAACTAACCAAAATCCACAATACAGTTTGCGATTTATATTACTTACGGTGAGACTTAATTCGATTTGTAATGCTAATATTGCAACATTTAGAGAAATTTGAGAAATGTCACATGGTAGCAAGAGGTGCTACAAATGTAGGCTAAAATAAAAGATGTGCAGACAGGTGTACTCAACGTTTTCATTTAGATTCTGACATTAAGATGAAAAGAACCCAAAATGGAAGCTGGTGTTATTGATTTAGGGGTTTCGTCATGGGGCGGTAGAATTTAGGAGAAGGGTGGAGAGAAGAAAATACGACAAGTGTACAGAATGCCACTGTTAGAAAATAATATATATTTTTGAGAATATTGGGATCAGTAAAAAATAGGCAACATCATCTCCCATAATTCACGTCCTTAATCCCAGCTCATCACAATCAATTTCCAGCCTTTAATTATTCTTGTATCCATTTTTAGTTTCTATTTTGGTCTATAAATTAAAGGCCTCAATGTAATAGATATTATCAATCAAAATTACAATTCAATCATCTTTTACATCTATTCACGACAACATGGTATCAGAGCGGTGCATACGATCTTGAGATCAATCCACTCATCACCTACCAAACCAATCGTCCGTTCAAACCACAAAACAAAACCCAACACAACCTCGAGTCTGCCCAAACGCAGGTGCCGCTGTCATCTTCGTCATCATCACCAATTCCGACCTACACGTCATCACCGTGAAACTGCAACTCACCTCATATAATCAACATCTTCAACCAATCGTCTCTGATCAACATCTCTGTTACTACGTCGCCACGTCCACCATCCACAATCAGCCAACATCTCGGCTACTCTTGATCGACCACGCCATCTCCACCTCTGATCACTCTTGAACAACGATAGCCATCATCGTTCATCATACCTCTGATCACCCTCGTCCACATCACTCATCATCACTCGACCAACCTGCAACATCAACCATCAAAGGTAAAGAATTGATAATTAAGGTTGGGTGTGATAGGTAAATAAGTAGAGAAGAAACAAGTTTTTCTTTTGTGATAATCTGTGTCGTCGGAAAAAAACATAAGAAATTGAGAAGAGAGAGCTATAGATCTGTGTTGTGTGTGTGGCTGTTGACTTTCAAATTATAGGGTTTGGGTTGAGAATTTCATCTCCGACCCTTCAACTTCCTCATTTCCAATTTTATCCCAAATTTTTTTTGTTATTTCTTTTTTGGCTTCCATGAGTATTAAAAGGTTAATATGGCAACAAATTGTGAAAAAGGTAGTGCATTATGGATATTTGATTCTGGTGCCACTGACACCATAACATTTGAACTTTCAGACATGAGTTCAATGACAAAACCTCAAAGGACCCAAATTCATACCGCAAACGGAGGAACGACGCAAGTAAAAGGAGGAGGAACAATTGAAATTTTACCAACTATGACATTGTCAAATTGCCTTTATGTTCCATCCTTGTCACACAAGTTGCTCTTAATTAGTCATGTTACTAAAGAATTAAACTACACGGTACTAATGCACCTTACCTTTTGCATCTTACAGGATATCAGGACGGGTGTGATTGTTGGACGTGGTACTGAGCACCAAGGATTATACTACGTGGATGAGGTGGCTCAACTTGGTACTGTGATGTTGGCACACGGAATTGAAAACCGAGAAGCATGGTTATGGCACAAACAGTTAGGACATCCATCCTCTGGTTATTCACATCTTTTGTTTTCGAAACTCTTTTCTTCAAATGGTAAAATAGATTGTGAAACTTGTTTTCTTTCCAAAAGCCATCGAAAATCTTTCAAACCTTGCAATACAAAAGTTGATTTGCCTTTTTCACTAATTCATTCTGATGTGTGGGGTCCTGCTCCCATTATAGGGGGCAAGGTTTTCGATTCTTCCTAATATTCGTGGATGATTGTACTCGCATGACATTGATATATTTTTTGAAAAACAAATACGATGTTTATGAGAAATTTACCATATTTTATGCCATGATTTACACTCAATTCAAAAGGGGAATACAAATCCTTCAATCTGATAATGGGGGGAATTTGTCAATACATGCATGAAACAATTCTGTCAAACCAAAGGATTAGTTCATCAAACCACTTGTTCTCACACCCCCGAACAAAATGGTGTTTCTGAACGAAAAAAACCGTATTATTCTTGAAATGACTCGGGCACTTCTAATTGAATCCTAAGTGCCTCCATTCTGGTCTGAGGCAGTTGCAACCTCTGTGTACCTCCTGAATCGACTTCCTACCAATGCTCTCAAGTTTAAGACTCCTCTAGATTGCCTATCCAAATTTGCCAAAATTCCTCATCCTCTTACACTTGAACCACGAATCTTCGATTGTACCACATTTCTCCACATACCAAAAATCAATAGAAACAAACTCGGCCCATGTGCTGAGAAATGTGTATTTGTAGGATATAGGATCGATCAAATAGGTTATCGGTGTTATAACCCAAAAACTCGTCACATGTTCACCACAATGAACTGTGACTTTCTTGAAACAAAATACTTTTATAACACCCAACTCAGTGGTCAGGGGGAAAGTGAAGGTATAGACACTCTGAGTTGGCTAATTCCATCGTCCGAAGAAGTAACAACAGAAGATCATCACAATACTTTGAACCAGTCACCTTCAAACACAACCACACAATCTGTAGAGCACAGTGCCACTGAAGAAACTCCATCCAACTTGTACCTGAGGTAAAAAAAAATACTATGAACCTTGAATTCCCTGTATCTTCTAACCATTATAATGAGAAAACAAGGGAACACATAGAACCGGTAACAACAGAACAGGTTGAACCAGTGACAACCCTCATAATTACAGGTATCCGTACGATTAATTAATATTAAATTTGTGCTTTATGATTGTGCTTAATTTCAACTGATGATATAAACTGCTTTATGATTTCTGTATCATACATACATGTGCATCACATTTCATACTGTCACACCATTTATTACATACAAACTTTAGTGACATACTTGATGCACAAAACACAGTTAGCACAGTGAGCGGATAACTCAGAAATATACTGGCAGTGCCAGTACATAGACAGACAATGTTTTGAGGCCCAGTATGAGCCAGAGACAAGGTACTATACTAGTATGGAGTGTAGGGAAGTAAGGACCATAAACTGCGTCACTATGTGATAGTTTAAGTGCCGGAAAGTGCCTAAAACTCACTCAAAATGCAAAATTCTGCATTAATTAACAAAATTCAGCATTGTAACATGCTAGTAGGGTGCAAAAATATGGCAAAATGGTTCTGTATGCTTTCCTGAGTGTCGGGAATTAAAAGTGTCATAAAAAGTTACATAAAGGACACTATACGGAATAACTTAGCACTTTAACGGATTGGTATCTAACCGAACAACCGGACATTACCCGGAACACTAAAATATTACCAGAAACATTGTTTCACTTTTTCTGAGCTAGTTATGGTTCCCGAGCACTATAACACATTGCATAATTCAAGTAACACACTAAACTCAAGACTTACACTTAACACCCTACTAATCACCTACTTACCATCTAATTTACAACTTACCCCCCCCCCCTTGCAAGTTTACGGCCCAAAGGGGCCCCACATCACAAGATTTACATAATCTTCTTAATATCTTCCTAAATCTCCTCCAAGATCTTGATGGGATTGTGATTGTACTTTGAGGGACATATGATCCTTTGCATATTAGAACTTGAAGGTTATAAGAACATAAGTATCTATCATCTTCTTCATCACACTCCAACACTTCCTCTCTCCCTCTACAAAGCTTCGGCCGAACACCCAAGCACACACACCCACCATTTTTCTTTCAAGTTCAAGCATTCCAAGGTCCTCATAATGTGTAACAAGGTGATTAATGAAGCCTGGTGTTCACGGATCTTGAAGGACCTCTACCACAAGCTTTTATCCACTCATTTTCTCCATTGATCTTCCCTTGCTTTAAGCTAGTTGTAAGACTTCTTTAAACTCTTGATACTTCATATGTTTAGTGGTTAAAGAATATATTATGTTGAATCTTACAAGAACACTAAAGATCATAAACTTAAAGCCTAAACATAAAGATGATATATGATGATATATGGTTGATAAGATGTTGTTTAGTGAATGTATGATGTTGCTTGATGATTACTAGTAATATGATGATTGATCATCATATGGAACTTGTTAGAGTATGATTAAAAACATGGTTTAACAAGTTAGAGATGATTATGTGCTCTCATGAAATAATCATCTTCTAGACTAAACATGAACTTGAAAGTAAAAATGATTTTTCTTACAAAGTAACAAACCAAGTGAACTAGTAATCTTGTAAATCCAAGACTTGTGAATGATTTCTCTAAAGAAACCAAGTTTAAAAGACGGTTTTTGAAAGATCATGATTCTTACATATACCTACACTATTTTTTGAAATAAAATAAGTATATGGATGCTAGTAAAACAAGAAGATGTTATGGATAAACATTTTTGTAAATCATGTTTACAAGTTGTAAACACTAAGTCTTTGCAAGAATGAGATTTTAAATAAAGTAAACACACTTTGGAGGGTAACTAAACCCACTAAACACCTCACCAAGTTACTATGCGTTTTTATAAAACATCACGTTCATGTTGTATATTAAATGGAATAGTTTTGCACTTGGTAAGTGTAATATTGTTTAGAGTATGTTTGTTGATGGTTTGAATGATTTTTTGGAAAAGAAAATGATATGCTTATTAGCATGGACACCTCCGCTTTCAAAGGAAACTATGGCGAAATTTTCTAAAAAATGTAAACACTTAGAAAATATTTTCTAACATGTGTTTACTAGTGTATTTTAACTTTGTTTT
Source organism: Helianthus tuberosus (assembly GCA_030545235.1). NCBI lineage: Eukaryota > Viridiplantae > Streptophyta > Magnoliopsida > Asterales > Asteraceae > Helianthus > Helianthus tuberosus. Next base: position 17,986,582 of record CM060449.1, on the reverse strand, counting down.
TCAAATATAAATTTCGCCATAATTTTTGTAACAAAGATACAAGTATTGGAGGTTGGTTTTTGTACATAAAAATGGATAAATATACATTTAGAATATATATTCTATACTAAAAACACTTGTGTGAATACGTGTATGATTTATGGAATAGTTATATTATTTTAGGGTAAAATAAAATAACTTAACTTAACAATACCATGGAAATTACAACTCCAAAATAATACCAAAAATCTCACGGAATAAGTATTTAAGCTACACACATGATATTGTGAAACCGAACGCTATAACGTAACTTATGATAAATTCCGGAAAATACTCTTACAATATATTTTTGGTAAATATTGTTTTGGATACAAGAAGTGAAAATATAATATTTTTTGGAAAAATATATATATTTTGGAATACATTATTATTTTGGACAAATAAGTTATATATATTTTCTAAGTGGGACTTAAAGATATATTATTTCGGAACTACAATATACATGTATAAATACCCCCATCCTTGGGAAGGAAATACGAAGTTAAAATACTTGAGAAGTATTAATGCGAAATATTGTTTAATCAATTATTCCAAAATTAAATATAATTTAAAGTTAAAATAATTATTTTAACAAATAATTATAAATTGGAATAATATTGGGAAACACAAGAAACGCAACTCAAAAAATTAAACTTTAAGCCAAGGCACGGCCCGTTCGTCTAATAGACATTAGTACGTTGTAGGTTGTCGTGTAGCTGACAGAGTTTGAGTTGACGATACTGAAGACGCACTACTGTGAGTTCATGTCCCCCTTTTCTTTTAACTGTTTTCAGTTTTATACTTCGGGGGTGAAATACATGTTACGATTATTACAAATGTTTATTACATGGTATGAATAGCTTAAGGAGGGTTTACTACTAGATCATGTGAAGGGTGGGTACGACACTTAAGGCCATTAATCCTCGTCGTAGGACCGAGGGACATGAGTGATAGATCTATTTGGGTGTAGCGAGCCCACACCCATGGGGACCAGGGTGGCCCATAGTGGTGACTGTGTCTTACAGCCGGAGGCCCGGTAACAAATTTGCTAGGTTTGAGTTCTTCCTGCACCGCTTCACACATACCATTGGCTTTGCAACCCATTGGTGATCTCTTTTTCCTTAATTGCTACATACCAGGGACTTTCATACATACATACATACATACATACATACATACATACATACTTTAAAGGTTTATACACACAGACATACACATGAACTCGCTCAACTTTTGTTGGTTTTTGAAACTACATGTATTTCAGGAAACTAGTGGATCTGGCGGGGTATGCATGTGTCAAGCTGCGTTTGAATAAAATATGTTATCCATGGTTGTTGAATTTAGAGGGTGTATCCTAATCCTGGACGGGATACATGATTCTAAACTCAGGTGTTCTTTAAGTACTTTTGTTGAGTCTTGTGAATTCGTTTAAACACGTCATGGTTTGTAACTTAATTTGGTATTGATGCTTTCAGACAATGTTGTTGTGGTATTTTCTAAACTCTTTTAATGGATAAACATCTCGTGTTTTTATCATATAGCATTGTTATGATTGTTGCTATGGTGTTAAGAAGTCACACCAAATAACCACTCTTCCGCAAAAGTCAGGGTGTGACAGCTTGGTATCAGTGCCTCGATCATAGCGAACTAGGATTCTTTCTCGAGTCTAGACTATGATCATCAGGGCTCTCACGAAAACATTTTTACATTGCATACACAAAGCGTCCAGATCCATGGAACAAACTTTTTTTTACAAATAAAAGGCATAAATACACATTTTAAAAATTTATGTTTATAATTCAGTCTTAGAGACTGAGGGAGGATCAGTCTTAGAGGCTGAGGGAGTTCAGTCTTAGAGACTGGGGGAGTACAGTCTTAGAGACTGGGGAAATTTGGTCTTAGAGACCAGGGAGTCAGTCTTAGAGACTGGGGAAATTGGTCTTAGAGACCAGGGAGTCAGTCTTAGAGACTGGGGAAATTTGGTCTTAGAGACCAGGGAGTTAGTCTTAGAGACTGGGGAAATTTGGTCTTAGAGACCAGGGAGTCAGTCTGAGAGACTGGGGATTTAGTCTGAGAGACTGGGGAGTTAGCCTGAGAGGCTGGGTAGTTCAGTCTGAGAGACTGGGTAGTCGGAGAGACTAGTTGAGGCAGTCTGAGAGACTGGGAGGTTTAGTCTGTGAGACTAAGTAGTTCAGTCTGAGAGGCTGGGTGGGATAGTCTGGGGAAGACTAGGATGATTACTTGCTTACACTGTTATTACTTGCATGCTTATTTGTTGATTGTTGATATATGTGCATATGTGTGATTGTTTTATCACAGACACCATGTCATCATCCTCTGAGAGTGGAGTGTCAGACACCATAGACCCGATAGCTATAGTATCAGATGACGAGATCCTTCCAGAGGACGAGGTTTTCACTTCAGATACTACGAGCAGTGACGACGATGACTTTCAGCCCTTCGCCTTACCGGATTTTGGAGATGATTTACCTTTAGCTGATGGTTTTCTTGACGGGGATCTACCCCTAGCTCAGATCCCCACACCTATTCCTCTTGCTGCTTTTCCCGTTGAGGATCTGCCTCTCGATGATATGTCGGACGATGATGTCGATCTCTTCATCGAGGGTCCCCCTGAGGATGACTAGGATGGCGGGGCTCTGATTGATGACGATCTTGCTATTCCTTTGGATGAGGTTCCAGTTGTTGACGCTATTGTTTTGCCACCTGTCGAGGTTCCTGTTGTGGAGGTTTTATCTGACCAGTCTGGTCACAATTTGTCTGGTCCCGACTCGTTTAAGTCCGTGTCATCTTCTACACTTCATGCACTAGGATTACAGCGGTATCCCTCAGACACTGATTCCGACACTGCCATGTCTGCAGCGCCCATTCTGCAGCTGGCTTTTGGGTTCGTCCCTGACTTCCCACACGATTTTGATCCAGACCATGAGATGGAGTTTATCCCTGAGGATCTGCCTGTTGAGGCACCTGTTATCCCTGATGATCAGCACCTTGTTGTACCCACTGATCATGAGCTTGCTCCCGCCGACCCAGAGCCTGAGTTAGCACCAGAGCCCGTTTTTGCCCACGACCCTTTACATGTGCATTACCCTATCCCTGTTGATGTACCAGTCGTTGCACCACCCGTTGTTGATGCTCCAATCGTTGCACCACCAGTTGTTGATGATCCAGTTGTTGCACCTCTGCCTGACCCTATACCTGTATTTTTTGATCGCGTCCCTTTTGCTACACACGTTGACCCTAGATATGCTCACACCCGCAATGGGTGGATTGAGGATGACGATGACTATCCTCCTCATGTCAGACCAGTTACTCCCCCTGCTGCACTTGTTCAGGCACCCTTTGATGTCACACAGTTTCACCCGCACGTGTCAGATGTCCACTGCATGGATTTACCCGTCACTTTTCTACAGGACATTCCTCCTCCCCGTCCAGGGGAAGGACCTTCTAGTCAGCAGCACACTCACATACCTTTTGTGTCAGGAGCCGATCAGTTCATGCCACAGTTTCCACACACGGCTTCTTCTTCTGCACCCACGGGTGAGCCATTCATGTGCTCTCCGCCCAACGTCATGCCTTTGTCTGATCCGTACCATCCCTTTCATGTTGGGTATTCGACGGATGATCTGCTTTTATCCCTGCAGCTCCAGCAGGATATGTTGAGTCGTAGAGTCGCTGAGCTCGAGAGGATCCTGCGTCCTCCACCTGGTGCTGGTCCATCACAGTTTGTTCCACCTGCTCCACTATTTCCTTATCCGGATTTCGACATCCGATTTCTGACGATGGAGCAGCAGATTGCTTGTTTGTTGCAGCTTGTTCATACGCTCGAGGAGGAGCTAGCGCATATGCGCCGTTTGCTTTTCATTCCTCCACCTCCTCCTCCCCCATCAGCTTGAGGTTTTTGGTTTGATGCAGGTAGCATTACTTTTGATGAGAGTTCAGCTATTGAGCCTGATTGCACAGCATTTTGAAGACCACATGATGACTTCTGACTTTTGACACTTGACTTTTGGTTGTTGTAGATTGTAGACGATTCAGACAAGGGCGATGTGACCCTTAGTCTCTTTTGGTGTATGATACATTTGTAAAACTTGTAAACTGTACTTGTGGTCTTGTTATATGACAGCTCAATCGCAGCATTCTCATTACATGCGTTGTTGGATTATTTGTTTTGTGTTATGACATGGGATGTTATGTGTTATTTGTGTTGATAAATGTTATTATATGCACGTGTTACGTACTCATTATACTTATTATGACTTGACCAATACAATCTTCTTATAGAAGATGCCTCCAAAAAGGGAAAATCGTTTACCCACTACTGAGGCCGAATTGCAAGCAAGGATCTCCCAAGCAATAGCGGATTACGAGGCCTCCCGCACCGAGACTAGCGGGAATACCTCAAGGAACAACCCACCAAATGGTAATGTTTAAGTCGCTTGAGACACACTACATTACATTTGGGCATTCCATGTGCAATTGCTAATGATTCCTGTAAATGACGTTGCTTGTACAGGCTGTACCTTCAAGCAATTTTTAGACTGTAAACCGCTAAATTTTGACGGCACCGGGGGTGCTGTGCATTTTGTTCGATGGGCAGAGAAGACCGATTCGGTGTTAAGAATGAGCAAATGCGCACCAGATCAGCAAGTTACCTACATCTCCGGTCTGTTCATAGATGGAGCGCTGTCGTGGTGGAATCTCCAAGTCCAAACTCTGGGAGAGGCAGCGGCTTACGCGTTGACTTGGAACGAGCTGAAGGAGCTCATGCGGAAGAAATACTACTCCAGGGCGGAAATCCAGAAATTAGAAACTGAATTCTGGAACCTTAAAATGGACGGCCCGAAGATCGCCGAGTATGTGCAAAGATTCCATGATCTGTCTCATGTGGTACCATACATGGTTACTCCTGAATTCAAACGTGTGGAGCATTTCATCTGGGGGTTGGCACCCCAGATCATGAGTATGGTAACATCTTCAAAGCCTGCAACAATTACTGAAGCTACAGATCTGAGCGTGTCACTGACTGAGGAGGCTATTCGGTTAAACAAGTTTTCAATTTCTGATCTGAAGAAAAAGGAGACACATGTTGAATCCTCAGGAGAGAACAAAAGGAAGTTCTCCAATTTTAAAAAGGGTACCAGCAACGTCAGCAGGAAGAAGGAGGTGAACACACCAGTTGAAGCTAAAACTGGTACTGAAGTCAAGGGAAAGGGATACATGGGCGCTCTGCCCAAATGTGATATATGTCTGTACCATCACTCCGGCCTGTGCAGGTTAAGGAAATGTGAGTCTTGTGGGAAGACTGGCCATTCAAAAGAAACATGTTGGGCTGATACTGGTGCTGGTCGTGGTGTTCAGCGAGGATATGGAAATGGTAATGGAAACCGTCCGCAAGGAAACAGCGGAAATGGAAATCGTGGGAATGTTGGGAATTAAGCTGGTAACCAGAGAGCAATCAATAATCGAGGTGGAAATGGTAATGGGAATGGTCGAAGACCAGGGTGTTTCAATTGTGGAGACATGGGGCATTTCAAGCGGGAGTGCCCAAAGCTCAATCAGGCACAAGGAAGAGTTTTTAATATCGGTGCGAGGGAAGCACGCCAAGATCCCAATGTTGTCACTGGTACGTTCCCTATAAATCAACGCTTTGCATCTGTGCTATTTGATACTGGTGCCGACTATAGTTTTGAATCGCTAGAATTTAAGAAAATTCTTGGGTTAACTGCTAGTAAGTTAGACATTCCGCACTCAATTGAACTGGCTAATGGAAAGCTAGTTGAAACGAAGGAAGTCATCAGAGGATGTGTAATAGAGCTGGGAGAACACGAGTTTACACTGGATCTACTACCAGTCGAGTTGGGAAGCTTCGACGTGGTAGTAGGGATGGATTGGTTGTCCAGCAATAGAGCCGAAATTGTATGTCATGAGAAGACCATTCGCATTCCAATGGCGGATGGAGAAACAATCGTGGTACACGGAGAGAAGCACGACACGCCTCTAAGAATCATTAGCTATTTGAAAGCTCGGAAATGTTTGAAGAAGGGATGTGTTGCCATCTTGGCACACATCGTCGATAAAGAAGCCGCTGAGCCGAAGATAGAAGATATTCCAGTCGTGAAGGAGTATCCTGAAGTCTTTCCAGAAGACTTGCCAGGATTGCCACCACAAAGACAAGTCGAGTTTCATATTGACTTAGTTCCAGGTGCCGCGCCTGTAGCTAAGGCACCATATCGACTTGCACCTTCAGAGATGCAAGAGCTGTCAACACAACTTCAGGAGTTGTTAGACAAGGGATTTATCAGACCAAGCTTCTCGCCTTGGGGAGCTCCAATTTTGTTCGTTAAGAAGAAGGATGGTAGTTTTCGCATGTGTATCGACTACCGGGAGCTGAACAAGTTGACAATCAAGAACAGATATCCTTTGCCAAGGATTGATGACCTGTTCGATCAATTGCAAGGTTCAAGTTTTTACTCAATGATCGATCTATGATCAGGTTATCACCAGTTGAGGATACAAGAGGAAAGTATCCAAAAGACTGCTTTCAGAACTCGATATGGACATTACGAGTTTCTGGTTATGCCGTTTGGTCTAACGAACGCACCAGCAGTATTCATGGATTTGATGAACAGAGTTTGTAAGCTGTACCTCGATAAGTTTGTGATCGTGTTTATTGATGACATTTTGATCTACTCAAAGACGAAAGAAGAACATGAGCAATACTTAAGAGCTATTCTAGAGCTACTTAAGAAAGAGAAGTTGTACGCTAAGTTCTCAAAGTGCGAGTTCTGGTTACGCGAAGTCCAGTTTCTTGGTCATGTAGTTAACGGAAATGGAATTCATGTGGATCCCACAAAGATCGAGGCGATAAAGAACTGGGAGACTTCGAAGATGCCAACCGAGATTCGACAGTTCCTAGGTTTGGCTGGTTATTATCGCAGGTTTATTGAGGATTTCTCGAAAATCGCTCAACCGTTGACCTCCCTCACATAAAAAGACAAGAAGTTTGATTGGGGAGACAAACAAGAAGAAGCTTTCCAGTTGTTGAAAAACAAGCTTTGTGACGCACCGATCTTATCTCTACCCGAAGGCACTGACGACTTCGTGGTATATTGTGATGCTTCACGTCAAGGTTTAGGCTGCGTGCTAATGCAGCGTCAGAAGGTTATAGCATATGCTTCTCGCCAATTGAAGGTCCACGAGAAAAATTAAACCACGCATGATTTGGAGTTAGGCGCGGTGGTGTTTGCTTTGAAAATCTGGCGACATTACTTATATGGCACGCGGTGTACAATCTTCACTGATCACAAGAGCCTGCAACATATCTTCGATCAGAAAGAGCTTAACATGAGACAGAGACGCTGGGTAGAACTATTGAACGATTATGATTGTGAGATCAAATATCACCCAGGGAAGGCGAATGTGGTCGCCGATGCCCTGAGTCGAAAAGAAAGAATCAAGCCCATAAGGGTTCGAGCTTTGGAAATGATTATGCAGATAGACCTCTCGTTGCGCATTCGTGCTGCGCAGAGAGAAGCTCTCAAAAAGGATAATCTTGTGAATGAATATCTCCGTGGAATGGAGAAGAAGTTGGTACCAAATGGGGAAGGAACTTTGTGCTTCATGAAACGAATTTGGGTTCCTTTGTTTGGTGGTTTGAGAAATGTTATTTTTGATGAGGCTCACAAGTCACGGTACTCGATCCATCCAGGATCGGATAAAATGTACCAAGATTTAAAGGACTTCTATTGGTGGCCGAGAATGAAAGGCGATGTTGCGGTTTATGTTAGCAAATGTTTGACTTGCGCCAAAGTGAAGGTCGAATACCAGAAGCCTTCAGGTCTCTAGCAACAACCAGAAATACCCAAGTGGAAGTGGGAACATATTTCCATGGATTTTATAACGGAATTGCCGAAAACACCAAGAGGTCACGATACGATCTGGGTAATTGTAGACCGTCTAACGAAATCTGCACACTTTTTTTGGAAATCAAGGAAAAGGATAACACGAGTAAACTAGCTGAGCTATACATGAGAGAGATTGTTGCACGACATGAAGTGCCTCTCTCGATTATTTCTGATATAGATGGAAGGTTCGTGTCAAGGATTTGGCAATCCTTCCAAGAAGCATTTGGTTCTCAGTTGAATCTGAGTACTGCATTTCATCCGCAGACATACGGACAGAGCGAACGGGCGATTCAAACATTGGAAGACATGTTGCGAGCTTGCTTAATGGACTTAGGTAGAAGTTGGGACACTCACCTACCATTGGTCGAATTTTCATATAACAACAGTTACCATGCAAGCATCCAAGCCGCACCGTTCGAAGCTCTTTATGGACGCAAGTGCCGATCACCGTTATGCTGGGCAGACGCAGGTGATAGACAGCTTGTCGGTCCTGAATTGGTCCAGGAGATGACTGATAAGATTTTCCAGATCCGAGAGCGCATTAAAGCTGCTCGTGATCGTCAAAAGAGTTATGCGGACCGAAGAAGGAAACCTCTGGAATTTGAGGTGGGAGATATGGTTTTGTTGAAGGTTTCACCCTGGAAGGGTGTGGCACGCTTTGGGAAGTTGAACCCCAGATACATTGGTCCATTTAAAATCCTGAAAAGGATTGGACTTGTAGCATACAAGTTGGATTTGCCTGCTGAACTGAATGGCGTTCATGATACATTCCATGTATCTAATCTGAAAAAGAGTCCAACTCAAGAGACAGTTGTCATTCCTGCCGACAAAGTTCATATTGACGACACACTCCACTTTACTGAAGAACCCGTTGAGGTTACTGATTGGAAGGTTAACAAAACACGACGGAGTAGTGTCAAACTCGTCAAAGTTCGATGGAATGCACGACATGGCCCGGAATTCACGTGGGAGCATGAGGATCGTATGAAAGAAAAATCCCACATCTATTCCCCAAGACCCCTGCATCTAGTAGCAGAACTAAAATTTCGGGACGAAATTTTCTTAACAGGGGGAGAATGTGACAACCCTCATAATTACAAGTATCCGTACGATTAATTAATATTAAATTTGTGCTTAATGACTGTGCTTAATTTCAAATGATGATATAAACTGCTTTATGATTTATGTATCATACATACATGTGCATCACATTTCATACTGTCACACCATTTATTACATACAAACTTTAGTGACATACTTGATGCACAAAACACAGTTAGCACAGTGAGCGGATAACTCAGAAATATACTGGCAGTGCCAGTACATAGACAGACAATGTTTTGAGGCCCTGTATGAGCCAGAGACAAGGTACTATACTAGTATGGAGTGTAGGGAAGTAAGGACCATAAACTGCGTCACTAAGTGATAGTTTAAGTGCCGGAAAGTGCCTAAAACTCACTCAAAATGCAGAATTCTGCATTAATTAACAAAATTCAGCATTGTAACATGCTAGTAGGGTGCAAAAATATGGCAAAATGGTCCTGTATACTTTCCTAAGTGTCGGGAATTAAAAGTGTCATAAAAAGTTACATAAAGGACACTATACGGAATAACTTACCACTTTAACGGATCGGTATCTAACCGAACAACCGGACATTACCCGGAACACTAAAATATTACCGGAAACATTGTTTCACTTTTTCTGAGCTAGTTATGGTTCCCGAGCACTATAACACATGGCATAATTCAAGTAACACACTAAACTCAAGACTTACACTTAACACCCTACTAATCACCTACTTACCATCTAATTTACAACTTACCCCCCCCCCCCCCCCTTGCAAGTTTACGGCCCAAAGGGGCCCCACATCACAAGATTTACATAATCTTCTTAATATCTTCCTAAATCTCCTCCAAGATCTTGATGGGATTGTGATTGTACTTTGAGGGACATATGATCCTTTGGATATTAGAACTTGAAGGTTATAAGAACATAAGTATCTATCATCTTCTTCATCACACTCCAACACTTCCTCTCTCCCTCTATAAAGCTTCGGCCGAACACCCAAGCACACACACCCACCATTTATGTTTCAAGTTCAAGCATTCCAAGGTCCTCATAAGGTGTAACAAGGTGATTAATGAAGCTTGGTGTTCACGGATCTTGAAGGACCTCTACCACAAGCTTTTATCCACTCATTTTCTCCATTGATCTTCCCTAGGTTTAAGATAGTTGTAAGACTTCTTTAAACTCTTGATACTTCATATGTTTAGTGGTTGAAGAATATATTATGTTGAATCTTACACGAACACTAAAGATCATAAACTTAAAGCTTAAACATAAAGATGATATATGATGATATATGGTTGATAGGATGTTGTTTAGTGAATGTATGATGTTGCTTGATGATTACTAGTAATATGATGATTGATCATCATATGGAACTTGTTAGAGTATGATTAAAAACATGGTTTAACAAGTTAGAGATGATTATGTGCTCTCATGAAATAATCATCTTCTAGACTAAACATGAACTTGAAAGTAAAAATGATTTTTCTTACAAAGTAACAAACCAAGTGAACTAGTAATCTTGTAAATCCAAGACTTGTGAATGATTTCTCTAAAGAAACCAAGTTTAAAAGACGGTTTTTGAAAGATCATGATTCTTACACTATTTTTGGAAATAAAATAAGTATATGGATGCTAGTAAAACAAGAAGATATTATGGATAAACATTTTTGTAAATCATGTTTACAAGTTGTAAACACTAAGCTTTGCAAGAATGAGATTTTAAATAAAATAAACACACTTTGGAGGGTAACTAAACCCACTAAACACCTCACCAAGTTACTACGCGTTTTTATAAAACATTAAGTTCATGTTGTATATTAAATGGAATAGTTTTGCACTTGGTAAGTGTAATATTGTTTAGAGTATGTTTGTTGATGGTTTGAATGATTTTTTGGAAAAGAAAATGATATGCTTATTAGCATGGACACCTTCTCTTTCAAAGGAAACTATGGCGAAATTTTCTAAAAAATGTAAACACTTAGAAAATGTTTTCTAACAAGTGTTTACTAGTGTATTTTAACTTTGTTTTTCAAATATAAATTTCGCCATAATTTTTGTAACAAAGATACAAGTATTGTAGGTTGGTTTTTGAACATAAAAATGGATAAATATATATTTAGAATATATATTCTATACTAAAAACACTTGTGTGAATACGTGTATGATTTATGGAATAGTTATATTATTTTAGGGTAAAATAAAATAACTTAACAATACCATGGAAATTACAACTCCAAAATAATACCAAAAATCTCACGGAAAAAGTATTTAAGCTACACACTTGATATTGTGAAACCGAACGCTAAAACGTAACTTGTGATAAATTCCGGAAAATACTCTTACAATATATTTTTGGTAAATATTGTTTTGGATACAAGAAGTGAAAATATAATATTTTTGGGAAAAAATATATATATTTTGGAAGACATTATTATTTTGGACAAATAAGTTATATATATTTTCTAAGTGGGACTTAAAGATATATTATTTCGGAACTACAATATACATGTATAAATACCCCCATCCTTGGGAAGGAAATACGAAGTTAAAATACTTGAGAAGTATTAATGCGAAATATTGTTTAATCAATTATTCCAAAATTAAATATAATTTAAAGGTAAAATAATTATTTTAACAAATAATTATCACTCTTGAACAACGATAGCCATCATCGTTCATCATACCTCTGATCACCCTCTTCCACATCACTCATCATCACTCGACCAACCTGCAACATCATCCATCAAAGGTAAAGAATTGATAATTAGGGTTGGGTGTGATAGGTAAATAAGTAGAGAAGAAACAAGTTTTTCTTTTGTGATAATCTGTGTCGTCGGAAAAAACAGAAGAAATTGAGAAGAGAGAGCTATAGATATGTGTTGTGTGTGTGGCGGCTGACTTTCAAATTATAGGGTTTGGGTTGAGAATTTCATCTCCAACCCTTCAACTTCCTCATTTCCAATTTTATCCCAAATTTTTTTTTGTTATTTCTTTTTTGGCTTCCATGAGTATTAAATGGTTAATATGGCAACAAATTGTGAAAAAGGTAGTGCATTATGGATATTTGATTCCGGTGCCACTGACACCATGACATTTGAACTTTCAGACATGAGTTCAATGACAAAACCACAAAGGACCCAAATTCATACCGCAAACGGAGGAACGACGCAAGTAAAAGGAGGAGGAATAATTGAAATTTTACCAACTATGACATTGTCAAATTGCCTTTATGTTCCATCCTTGTCACACAAGTTGCTCTCAATTAGTCATGTTACTAAAGAATTAAACTACACGGTACTAATGCACCTTACCTTTTGCATCTTACAGGATATCAGGACGGGTGTGATTGTTGGACGTGGTACTGAGCACCAAGGATTATACTACGTGGATGAGGTGGCTCAACTTGGTACTGTGATGTTGGCACATGGAATTGAAAACTGAGAAGCATGGTTATGGCACAAACAGTTAGGACATCCATCCTCTAGTTATTCACATCTTTTGTTTCCGAAAATCTTTTCTTCAAATGGTAAAATAGATTGTGAAACTTGTTTTCTTGCCAAAAGCCATCGAAAATCTTTCAAACCTTGCAATACAAAAGTTGATTTGCCTTTTTCACTAATTCATTCTGATGTGTGGGGTCCTGCTCCCATTATAGGGGGCAAGGTTTTCGATTCTTCCTAATATTCGTGGATGATTGTACTCGCATGACATGGATATATTTTTTGAAAAACAAATACGAAGTTTATGAGAAATTTACCATATTTTATGCCATGATTTACACTCAATTCAAAAGGGGAATACAAATCCTTCGATCTGATAATGGGGGGAATTTGTCAATACATCCATGAAACAATTCTGTCAAACCAAAGGATTAGTTCATCAAACCACTTGTTCTCACACCCCCGAACAAAATGGTGTTTCTGAACGAAAAAAAACCGTATTATTCTTGAAATGACTCGGGCACTTCTAATTGAATCCTAAGTGCCTCCATCATTCTGGCCTGAGGCAGTTGCAACCTCTGTGTACCTCCTAAATCGACTTCCTACCAATGCTCTCAAGTTTAAGACTCCTCTAGATTGCCTATCCAAATTTGCCAAAATTCCTCATCCTCTTACACTTGAACCACTAATCTTCGATTGTACCGCATTTCTCCACATACCAAAAATCAATAGAAACAAACTCAGCCCATGTGCTGAGAAATGTGTATTTATAGGATATAGGATCGATCAAATAGGTTATCGGTGTTATAACCCAAAAACTCGTCACATGTTCACCACAATGAACTGTGACTTTCTTGAAACAAAATACTTTTATAACACCCAACTCAGTGGTCAGGGGGAAAGTGAAGGTATAGACACTCTGAGTTGGCTAATTCCATCGTCCGAAGAAGTAACAACAGAAGATCATCACAATACTTTGAACCAGTCACCTTCAAACACAACCACACAATCTGCAGAGCACAGTGCCACTGAAGAAACTCCATCCAACTTGTACCTGAGGTAAAAAAAAATACTATGAACCTTGAATTCCCTGTATCTTCTAACCATTATAATGAGAAAACAAAGGAACACACAGAACCGGTAACAACAGAACATACAGAACAGGTTGAACCTGTGACAACCCTCATAATTACAGGTATTCGTACGATTAATTAATATTAAATTTGTGCTTAATGATTGTGCTTAATTTCAACTGATGATATAAACTGCTTTATGATTTCTGTATCATACATACATGTGCATCACATTTCATACTGTCACACCATTTATTACATACAAACTTTAGTGACATACTTGATGCTCAAAGCACAGTTAGCACAGTGAGCGGATAACTCAGAAATATACTGGCAGTGCCAGTACATAGACAGACAATGTTTTGAGGCCCAGTATGAGCCAGAGACAATGTACTACACTAGTATGGAGTGTAGGGAAGTAAGGAGCATAAACTACGTCACAAGGTGATAGTTTAAGTGCCGGAAAGTGCCTAAAACTCACTCAAAATGCAGAAATCTGCATTAATTAACAAAATTCAGCATTGGAACATGCTAGTAGGGTGCAAAAATATGGCAAAAAGGTCCTCTATGCTTTCCTAAGTGTTGGGAATTAAAAGTGTCATAAAAAGTTACATAAAGGACACTATACGGAATAACTTAGCACTTTAACGGATCGGTATCTAACCGAACAACCGGACATTACTCGGAACACTAAAATATTACCAGAAACATTGTTTCACTTTTTCTGAGCTAGTTATGGTTCCCGAGCACTATAACACATTGCATAATTCAAGTAACACACTAAACTCAAGACTTACACTTAACACCCTACTAATCACCTACTTACCATCTAATTTACAACTTACCCCCCCCCCCCCCCCTTGCAAGTTTACGGCCCAAAGGGGCCCCACATCACAAGATTTACATAATCTTCTTAATATCTTCCTAAATCTCCTCCAAGATCTTGATGGGATTGTGATTGTACTTTGAGGGACATATGATCCTTTGGATATTAGAACTTGAAGGTTATAAGAACATAAGTATCTATCATCTTCTTCATCACACTCCAACACTTCCTCTCTCCCTCTACAAAGCTTCGGCCGAACACCCAAGCATACACACCCACCATTTTTCTTTCAAGTTCAAGCATTCCAAGGTCCTCATAATGTGTAACAAGGTGATTAATGAAGCCTGGTGTTCACGGATCTTGAAGGACCTCTACCACAAGCTTTTATCCACTCATTTTCTCCATTGATCTTCCCTAGCTTTAATCTAGTTGTAAGACTTCTTTAAACTCTTGATACTTCATATGTTTAGTGGTTAAAGAATATATTACGTTGAATCTTACAAGAACACTAAAGATCATAAACATAAAGATGATATATGATGATATATGGTTGATAGGATGTTGTTTAGTGAATGTATGATGTTGCTTGATGATTACTAGTAATATGATGATTGATCATCATATGGAACTTGTTAGAGTATGATTAAAAACATGGTTTAACAAGTTAGAGATGATTATGTGCTCTCATGAAATAATCATCTTCTAGACTAAACATGAACTTGAAAGTAAAAATGATTTTTCTTACAAAGTAACAAACCAAGTGAACTAGTAATCTTGTAAATCCAAGACTTGTGAATGATTTCTCTAAAGAAACCAAGTTTAAAAGACGGTTTTTGAAAGATCATGATTCTTACATATACTTACACTATTTTTGGAAATAAAATAAGTATATGGATGCTAGTAAAACAAGAAGATGTTATGGATAAACATTTTTGTAAATCATGTTTACAAGTTGTAAACACTAAGTCTTTGCAAGAATGAGATTTTAAATAAAGTAAACACACTTTGGAGGGTAACTAAATCCACTAAACACCTCACCAAGTTACTACGCGTTTTTATAAAACATCAAGTTCATGTTGTATATTAAATGGAATAGTTTTGCACTTGGTAAGTGTAATATTGTTTAGAGTATGTTTGTTGATGGTTTGAATGATTTTTTAGAAAAGAAAATGATATGCTTATTAGCATGGACACCTCCGCTTTCAAAGGAAACTATGGCGAAATTTTCTAAAAAAAATGTAAACACTTAGAAAATATTTTCTAACATGTGTTTACTAGTGTATTTTAACTTTGTTTTTCAAATATAAATTTCGTCATAATTTTTGTAACAAAGATACAAGTATTGGAGGTTGGTTTTTGTACATAAAAATGGATAAATATATATTTAGAATATATATTCTATACTAAAAACACTTGTGTGAATACGTGTATGATTTATGGAATAGTTATATTATTTTAGGGTAAAATAAAATAACTTAACAATACCATGGAAATTACAACTCCAAAATAATACCAAAAATCTCACGGAATAAGTATTTAAGCTACACACTTGATATTGTGAAACCGAACGCTAAAACGTAACTTATGATAAATTCCGGAAAATACTCTTACAATATATTTTTGGTAAATATTGTTTTGGATACAAGAAGTGAAAATATAATATTTTTTGGAAAAATATATAAATTTTGGAATACATTATTATTTTGGACAAATAAGTTATATATATTTTCTAAGTGGGACTTAAAGATATATTATTTCGGAACTACAATATACATGTATAAATACCCCCATCCTTGGGAAGGAAATACGAAGTTAAAATACTTGAGAAGTATTAATGCGAAATATTGTTTAATCAATTATTCCAAAATTAAATATAATTTAAAGTTAAAATAATTATTTTAACAAATAATTATAACTTGGAATAATATTGGGAAACACAAGAAACGCAACTCAAAAAAATTAAACTCTAAGCCAAGGCACGGCCCGTTCGTCTATTAGACATTAGTACGTTGTAGGTTGTCGTGTAGCTGACAGAGTTTGAGTTGACGATACTGAAGACGCACTACTGTGAGTTCATGTCCCCCTTTTCTTTTAACTGTTTTCAGTTTTATACTTCGGGGGTGAAATACATGTTACGATTATTACAAACGTTTATTACATGGTATGAATAGCTTAAGGAGGGTTTACTACTAGATCATGTGAAGGGTGGGTACGACACTTAAGGCCATTAATCCTCGTCGTAGGACCGAGGGACATGAGTGATAGATCTATTTGGGTGTAGCGAGCCCACACCCATGGGGACCAGGGTAGCCCATAGTGGTGACTGTGTCTTACAGCCGGAGGCCCGGTAACAAATTTGCTAGGTTTGAGTTCTTCCTGCACCGCTTTACACATACCATTGGCTTTGCAACCCATTAGTGATCTCTTTTTCCTTAATTGCTACATACCAGGGACTTTCATACATACATACATACTTTAAAGGTTTATACACAAAGACATACACATGAACTCGCTCAACTTTTGTTGATTTTTCAAACTACATGTATTTCAGGAAACTAGTGGATCTGGCGGGGTATGCATGTGTCAAGCTGCGTTTGAATAAAAGATGTTATCCATGGTTGTTGAGTTTAGAGGGTGTATCCTAATCCTGGACGGGATACATGATTCTAAACTCAGGTTTTCTTTAAGTACTTTTTTTGAGTCTTGTGAATTCGTTTAAGCACGTCATGGTTTGTGACTTAATTTGGTATTGATGCTTTCAGACAATGTTGTTGTGGTATTTTCTAAACTCTTTTAATGGATAAACATCTAGTGTTTTTATCATATAGCATTGTTATGATTGTTGCTATGGTATTAAGAAGTCACACCAAATAACCACGCTTCCGCAAAAGTCAGGGTGTGACAGAACCAATAACATCAGAGACAACAACAGAATATACAGAGCATGTTGAACCAGTTGCAACAGAGAGAATTGGAATATACGCTCTTCCTCAGAGGGCAAATAGAGGGGTTCCTCCAAAAAGACACTCTCCTGAAAAAGAAGCTCGAAGTTCAAAATATCATATGGCAAATATCGCCAAAGGAAATCTATCACAAGAAGCCAAGGCATTTGCGGCCTCCCTATACTCTGAAGAAACTCCAACCACTGTTGAGCAAGCACTCAAATCTAAGAACTGGAAAGAAACCATGAAATCAGAAATGGATGCCCTCAGAAAAAATGACACGTGGGAAAAATGTATAATTCCAGAAGATAAAAAGCCCGTGGAATGTCGATGGGTGTTCACTATAAAGCACAACCCAGATGGAACCATTGAAAGATACAAAGCAAGGTTGGTAGCCAAGGGATATACACAGGGATTGATTATTCCGAAACTTTTTCCCCGGTTGCAAAAATCAACACGATCAGGGTTCTCTTCTCTATAGCTGCAAACAAAAAATGGCCAATCCACTAATTTGACGTTAAAAATGTTTTCCTACATGGGGAGCTTGAAGAAGAAATATATATGGAAGCACCACCTGGGTTCACCGAAGGCTTTAAACCAGGAGAAGTTTTGTCGTCTAAAGAAATCACTATATGGTCTAAAACAATCTCCTCGAGCTTGGTTTGGTAGATTTACCCTAGCTATGAAGAGATACAGATTCAAACAGAGCAACGCAGATCATACTTTGTTCCTCAAACAAAGAGGCAAACTCATAACCTGTCTAATTATCTATGTTGATGATATGATTGTTACAGGAAATGACGAGGAAGAAATGAAAAGGTTGAAGGCAAATCTGTTTTCAGAATTTGAGATAAAAGACTTGGGAAGACTCAAGTACTTCCTTGGAATTGAAGTTCTAAGGTCGAACAGAGGAATTTTCATTTGCCAGAAAAAATATGTTCTCGACTT
This sequence comes from Helianthus tuberosus, assembly GCA_030545235.1. Classification (NCBI taxonomy): domain Eukaryota; kingdom Viridiplantae; phylum Streptophyta; class Magnoliopsida; order Asterales; family Asteraceae; genus Helianthus; species Helianthus tuberosus. The sequence goes on along the minus strand of CM060449.1, from coordinate 17,968,338 downwards.
GTTAGCAGCGACAGGGATGATTGACTGCAAACCTGCAGACACCCCTATGATTATGAACCAAAGACTTTGTATAGAAGAAAGAGCTCACTTGATTGACAGAGGTACATACCAGCGAATCGTGGGAAAACTAATATATCTGTCACACACTCGGCCAGACATAGCCTATGTAGTAGGGGTTGTAAGTCAATTCATGCATCAACCCCAAGAACTCATATGGAAGCGGTTTTGAGAATTATTAGATATCTCAAGGGAACCGCTGGCCATGGTGTTTTATATAAATCAAATGGGCATTTAGACACTCAAGTCTATACTGATGTAGATTGGGCAGGAGATAAAGGAGACCGAAGGTCAACCTCAGGATACTTTACCCTAGTCGGAGGAAATCTTATCACGTGGAAAAGCAAGAAGCAAAAGGTGGTGGCACTTTCTAGTGCCGAAGCTGAATTGAGAGGAATCGCACGAGGCCTAACCAAAGTTTTGTGGGTTAGAAAACTTCTTAGTGAAATTGGTTTCCCTCCAAATAAATTTAACCAAATTTTATGCGACAACAAAGCTGTTATTCAAATCTCTCAAAATCCAGTACAACATGACCGGACAAAACATATAGAGGTGGATCGAAATTTTATAAAAGAAAAAACTGAGACATGGATTATTGAGCTTCCTTTCGTTCGATCTGAGGATCAGTTAGCCGACATTCTAACAAAGGCCGTCATTGGGAGAACCTTCAGCAAATGTTTGGGCAAGTTAAACGTTGTTAATCCCACCATTCAACTTGAGGGGAAATGTTAGAAAATAATATATATTTTTGAGAATATTGGGATTAGTCAAAAATAGGCAACATCATCTCCCATATTTCACGTCCTTAATCCCAGCTCATCACAATCAATTTCGAGCCTTTAATTATTCTTGTATCCATTTTGGTCTATAAATTATAGGCCTGAATGTAATAGATATTATCAATCAAAATTATAATTCAATCATCTTTTTCATTTATTCACGACAACAGCCACGTGGCAGCGATAGGTGCTATAAATGTACGCTAAAATAAACAAGTTTGTAAACAAGTTAGATTCTCACAATTAGTATACAACTCAACACACTTGCTTATATCTTCTTCAACGCATCTTCTTGCTTCTGTTGTTCTTCACAATTCTCAGGTACTAATTCTTTTGTTCCGCTTTAAGATATGCCTTTGTTTCATTTCGTGTGTTTATGAAGAAACTAGGGTCATTCTCCACAATTTTACTATTTTTTTCTGACATGCAATTATTTAGGATGCATTCTAATTCACTGTCAGTATTTCAGTTTAACGTAAAAGAGGATAAAATTTGGTCTGATAGTGTTGATATAATTTAGCTTCAGTTTGGGGGCAACTTCATGGTAAAATGCTTTCAAAATTGCTTTTCACAAAATGATTCTTGATGCAGAGTTTATCAAATTCGAACCGTTAAGTTGGCTTTTTTTACTCAACTCTTTATTCATAACTAAAAGCTGGTTTGAGAAACTCAAATTTGAAGTGAAATTTCTATTTATTAACGTTTGGTTGTGAGTGTGTGTGTTTGTTTGTTTAAATTGAGAAACTCATCTAATACTTATATTGAGTGTGTGTGTTTGTTTATCGACGTTTCTTGCAGCCAATTGAAATAGGAAAAAGAAGAGTTTTGCTAAAAGAAATATCAATGAATATTACACAAAGCATGACTGGCCCTTTGTCAACAAAACCGTATCGATCATGGGCTCTGTCAGCTATTCACTCAGGTACAAATCTGCATCTTTTTGCACTAATTTGACGTGTTGCTCTTCTTCATTTCTTGGATTGATTCAAGTTTCGTGTTTGAGCAGCTTCTTCTCATGTTGGACAAGCTAATCCCACCAATCTGGTATAACTTTTTGCAATCATTTCTTTGTCCTCTTGATGTATTTAAAATAATAAGTAAATAAAATGAATTTATTTGCATTTTTACGCAGGCCAGTGATACAGCCAAAGAAAGAATCCGGAAGCTGTTCAACAATGTGGACCTTTCGGTTTCTTCATACGACACAGCCTGGGTAGCCATGGTCCCTTCTCCTAGCTCACCCAAATCCCCTTGTTTCCCCGAGTGTCTTAACTGGTTAGTTGATAACCAGCTCGATGATGGTTCATGGGGTCTCGTTAATTACAATCGTACTCACCCGTTACTTAAGGATTCCCTCTCTTCAACATTAGCATGTATTGTTGCACTAAAACGATGGAATGTTGGGGATGACCAAATTAATAAAGGTATGCGTTTTTTTGCTGCCTTCTTGCTTGCTGTCTGCCAAGTGTTATTGTTCATTCATTAAATAGAAAGTCGACTCTTGTTGCAGGTCTACGTTTTATCGAGTCGAATCTTGCTTCCGCTACTGACAAAAGTCAACCATCTCCCTTTGGTTTTGACATCATATTTCCTGGTATGCTGGAGTATGCTCAACAGTTGAACATAAACCTACGTTCAAAACAAACAGATTTTACTTTGATTCTACATGAGAGAGATTTGGAGCTAAAAAGGTCATTTTTGTTACTGATTATTGCAAAGAAAATAACTTTGATTGTAATTAACTAATCGTAATCATATAGATGTCATTCAAATGAGATGGAAGCTTACCTGGCATATAATTCAGAAGGACTTGGTAACTTATATGATTGGAATATGGTGAAGAAATATCAGATGAAAAACGGATCAGTTTTCAACTCACCATCAGCAACCGCAGCTGCGTTTATTAATCGTCAAGATACCGGTTGTCTTAATTATCTAACTTCGCTTTTGGACAAGTTTGGTAATGCAGGTACGGGTTTCTTAATCAGCTATTTATCAGTGTTTTAAATACCGGTATGAATCGGCTGGTTAAACCGGATACGGGCCCCAAACCGTAAAGGACGGTAAAACACGAATACGTTATGTCTTATGTACCAGCGGTAAACCGGTTCGAACCGGCTTGCATTATCTTAAAATTTTATTTTTAAATTTTAATAAAATACGATATTAGACCATGTGTAGTGGGGCTTGAAGTTCAAGCTCCTCCCTTGGGCATTATCCGACATGTGGTGTCCTAGTCAGCAAAGGAGCATTATGTGGCTTGAAGTTAAAAAGAGTGTAATGGTATAATACCCATAATGCCCAACAATGATTAACCAATTATTATCTTTTAAAAAAAATAGTAATATTATGATGGACGAGTTGGAGGATTCTTCTTGGCCATTCAATAAAACAAATAACTTCATCTGGCAACGCCCAACCAAAAATTTGCAAAAAAAAAAAAGCCCTAGGGGTGGTATTACCATGTGAATAGGGCTCGAAGTTGTCCATCCACGCCCAAACAAATGACCACTACAGGTGGTCTTAAAGTAATACTAATCTTCTATGTTTCTGGTAATTAACCTAGTGACTTTTATTCCAAAATTTAATCACTTTTAAAACTATTACCCACCTCGTCCAATGTAATGTTGTTTATAATTAATAAAAATGCTCTTAAAATACTTAATAATATTTTACAAGAAAATAGTTGTTTTTTAGATAAAATTATGATCAGCTACATAAATTTTAGTTAAGACTAGATTAGTTTTGTGATAAATTTGTATTTTATGAAATTATATGGTTAACTAGTAACCCGTGTTGGTTATCAAGCCTTCAAAATTCACTCTATTAACTCGTGAATAAAAATGAAATATAAGTTTGCTGAGAAGACAAACAACTCTCAAAGAAAGATGGTGTACGTAGTTGCACTAAGCAAAGAAAAGCTGATTATTTTATTGGATAAAGATGAGGCTATTTATAGCCGGTACAAAAGAAACGAGGAACAACTCTAACCAATGAAAACACTAATACTCTTATAGAATCAGTATCAGGGGCGGACCCAAGGCAAGTCTTGGGTGGGCGGGTTGCCCTCTTAAAATTTAATTTTTGTGTATTTTGTAGGTAAAAAATCCGATCGTACCCCTTGAAAGTATAATTAAACCTTTCACTCGCACCCTGAAAAAATAATTATTGAGTCCGCCCCTGTCAGTACACCTAACGACCTATGCAGTTAATGCGGAAAAATATCGGTTATCGGTCAAGGACCGATATATGAGATATCGTTTATCGCGGTGAGATATCGGTGAGATATCGGTAATTTCTAATATCATGCATAAATATATATATTTATATTTATATTCATATCTAGAGCCTATATATATATACTAGAAGTCTAATATCATGCATAAATATATATATTTATATATATAAAAGAGGTGGTAGAAAGTCTAGGTGTGGGAATGAAAGTCTCAAAAGGTGGTAAATACTTTGTCCCACATTGGTGTGGGAACAAAGTGAGTGGGTGTTTATAAGGTAAAGCATTTACTACTCCATTATAGCTTTATGACATGTTTTACCACAAGTCCTACCCGCGCGCGCAGGGGGGGTGCAAAAAATGGGTTTCTGAGCTGGAATTTGGTTGAACTCGTGCGTGCCCGCGCATCCTGCGGACACGAATACAGCTCCGAAACCCCATGGGTCCGTGTGAGGTCGTTTTTTGCTGTGGAAAGCAGCTTTCTTTATTTTTTTTTTGTGAAAAAATGCCCCACTCGAAAGCAGTTTTTTTTTTTTTTTTGTGGAAAAATGGCCCAAACGATATTTCGGCGACACAACCGAAACGATTTTTTCAAGATATCGGCGATATTTCGGCGTTGACCACCGATATTATCGTTGACCGAGATATGACCGAGATCTGAAACCGATATTTTGGTGAAGGGCCGATAACCGAGATATCGCCGAGATTAACTGCATAGCTAACGACCCATTCACCAAAATTGTGCTTTCCCAACGTACACTAGCATGAGATCTGGTCAAATGAGAATACCAATTCTACCTAAACATACAATTTTTTTAACATCAAATTTCTTTAAATCGTTGTTGTCTCTGAGACTTAAATTCAAGACCTCCCTCTTTCAAAGTGTTTAAAGGTTTTGTCTTTGCTAATTGATCACCACCCTATTGATGCCTAACAGACTATTAAATATAAAATAAAATAATTAACAGACTGTTAAATATAATATAATATAATATAATATAAAATAAAACCATCAATAAATGCTTTAGTCTTCAAGTCCACCCATGCGACATCCACGTGAACCATTGAATCCCAGCTTATTTCATGCAAGTTCAAACAAAACTTATAAATAAAAATCAATTAAACCAACAACCTGGTCGGTTCAACCGGTTGAACGCCAAAGTCCAACCTGGTATCGTTTTTGAAAACATTGCTATTTTTGAATATCTTATGGAGAAATCCTACATTGTGCTAACAAATCTGAGTGGTGAATCTCAGTCCCAACAGTTTATCCTCTTGATTTATATATCCGGCTTTCCATGGTTGATACACTTGAAAGATTAGGAATCGCACGCCATTTCAGTGTGGAAATTAAAAATGTTTTAGATGAAACATACAGGTAATTGAAAGCATTAATTCACTTATATCTAATAAAAACATCTGAAATATTAATGCAAATCATTTGGTCAAATTTAGATGTTGGGTGGAGAGGGATGAGCAAATATTCATGGATGTTGTAACTTGTGCTTTAGCCTTTCGGTTTTTAAGGATCAATGGGTATGAAGTATCTCCAGGTATATCTTGAATGATAGACATATAGTTGTTTATTCTACTTTTTGTTATATATTTCATTTCATCACTTGTGTAGATCCATTGGAAGAAATTACAAATGAAGGAGCATTCAAAAACGAATATGCAGCTCTTGAAGTGTATAATGCATCACAGATTTTATACCCAAAGGAATTAGCTTTTGGAGAACAAATCTTGAGGTCGGGTGATTTCCTCAGAAGGATAACATCCACTGATTCAAACAGGCTCTCTAAATTTATTCAAAAAGAGGTTCTGATTTTGACTCGTGATTACGTCTCTTTTTCATGTCTATGTAATATGTAGCTCTGAATATATGGTTAACTGAATCAGGCGGAGAATGCTCTTAAGGTTCCCTTTTATACCGGTTTAGAACGCATAAACGCTAAACGATATATAGATCATTACGATGTGGACCATACAAGAATTTTGAAAACTACATATCGGTGAGCTTTTATTTCAAGTGTAAATGTTTAAAATATTAAGCAATGCATAGCTCTGAATATATTACCCTGATTGATGCTAGATCATCAAATATCAGCAACGAGGATTACCTAAAGTTTGCAGTTGAAGATTTTAACTCCTGCCAATCTATTTACCTAGAAGAAATGAAAGGTTTTAAAAGGTGTGTATCTGAAGTTAATTTTGTTATATTTACAATTTGATTTGATTAACAAATAAGTGATGACATGGCGCCAGGTGGATAGCAGAGAAAAAACTGGACCAGCTCACGTTTGCTAGGGAAAAGTCAGCCTACTGTTATTTCACTGCTGCTGCAACACTACCAGCTCCTGAGTTATCGGATGCCCGTTTTTCATGGGCTAAAAATAGCATCCTTACTGCAATAATTGATGACTTTTTTGATGGTGGTGCTACTATCGACGAATCGATCAACCTAGTCGACTGTGTTGAAAAGTATAATCTTGATCCATGTATATAACTGATTTTTTTAGTTATTTTGAACTTCTAAAGGGTTTTGTTTTTTTAAACTGCAGATGGAATGTAGATGTTGACAAAGATTGTTGTTCAGAGAAAGTTCGAATTCTATTCTCAGCAATAAAAGATGCGATATGTTGGATGGGAGACGCAGGTTTCAAATGGCAAGAACGAGACGTAACAAGCCATGTTACTCAAATTGTAAGATATTCAATCTTTTCTACTACACATAAAAGGACGGCGTCCGTTTAATTTTTTTTTTTACAGTGGCTGGAACTGTTGAATAGTATGTTGACGGAAGCTATATGGAGAAGAGATGCTTATACACCAACAATGAATGAATATATGAAATGTGCTACCGTGTCGTTTGCATTAGGCCCGATTGTACTGAACACTCTGTACTTTGTGGGACCCAAGTTGTCAGAGGAGATTGTCGAAAGCTCTGAGTATCATAACATATTTGACCAAATGAGCGTTATGGGTCGGCTTCTGAATGATATCTATAGCTTCATGGTATATGCTTTTAAATTTTATTTTATTAAAAAAAAAACAAAAGAAGGTAGTATCGTAATAATGGGTTTTTTGTTAAATGTTAATGCAGAGAGAAATTAAGGAAGAACTAAATGCTATAGAATTGCAGTTGAGGAATGGAGAAAGTGCAACAGGGGAAGAAGAGGTTATAAAAGAGATCAGGACGGTGATAAAGAACATGAGGAAAGAGATTATGAAATTAGTTACGGAAGAAAAAGGAAGCGTTGTTCCTAGAGCTTGTAAAGACGTATTTTTGAACATGAGTAATGTGTTGAATCTTTTTTATGCAACGGATGATGGGTTTACTGGAGACGCGATTCTTGGTATCGTGAAGGACATCATTTACGAGCCGTTGAGTTGAATGGAAGTGAAGAACAAATGTAAATCATGTTTGAAAATCATGCTTTTGACGGGGGTACTGTACTACTGTTGTATGTTAAGGTAGTAGATAAATAAATACAAAGCATGAGTAATAAAGATTTTGCTTTTCGTTGTTAGAGTGGCTTAATCAGTGAAGCAAGTCGGTCGGTTTGAGATCCAAACAGCCTGGTTCATGGTTTAGTTGTGCCGATTTAGCGGTTTGCCTTGTTTGGAACATGGAATCCTTTGTGTGAACCGAACAAGCTTTTTTTTTTCTTTTCATTTTTGATAGCATTATCATGAATCATCATTACCGTTAGGTAGTTATACTATAAGGTAAATGCTTTAGAAAAAAAAAATTGTTTGAACTGCCAAATTCGAAAAACCAGCTGGTCCGGTCCACCCAACTCGCCAGATTGGTCTGTCGTCATCCACAACTAACTATAGCGGTTCAGCCCAATGTTCTTGTAAAAGATGGCTGAACCGGACCATAAACACTCCTAGTACACACTACAACCACAAGCCACCTCCGTGATTGTTCTTAGTTATTGCACCACCACACATCACAATGAACCATTGGGTCATCGTCATCACAAACCTTCGATCAAGACTATCCATGCCATGCCTTGTCATGAACCATCGTCTTCCCAATAACTATTTTTTCTTGAAAAACCCTAACTACCTTCATGTCCTAACCCGAGATTTAAACCTCCGATGCTGCAAATATATCTCCCAGACTCAGTGGATCACTGATTGTTACGAGTGGTCAATAGGTCAAACAGGGACTAAATAGTTAATATTCAATAGTTCAGGGGTTTTGTTGTAAAAATAGAAGTTAGGCTGTTGTATTCTATTAAATACCGTTACACAGTTAATAACAACTCATCGTTGATTTGGACTCTTCTTCTCTGTTATCTTCTTCTTCATTTCCACACACATCAATTGGTATCAGAGCTTTCCGATCCTCGGAAGCTCCATAACTGATTGAATTGTTCGTTTCAATTCACTGAAATCAATCAATTGTTCGATTGATTTTGTTCGTTTCAATCCTGAATTGATCATTGTTTGATCAATTCTAGTTCAAATTCTATCAATTCATCAATCATTTGATAAATTCGATATGGTATCAACTTGAAGTCAAACATAACTGGAGAAAGTGATTAAAGATCACACAACATCATTACTACGATTTGAAGCTTTTGTTGAAAAAGCGGAGCAATCTTTTACTGATATTAGATTGATTCTTGTGAAATTGGCCAATAATCAATCCAACTCAGACACTTCTTCATCTCATCAGGAGAATAACAATGGTATTAACGGTGGTACCAGAATGGATAGATTGTTTAGATTGGGGAAGATCGAGTTTCGGAAATTTAATGGTACGGATGTGGAAGAATGGATTTGCAGATGCGAACATTTCTTTGATGTCGATGATACACCAGAAAATTTTAAAGTGAGATATGCGGCCATTAATTTGGAGGGCAAAGCTATGAAATGGCACTCTTCTTTCCTAAAAACTCTGGTCAAACCTATAACTGAGGTAACATGGTCTGAATATTCAAGAAATATCACTGATCGCCTGAGGCATCTCTGAGAATTCACGTACGCTGTTCGAGCTTGAAAAAATGTGTCCTTCCGTAATGTTTTATTATTGTTTAAAAAATCAAATTTGTATTGGGTTCAATAAACTAATGCTAAGTGGGCTAAATTCTAAACCATAAAAAATATTTGCAAATGGGCCTATATTGGAATTAGTATGTGTTTACGATTTTAAAAAAAAGTAACATATATGGATTTTTTTTTTAAATTGCGTGCCCCTCGAAATCACAGGCCTTGTGCGGAGGTCCTCCCCTCACACCATCATAGCCGCCACTGCTGATCGATTTTCTACTACTTTGTTTCATGATGCTATGGGTCTTTTAACTTCAACTTTTCAATCTGGGTCTTTAGAAGAATATTGTGAGAAAATTGATGAAATCAATTGAGAGTGAGTATTTGTGAAGAATATCTCTTAATACTTCACATCTTCCACTTTTACCCTCACCTCCTATACATCAGAAATCTCTTAATAGTAAATCACTAACTAGCAAAGAAATGGCTGTCAAAAGATCTAAGGCAGAATGCTTCTGGTGTAATGAGAAATTTACCCCCACCCATAAATGTCCCAATAAATAGTTGTATAGCATTGAATTAATGGGTGAAGATGAGGAAGATCTTAATGTTCTTGAAGAAGGGGAGACAGTAATTGATGCAACAGTAACTGATCCATTAATTTCAATTCATACTTCTAAGACACAGGAACTCATATGGGCTAGACTCATTCTCACTTGTGCGAGGCACAAGCTCTTTCATGGGCTAGGCCCACATATACTCGTGCGAGGCACGGAGACTCACGAAGGGCAAGGCCCGTTCGTACACATTATGAATGCAAATATATATATATATATATATATATATATATATATATATATATAATCAAACGAACATACGAAACAAATGCCAACATATTTAAAATACACAATAGTTCCAAATATATAACAAATACAAATACAATAACGTTCAAGATGAGCAACGTGTACATGACTTTACAAAAACCCAAGGTCTAATGAGTTAGAGCACTTGTAGGTTATTACGCGCTATTGGATACCCGTTTTGCTAGCACACTACTACGGACACAAACTTGTGAGTTCATGTCCCCCTTTTCTTATAAACGTTTTTGGTTTTATAACTCTCGGGGGGAAATACATGTTACTTTGGTATGGTTAAGCTATGGAATGAATTATTCAATCACGTGCGAATAGGCTGAAACTTAAGCACCATTAATCTTGTAAGACCAAGAAGAAAAGGGGTAGATCTATCGGGTACAAGGCGAGCCCCACTCATGGGTCCTTGTGTGGCCACATGGAGTTTCCTTTGTTGTCCCCGTCGGATGGACCGGTATCGCTTACGGGTTGGTGGCTTTTTATGTCGGCACACATATTAATGTCCCAGCTACACATTAATGATCGCTAATTTCATTGAAGCTTTACATACCAGCTTTCGATACTCGAACTTTCAAATGTTTTTAAGATTCATTTGATGCATGTGAAATTAAAACACATGAACTCGGTCAACTTTTGTTGATGTTTTTAAACTTACATGTATTTTAGGAAACTAAATGGATCTTGGTGCAGTTGGTTACGAAGTTTCAAGTTTATTATCAAGGCGATGTCATCCATGTTTTGGAGGGTTCGATCCATATATCCCGTCTTCAACGGGACATAGGATGCAAAACCTTGTTATTTTAAAAACTTTATTTTGAACAAGTCTCGTGTGTAAAATTTATTAACTTATGTCGTCTTTTGCTACTAAACAACTTATGACTTGTATCTTTACATTATGGTAATAGACGAACATTGTGCATGTTTGATTTCATATAGTTTATTTACTTACATCGTATGCTATGAAAACCGATCAAGTCACACTACGCGCTTCCGCCTCTGATGCGGGTGTGACAATATCTTTATGTTTATTCTTACTCTACAAACTTCCATTTTAAAGGAAATCTAGAAGTTTAAAATTAAAAAGTGTAAAAAGTCACTATAGAGTGACAAGTGTCTAAGAAGAAATCAAATGAGGCGGGTAATTTTGTCAAAGAGAATAAAAAAATTAAGCACATGCAAGTTACATGTTATCCCCTCCCCCTTTTTTAAAAGTCCGTATCTTTTTTATACATCATTTGTTTTGTAAAAAAATATAGGATAAAATCGAGCATCATTTTATCATTAATATGATTACCCCGATTGTTAAATTTAAAAAAAAAATCGAAAACCCAGTTGCGTATTACACAATGGACATAACGTAAAACACATTGAGTATCAAACTAAAAACACAATGGAAAGTTGACCAAAAACACAATCGATGACAACACAACAGATAAAAGACAGAATGGACAACAGACTAAACACAATGGACATAATGTAAAACACAATGAGTATCAAACTAAAAACGCAATGGAAAGTAGACTAAAACACCATTGATGACAACAAATAAAATACAAAATGGACAAAAGACTAAAACACAATAAACAACATAATAAAACACAATAGACAACAGATTAAAACACAATGGATAGCAAAATAAACACAATGACCAGAACCTATAACACAATGTATAAAAAAACCCAAATATAACACTATCTTTATTGTGTAATACATTATGTTATAGGTTCTGATAAAAATGCAATAGACATAACCCAAATTAACACTGTGTTATAAGTATTTATAATAATACAACGTATAGAAACCTTAATAAAAAATAACGTAAGGACCAAAACTCTGTTGAAAGACACAATGACCACAACCTTTAACACAATACAAAGAAACCCTAGTAAAATGATTTTTTATTTTATTTTTATATAGTAATTTCATACTTATATTAAAGATAAAAAACGTTGGCTATTATGGTGAAATTTTTATAAAAAAACAAATGTCGTATGAAAAGGTTATGGTCGTTTTAAGTTGATGGTGGAATTGGCATGTTCCTTGCATGTGGAGAGAAAAGTCAATAAATATATGTTACGTATCAAAGTGTTTGATCGATTATTGAGAGAAGAAGAACACAAGAGAGAAGAAGTTTACTCAAATTCATCGATAGATTCATTGTTACTGATCAGATTGTTCAAGTACATTTAGGATAACCGAAAGTCACAGAATAGACCCTCAACTATTCACCTATTACAATCTCAATCCCTCTACTATTTAGTATGTAACAATACTCCCCCCATAAAAGATTTTTGTCCCCAAAAATCAGAAAAAAAATTAATCAAAACTATCAAAACCAAACTGTAAAAAATCTTTTGCAAAACTATCATTGATTTCTTGAGCTTCACCAATTTTGATTGGTTCATTAACCAATTGACAATCCCATGATGTTTGACCCAATCTAAAACTTGAGTATCCAATCAAGCGGCTGATGATCAAATTGGGCCTCACTAACTTTATTAATACCATTATGCTCTTTCAATTCTTGATATGTAGTGTGTATTTATGAAACTGGCCCAATACCCAAATATCATCATGATGGCACATTGGATTTTCCATATAGCTATTTTTAGCATTTGACCATTCCCATTTACCATTGACTTTTATCTTTACAATTTTTCTCTGTTTACTATGTTTATCCATAACATCAGTTCCCTTTCTTTGCTTTGAACTATATCTTCTTTGACTAGCAAATTTGTTTCTTCTTTCGTTAGTAACCTTGTATCTTTGAATCTCCTCCATCACCCAATGACTCACAATCCAAATTTTAATACTTTGACATTGGATCTTAGGTAGCATCAACCTATTAATTAACAGCTGTCTTGTAACATCAATATTCAAATACTTCTCCATTGTAAGATGCCCTGAATTGGTGTCTGCGAAATCAAGAGCATTTTCAGATTCCTTACAAGACCCATTTGTTAACTCCACCATACTTTTAGAGTCTAAACCATGTTTTGGATCACTCGTATGAGCAACCCTCGTAGCCCAATTGAATTGTTTCTGATTACTGGCAAGACATTCCCAACTTCTGTCAATAATAGCACTTTGACCATCTTGTTGGTTCCCGAAGGAAACATACAGAAAACCTAGTGAACAACTAGTTTTTCTATCCCACACAACCCTCTGGTCCGAACAACTAGCATATATTGAGAAGCATGCAAAAACTTCACTGACTTCTTTCTCCGAACGACTTTTTTCTTGCCATTTTGCTACAAAAAGATTTTGTGCATCCTCTAAATATGGAAACCCATTAACCTTTTGTTCCTCATCTACACCTTTTACTTCTACATTATCACCAACTTCCCAAACCATGTTTTCATCTACATATTTAAAGCACGCTTCAAACTGAACAATCACGCCACCACTACATTCCCTATTGTAAACCCACCCGGTATCAGTCCATTGTAAGTGTTTTTTCTTTGAATAAAATTCTATTGAATCCAAGACTCTAACATACTTAGCAAATTTGACATGATTTTCTAACCCGAGACTCAATTGTACCCCTTCTAATTTGACACTAATATCACTACAAACATCACTATGAACATGAATGATTTTATTGGTTTTAGATGAAACCCTTGATTTATATTCGGATTCTCGAACATCCATGCCCTTTTCATTTACTGGTTATGTATGATGACCCTTTATTCTACTCATTTTCTCCTCGTCAAAAATACCTACATATGTTGATTCATTCATCCCTTTCGTTTGATTTAATTGCTCGGATTCCCAGCCCACGTCTGCATTTTCATCATCAAAACTTACCACCGAGACTGACCCATTATTGAGTACTAACTGATTTTCTGGTTCTTTTCCATGGTATATAATATTTTTGTTATCTACTTCACTTCTAAACTCACCAGGGCATACCAATTCAACGTCAGAATTTTCTTCACGCATTTCAACAAACACTTCATCTACAATCGTTTCTTGAACAATATTATCACAAGTTTCTTGAATCTTTCCATTCTGAAACAACTCATTATCTTTCATCAATTCCTCAAGAGTGATGTTAGTATCAAACTTCAAATCTTTATTATAGAAAGAAGAACTAGGATCAAATGGAGAAAAAGAATCTTGCAAGTTATTCGAATCAATTTTCAAAGCCAATGAAATCACATCTTTCACCTTAGTGCAACTATATTGATGCCATCTAGCAAAGATTTTCCGAATTTCTGGTTCTAAACCACATATGAATAGGTATATAGCATAGAATTCAGAAATTTCTTCAAGATTTCTAACCTGAGCGAATACGATTTGAAACGAATCACAGTAATCTTTAACTGTACCATCTTGGTTATATGCCATTAACTGTTCCATTGCACCTCGTTTGTTGATTTCTCAGATGAACAACTTTGAATTGCAACGGTTCTTGAATCTTGTTGTTACGTTGCCCTAATTCCCAAAGATAAACCACTTGTTGAATCGCCTTGTTGTTGAATCGATTGTTGCTTGTTGAAATCTGCTATGATTGTTTTATGTAGTTGCCCTAATTTGATGTTGAAAACCTCTGTTGATCGCTGCTGCTTGTTGTTGTTGCCGCCCAAATTTTGCCACCTTCTTGTTCGATTTGTTATTGTCTAACCCACAGTCGAGAGGATTGAGAGCTCTGATAACATTGTTACGTATCAAAGTGTTTGATCGATTATTGAGAGAAGAAGAACACAAGAGAGAAGAAGTTTACTCAAATTCATCGATAGATTCATTGTTACTGATCAGATTGTTCAAGTACATTTAGGATAACCGAAAGTCACAGAATAGACCCTCAACTATTCACCTATTACAATCTCAATCCCTCTACTATTTAGTATGTAACAATATATGATTCATTTTATGTTCTTTTATTATTATTTTTTTCTCTAAAACTAATCACAACCCTCCAAATATAAGATCAATGTACTAGAATCCTCATTACCTTTTATGTTGTCCTTTGTATTTAATCCTAGTCCCTAGAAAGATATCTCATAAATCTAAAAAGTAATTGTTAAAGCACCGGATCGATGACGAACATCAAACATTGCACTTGATTCAAGACATGAAGAACAATCATAAGATGAACAAGATGTAGAAATACGTAGAAGATGAATCTTTTATATTGAATCAGTCATCACAGATTACATACCAAAGGAGTAAACATCATCTACAAGCTGGTTTAGATCACAAAGATCTAAACCCTAGCTTTCTCTCACTAACACATAGTCTCTCTCTCTAGGATGTGCACACCAGGAGGAACAAGAAGTGAGAGAGGTGCACAAAGCTTCTTGATCGATTTTCTTTCCTGTATGCCTAATCCTATACAACACATATATATAGACTAGGACTAAACTCGGACAAACAATCTACACCAAAACCCTGACTTTTGTCCCTAACATAAACCCCTGACCTTTATCCTAGACACAAACTTGGACAAATTGTCCAAGGATAAACCTTGGACTAAGTTTCAAGACTTGTACAATAAAGACCCTAACAATTGGAAAGCATGCACTTATCACCCAAAGTGCACTAACAAACTCCCCCTTGATCAGTGCATGGTCTTCATGTGGTCTTGAATTCTTCATTATCGTTGACTTTAACTTGGACTTCTGCTTTGGTTGACCAGAACTGATAAGCGACAGTTACCCGGCAGGAACTGCACTTACAGTCTCCCCCTTAACTGTTGCATCAGTTCTGTGTGGCATCGATAATCTTCAATCACCGGATACTGCACTTAGAGACTCTCCCTTGACTGATGATATCATGCCTGCTTTCAACTTTAGCTGAGACTTGATCTTTTAGGTAGAGCACAGCGATCTTCAACCCTTCTAATTAAAGACTTGCTGACGATCACTTAAGGCCACTTTGAGAAACCCGAAGAATCCAACATCAAACACTGTAGATCCTCCCCCTCAAACTACTCCCGAATCAAGTTAACGCGAACCGACCTACAACCACATGTAGGAATATCGCTCGATACATTAATCTTCAAACCTAACCGGTAGCAGAAAGAAACATTGGATTTCCAATGCCCAACCTTGAACACTTCAAACTTCACAAAGACATGAAGCTCAGTTCGATAAGTTAATAACAAACTGAACTTTGTAAAAGTACATCCACCATCTTGATCAGAGTCTTCAACCCTTCATGTATGATCTCATCTCGTCATGTATCCTCATGATCAATCTCCTATCTTCACAAATCCGCTGAAACCCCGATGGCTTTCATCTCCGACCTTCCCCTCAAATCATGAAGCCCCACATTATTTCAAGACCAGAACTAATCTTCTCTACTCTAAACAGCAACTTAATAAGGCTCAATCTTCAACTAGTCGTCAATCGAGAATTCAGCTTCATCACGTCAACACTTGATTAATAACATAAGCACACGTGACAAAACTCAATCACACACGAGCTATTTCACGCACAAGCTTTATATTTACGAAGAAAATAGGAAATTTTTACTCCCCCTTTTTCTTTGTAAACTGTCAGCGTCCAAGCAAGCCCACTGTTGTTGCAGCCACTAACCAGCTAAGGTATGTAATGTAAGATTCAGTTTCCTGAGTACCAAACCCGGGTTGCAGAAGGTCCCCTTTCTACCATGGCCATGGCAACACATCCAATTAGCACTATGTCAGCAAGAGGAACAAGACATGAACACACCACAAAATTTCTTCCCATTTTTCTAGCAACATATCCATCGAACCAGTCTGTTTCCCAGACACAACAAGCCCAATAAATACAGGAGGATGCATATCTTGCATGATCATCCATCTAAGAACTGGACCAGAAACCGATCTTAAAGTTTCACAAAGAAACTCGGATGGTTTGAGCTCAAGGAAACTCGGATGAGGGAATCTCAAAGCTAAAACTCGGAACTGTGAAAGCTCAAAATAAACACGCAAAGTTCAAGACTCGGAACATTTGAGAGATTCAAGAATAACTCGGAACATCACTCACACAGTTCAAAACTCGGACATTGCACACAGTTCAAAACTCGAAACACTGAACCGACAAGTAAAAAATCAGAACCTACAACTGTAAAACTCGGACCAGTTGAACATTCCTTAACAACTCGGAAGAACTTGATATCAGAATTGAAACATATCGGGCTACTAATACTCGGACTTTAAAAGCTCGCACTCCAAAAGTGGTTAAAACTCAGAACTAAAACTCGGAAGACTGAAACAGATCGGAACTGTTTAAAACTCGGAACAAACTTGAAAGTTGAAACCTGGAACAAATCCAAGGTTACGGGAGAACAAATCCGTTGTTAAAACCTCGGAATATCAAACAATCAAGTGATATACGTTTGCTCTCAGTTCCGTAAAAGTTGAAACCTCGGAACAGTTAACAGAATTGTTTAAAACTCGGACTGCTAATCAGAACTGTTAATCAGAATATAAACTCGGACTACCTCGGAACTGACCAAATGAAAACTCAGATCTATTTTAAAACAAACTGAGACTGGGACATGTTAGAAAACTCGGAACAGTTTGAGTTTGTAAGCATTCAAAACACTGACTTGAATGAGTTACAAAAACTCAGAACACTGACTGAGTTACACTACGTGTTTTACAAAACTCGGACTGTTAACATACCTGTTTAAAACACGGACAGTTAACATAACTGTTGAAAACTCAGACAGTAACACGGACATCTAACTCGAACAATCAAAAGAGTTGTAAAAACTCGGAATCTTAAACCTCAGACTGTTGAAGAGTTGTTAATGCTTACAAAACTCGGAATCTGCTGATCAATATGACCTTTCAAAACTCGGAAACATACAACCACAAAAATCGGACAAGCCACACCCACAAAACTCGGACAAGCTATTTCATAGTTTAAAACTCGGACACAGTAGTTTAAAACTGCAAAACTCGGAACTGAAAAGAGAATTCCAAAACTCGGAACCTTTGAAAATTCTTTACAAAAACTCGGAATTTGAAAAAAGAAAACGTTTGACAACACTCAGAGCTTAGAATCGACAAGACTCGGAACTGAAGGTTAAAATTCGGAACAAAGTTGTTGATTCACAAGAAAACTCGGAATCATCACTCACAAGGTTCAAAAACTCGGAATAGTTAACACAGTTTAAAGAATCGGAACATCACACACATAGTTCAAAAACTCGGACATAATTTACACTGAGGATAAACCTCAGACTTCAAAACTCGGACCCTCGTACTAAACCTCTGTTAGAAACAGAACTCGGACAGTTTGAAAAACTGTTTGAACAAACTCGGAACACATAGAAAGTATGAACAAAACTCGGAGTTGAAGATTGTTTGAACAAAACTCGGAGCTGAAGAATGTAATACTCGGACTCAATGAGGTGGAAAGAAACTCGGATAAAAGGGTATAGACTCAAACTCGGACCTAGTACTGAGATGTAAAACTCGGACAAGCCTCAGTAACTAGTCTCCGGACTATCTCCCTAGTGTGACTTCACACTGGTTCACCAAAAACCCCGGAAACACAAACACAGAGTTTTAAACTCAGACGGGTTTAACACTAAGAAAAACTCGGACAGAGCAATTTTTGGATCAAACCTCATATCTGCAACAACTTGGAGAACAAAACAACCACGAACAGGTTCATTTTCTTCAACTTTTCTGCAAAATCTTCAAGTCTTCAAGATGTTTGGCGGAAACAAACATCAAATCAAGAGCAATGGTGATTCGGATGGCGGTTAGACCATTCCGAATCGGCAACCATGCTCTGATACCACTGTTAAAGCACTGGATCGATGACGAACATCAAACATTGCACTTGATTCAAGACATGAAGAACAATCATAAGATGAACAAGATGTATAAATACGTAGAAGATGAATCTTTTATATTGAATCAGTCATCACAGATTACATACCAAAGGAGTAAACATCATCTACAAGCTGGTTTAGATCACAAAGATCTAAACCCTAGCTTTCTCTCACTAACACATAGTCTCTCTCTCTAGGATGTGCACACCAGGAGGAACAAGAAGTGAGAGAGGTGCACAAAGCTTCTTGATCGATTTTCTTTCCTGTATGCCTTAATCCTATACAACACATATATATAGACTAGGACTAAACTCGGACAAACAATCTACACCAAAACCCTGACTTTTGTCCCTAACATAAACCCCTGACCTTTGTCCTAGACACAAACTTGGACAAATTGTCCAAGGATAAACCTTGGACTAAGTTTCAAGACTTGTACAATAAAGACCCTAACAATTGGAAAGCATGCACTTATCACCCAAAGTGCACTAACAAACTCCCCCTTGATCAGTGCATGGTCTTCATGTGGTCTTGAATTCTTCATTATCGTTGACTTTAACTTGGACTTCTGCTTTGGTTGACCAGAACTGATAAGCGACAGTTACCCGGCAGGAACTGCACTTACAGTAATATACTTGATATTGTGTGTTTTTATTTGATAAATATGATATTATATAATATAATATATTAAGTTTTTAGTGGAAGTAAAGGGTATAATCCTTTTTTTCTACATAAAAGGGTCTTAAAATTATTTTTTTATTAGATTAGAGTTATATATTAACTTTTTAAGGAGGTAGGATGATGTATGCATTAAAAATATACTTTAAAAACTACATGTTTTAGTGTCAACATTTGTAATAGACATCATAAGTGAATCTAATATAAATTGGAACACCCGCCGCAACGCGCTAGCATTCCCACTAGTAATTTAAAAAGAGACGAATTTAAATAAAAGTAAAAGAGACTACAATGAGTGAGCAATAGCATTTAAGTTTATTACTGATTAAAAAAAACCTAACTAACCTGCTCTTAAAATACTCCTAAATTTGCACCTTACAGAATCTGAACCCCTTAGAGGGAAGTTAGAAAAACACCTTACTACCATATTAGGCTAAGAGGTGTGTTTATGACCAAAATCACTATCCTCTTTATTATTTTACTTTATTTTTTAAAGTGTCTATAGTATCCGGATGATTCTGTTGCCAAATTCGAACCGATTGCAGTAAAATAAAGATGAAGACGACTTGGATTTCCCCACAAATCGTGTAATCACTCTCAGATTAACCAATTTGGTGGTACTACCAATGATTAATCTGATAAGATGTGGAGACCACTCAAGAACGAATTTGATTTAGCATGAGAAGATTGAATCGTGTACCCTTTCCTTTCTGTGATGTTCGACTAAGAACTGTTTTTCTTTTTGTGCATGACACTGTGCGTCACAACCACCCTAAAAATTTTATCACTTTGTTTTCCTTGTTTTCCCCCAATTAAAACATGGGTTATTGGATTTTGATAATCCTAAGTTTCATCTGTTAACCGATAATAATAATTTCAACTTTAAAAATTCCCTCCGTCGATCCCAACTTGTAAAAGTTTGGCCCGCATTGATACTTTTAATACATATAAGAATTTGGAATCCTCAATAAATTCAAGTGCACCTGCAGACTCCTTAATTAATTTAAGTGCACCTATATTAGAAAATGTTCAACGGAGGCCAAATTCTTACAATGTGGGATCGTTGGAGGGAATTTTTAAAGTTTGGATTATTATCGGCTAACAAGTGAAACTTATGATTATTAAAATCAAGAGTAAACTGCAATTTTACCCCCTGGGGTTAGGGGTCATTGGCACCCTTACCCCCCCCCCCCCCCCCTAAGGAAATAATTGCAATTTTACCCCCCACTGTTTGCTGTTATGTCGCAATTTTACCCCCCGGCTTCAATTTTGTTGACTGGTCTGTTGACTTGGTGGTGAAATGACCATTTTACCCTTTTATTTTACCCCCCTGTGTTTTGTTTACTCTGTAATATTACCCCCTACCACCACTGCCACCGCCGTTCACCACCACAACCACCATTGCCACCTCCAGCCACCACCCTCAACCACCACTGCCACCGCCATTCACCACCACAACCACCACTGCCATCTTCTTCCTCCCTCTCTCTCTCTCTCTCTAAAAAAACCCACCACCCGCCTTATCCCCTTCATCACCATCATGGTCATCACAAACACATCAAAGGCTATTTTGAATACTCTACTATAACTTGCAGAGCTTACACAGCTTCCATTACTGATTTTGGTGGTGTTGGTGATGGTGTAACCTCAAACACCAAAGCTTTTCAAACCGCCATTGATCATCTTGGTCAACTCGGATCGGTAGGCGGTGGCTCGCTACTGTATGTACCTCCTGGAAGATGGTTGACTGGTAGTTTTAATCTCACCAGTCATTTCACTATGTTTCTTCATCAAGATGCTGTTCTTCTTGCTACCCAGGTTTTAATTTTTGAACCTCCTAAGTTCAGTTCTTTCGATTAACCCCCTGTTCTTAAATAAAAAAAAACACAACACAAATCATTACCAAACCTCTGTTTTTCTTAAATAAAAAAAACACAACACAAATCATTACCAAACCTCTGTTTTTCTTAAATTAAAAAAACACAACACAAATCATTACCAAAGCTCTGTTTTTCCTAAATAAAAAACACATAACACAAATCATTACCAAAGCTCTGTTTTTCTTAATTAAAAAAAATACACAACACAAATCATTAATGACTAACAAACCTCAGTAACCACAAATAATAAACAAACACTCATCATATTAATCCACATTACAATAAAACAGATCATCAGTAGTATTTTAGGGGTTTGCAACTAATTAAACAGTGAATGTAGCACAGAAAACAACACAAACAGTAAGAGTGATTAGAATATTATTATACCTGACCTGAGAGTTAATAACGCCGGAAACTTGGGCCGGAAGAAATGGATGAAATAGAAAGTCAAGAGGTGGCAATGGTGGCAGTCGTTGGAGAAGATGACCGGAATTGCAGGTTTCCGGTGACGGAAGTAGTGGTGGTGTAATATATGAAAGGGATATTAAGTTGTGGTGGTGGCTGGAGGTGGCAGTGGTGGTTGTGGTGGTGAATGGCGGTAGCAGTGGTGGCAGGGGGTAAACATACGACATAACAGCAAACGTTGGGGGTAAAATAAAAGGGTAAAATAGTCATTTCACCCCCAAGTCAACAGACCAGTCAACAAAATTGAAGCCGGGGGGTAAAATTGCGACATAACCTCAAACAGTGGGGGGTAAAATTGCAATTATTTCCTTAGGGGGGTAAGGGTGCCAATGACCCCTAACCTCAGGGGGTAAAATTGCAGTTTACTCTAAAATCAATAACCCTTAAAACAAAACAGATGCGTTACATATTTGCATCTCACATCCAATATAATAGGCTCATTAATCTAAACCAATTAATATAATCCCAAATACAAGTTATTATTAATTTAACAAATAGCCCACTTAGGCCCAATCACAAATTAATTTTATTGATTCAACAAGGCGCAATACAAATCGATACCCGATCTTGTTAAATTAAATTGAGCATGCACTCTCACATCTCCTAACTCGTTTAATTTTAACAAGATCGACTTAGTCGACAAGCTAATCCAACACCACTAAAATATGTTGATAACACTAAAATTTCCAATAGTGTCCGAATCTAAAAAAATGGGAAAGGTTGCCTCTCATATATGGTGAACTCTGCTATGTATTTGGTGGTTTAATAAAGTTGCCCCCCCCCCCCCCCCCCCCCACACACACACACACACACAAAAAGGTATTCACTTGGTAGTTGCCATTGGAAGAAGGGAACATTTGAAATTTTTGGATAGTTTTACTCTTTGTATTTTAAATATAAGAACCCGTCAGCCCAGTACGTCTTACGCACGACTCGGTCTTCGCTTAAGTCACTGGCTACTACTAGTACGTAAAGACTACGTTAATTGAAAATAGTCATATGAATATATGAAAACAAAGCATAATAAGTGTGTGTATATATATTGCTAATATTCTCTCCTCCGAGTAATTTGATCTTAAAGATCTAGATGGGAAAGAAGGTTGTTCTCATGTTGATTTCGTTCCTCTTAATTATCTCGTTCTCAAGTAAGTACAAATACCCATAGATGTATACATACATTGATCTAACGATCTTAAATTCATTTTTGCATCAAGAGGGAATCAATCTTCCGTAACATTAGATATACTATTAATCTTGCCTAAAATTATATTTATTTATATGTCGGTGAACATTCTTTTCTCTTTAAGCCCTCAAGTTTTTTCAAAGTTCTTTTTTACTCCCTAGACATTCCTCTTTGACACCCAAGTTTTTCAAAGCCCCTTAAGTTTAGGAAACTTAATTTTTAACACTTAATTTTTAATTTTATAAACTTTATAAAATGTCACTTTGACCCTCTCCAAAGTATATATAATCTGATTTTTTTTCTAAGTACCTGCGGTCGTTAACTTAAAAAAAATTAATTTGTTGTGTGCTTATTTTTATGTACGTTTTGGTATAAATTTGTGTTGGTCTACATTTCGATGAAAATTTTGTTTGAAAACAAGGCGGATCAAATATAATACATCAATTTTGTTCAAAAACGATTCATGTCAAATATTATACATCTTGATTTGACGGCACAAATTCAAGTTCATCTAAGTTTCGACGTAAGTTTTGTTTTCAATTTTAATACGTTTTCGAGCTTACTTTCTATGTACGTTTCGGTGTAAATTTTGCTTAAAAACAATTTATCAAAAATTTAATTTTTGGGTTTACTTTTTCGGCTTTTATAACAAGTGTTTGTACCGTACTGATAACATAAAGAACTTAAACCTTGTCCAAATTACCATCGTAACAAGTGGCGAAATTCCACTAGTTAAGGTTGTGGGGTGTAGGGGGCTTTGGTTTGGGGCATTGATCGACAAGTGACAGCTGTGGGATCACATGGTATGGTGCAGTGTGGCAGGGCTGCCGGCTGGGTGTGGGTTGGCGTGGCCAGCCATGTGTCATTTGTTAGGGTTTTTTTTTTTTTTTTTAACTATTTAAAATTTCTTTTTAACTAAAACAGAACATTAAATATAATTTTAAAAAAACTACAAATAAAATTAATAAAAACTACACATAACAAAAAGAAGCTACATAAAATTAGAAAAAAAAAAGATTAAATACTTCAAGGTTGGCTCATATCATATTCTGCAAGATTTCTTGTTAATTTCATTTTCAACGTCAATTCCAATTCCAAAAAAAATTAGGCATTATAAAAAATTATATTAAAACTGAAAAAATAATATTGTTATATAAAAAATACTTTGAATTGGATCTTGCGATTCGTCGATATAACATTTTTCCAATGCAGTTTCTTCTTGAGGCGCCCACTTTATTTGTGTTCGTTGAACGGCCGCTAGTGCTTTCTCCTCATCCGTTTTTTTCTTGTGACTTCTTTTTTGGCCGGTTTGGATGACGAACCACCAACGTCTTGCGGTTATGTTTCGGGTACGGAATCGGGTTGGGAAAGGTTAACGACGGGAATAGATGATTCGTTGTATGGAAAGTTCGTGTAAACACGGTTTCCTATAAACGACGCGATTCCCGCTAGGTCAGGAACCGGTGAATAGATTAAAGGGCCGCGGTTTGTTGGTTGACGGTTTTGTGGCGGGCTAGGGGTCGGGGTTTCTTGGTATTCAAAGGGGTTGCTCGGGTCGTATCCACGGTTATAAGGATGCATTGTAGAGGATGTGGGTTAAATTTATAAAAATATAGAGATAGAAGTAGAGATGTAGAGAAGTGGTAAAAAAATTGTAAAAAAATGGGAAGTATTTATAGGGTATAAAAATAATTTTTTTAATTAACTAGCCATTTGGCTAACGGCTACCCCCAACGGTCGGATTACCATAGCCAATTTCAGCTAGCCAGCTCACCCAGCCCCCCCCCCCCCCTCCCCCGCCCAACGCCGGGTTTCAAAGCGACGCTGGCTGGGCAACGCCAAACCAACGCTGGCATGGAGTGGGTTAGCCAGTGTTGCCTGGCTTTCCCCGCCCCATAAACGCCCCCCACTCCCGCAACCTAATATTATTATCTTTCTTTCAAACAGATGGGAAGTCAGTTGCAGGTCCACGTGCACCTTTACCACCAAGGGACACTTCCCTCCAAGGAGGTCAAAGACTAGCACATGGGAGGAACTCGTATCTTCCTCCAAAGAACAACAATAATCCTCATAACGATGGACATTGTCCTACTTACCCTAAAGTTTGTACGAACGGATAAAGCAGCTTCATGTTTTGAGTGATAAATGTTTTATGCATATTTCAATTCATTGTCTATGTGTAATTGCGCATGTATCTTCTATATGCATGCATGATTCTAAGTGTTTTAGTCCCCCCAAGTTTACCAACAGACAAAGCAGTTCATATTTTGAGTGATCAGTGTTGTATACATATTAAATCATTGTCTATGTGTAATTCCACATGTATCTTCTATATGCTTGCATGATTCTCCAAGTTTTATTCCCTCTACTATTCCCACATTTCAACTATTTTTCCTCCACAACTTAACGGAGTTCAGTTTCCAAATTACAAACTGACATTTTAGGGCTTTTGATCAGAACGAGGATACGAGTCTATTGATGTAAAACTTACCTCGAAACGATGCTCCAAACGACTTGATTTTTGTTAATTGGAAGTTTAAACACCTGAATTGAAGCATCGTTTTCGTCGTGTCCTTGTTCTGATCAAAAGCCCTTGATAGTGAACTGTGTGAACTAATCCTAGCCCCTTGATTATCAATACACAAGTGTAAATCAATGGCCAGGATTTGATGATGAAAATACACTAGTGTATTTTACGATTTGATGATGTAAATCAATGACCAGAATTTGTTTACTCAGTTCACAAATACACTGGTGTTCACTCTTGAACCACACCCTAAACCCTAAACCCTAAATATATATATACACACACATATTAAGACAAATTAAACATAACTCACGTTTGGTCTGATGTTCCCTCTGCTATACTTTCAACCACCCGACGTGGGTTCGAGCCCATGCACCCTTCCCCACCTTTTCTTAGCCTTTTTAGTTTTTTTTTTTTTCTTATATTATTAAGTAAATAAACTTCCTATCATTTACCTTAATAAATTTTGCGAATGCTAAACTTAATATTTTAATTAATGATCTTGAAATGTTAATTTGCATAATTTAAAAGATTAGTGGAAATTTGGAGGACATTAGCCGGTTTTAGTTTCGTGTTATCTTTCACCAAACACACTTAAAACAATGTATAAGATCAATAGTTTAGTGACATAAATATCGAACCTATTTAGTGGTGTGTAAATCAACTATTCTACACTTCAAACCGAAAATGAAACTCTGGTCAAGATGTTAATGTAGTTTGGAGAACCAGAAAAACCACATGATTAAAAAAGAGACCCCACGTTGGCATGCATCAATAACTTATGATCATTTCTAGAAAGAGAATGTTCAATAAAAGCCAACCCCTTTTACTGCAAAGGAAAACACAAACATCTTGATTGCTCTCTATGTATCTTTACATAAATACATTATAGGGGCAATATATCACATGTGCTCGATTGTTGAGACCATAATAATAGGTTACATAACCACCTTATGTATCACTTGTGGGTAATGCTTGTCAAGAGAGAACAAGAGGTGATTATATGGTTCCATAACCGCTTATATACTAAAGCAATAACTACAATTGTTTATAGTAATATTGGATTTTAATAATCTCAATTATTCGCATTGGCCGTCAACAGTCCCAACTATAAAAATAACCACTGCCAGTCCTAATTTTTAACATATTGGCCTCCAATGGACCCTGACTAACAGAACCCTAATACCGTTAGTCTCCGGTTGTCGGAAAAACCGTTTTTTAGCCGGAAAACTCATTTTTTCCTGGAAAACTCAACATTTTCGTCCTGAACCTCTTTGTAACCTCATTATGGACCTTTGGGAACCTTTTCCTAGTAAAAACACCAATTATTAAAGTTGCCGGAAAACTCCCTTTTCGCCAGAAAACTTTTTTTTTGCCGGAAAACTCAACTTTTTGGCCGGAAAACTCAACATTTTTGTCCCAAACCTCTTTGTAACCTTAGATCAGACCTTTAGAAACCTTTTTCTGGACAAAAACGGTTTTCCAGCCCCCGGAGACTAACGACGTTAGGGTTCTGTTAGTCAGGGTCCATTTGTGGCCAATATGTCAATAGTTGGGACTGCCAGTAGTTATTTTTGAAGTTGTGACTGTTGGCGGCTAACGGTGAATAGTTAGGATTATTAAAATCCAATATTCCTTGTTTATATAGTTCTCGTAGTTCTTTAAGGACACTCTAATGATATATCTCTCACACATATATGTTACAATGTTGAGTCAAATAAAGTTGATTTTGATAGAAGTAAACAGCTTCCAACAACTTATTATTACAAATCTATGCAAGGAAAATCATGAAAGCTGACAAACATAAAGCATCATCACAACTATAACTAAAAAAAAATATTTCATTTTTTTACATAAAGGGGGTGTTTGGCCTAGCTTTTTTATCTAAGCTTATAGCTTTTTTAGCTTATTTTTATAAAATAAGCTCTAATGGGTGTTTGGTTTAGCTTTTTAAGCTTATGCTTATTAGCTTATATAAGCTAATTCTAAGAAGCTTATGGGAAGATGGTTATTTAGCTTATTTGAATAAGCTTATTTGAAGAAGATGGGTTTTTACTCAATTGCCCTCAAATGATACACACAATGATATTATACCCCTTCCCATAATACAAGCTCGTGAAAATTTCATGGTTTCAAAGAGTTTATCAACTTGTAGAATACAAGCTAATCCAAACACTTAAAAATAGCTTATCAAATGAAAGAAAATAACCATAAGCTACTTTAAAATATAAGCATAAGCCAAAAAAATAAAAGCTAGGCCAAACACCCCCAAAAATGGGATCATTTCTGCATTTAAAAACCCTCCCCTCCATGCTATTATGTTGTCACTTCCTTCTTTACACAAAAATCTAACACCCCAAAGACCAAAGTGTAAGTAAAATGGTCAAATTGGTAACTACATTGAAGTATGCTCTATTAAGCTTACTATATCTTTGTGCTCATAACATGCTGCATGTCATGGCACAATCGCCAAAGGGTGGTTCAACCCGGTTCTACGACTTTAAGGTCCAGCTTCTTGAAGTCAACAAGCTTTGTAACACCAGAAACATCGTAACCATTAACCAGAAATATCCTGGACCAGTTGTTTACGCCCAAGAAGATGACCGAGTCATCGTTAAACTCACCAACGAGTCACCTTACAACGCCACAATTCACTGGTATAATAGATTTTCTTTTTTTTTTTTTTTGTGTGTTTTTATGTCATCAGTTTTTTTTTCTAACGAATGTATTTTTATAAAATTATTAGGCATGGTGTTAGACAGATATTGTCCTGCTGGTCAGACGGTCCTTCTTACATTACTCAGTGCCCAGTTCAACCCGGTCAAAGTTTCACGTACGATTTTACTTTAGCGGGACAAAAAGGGACACTATTCTGGCATGCCCATTTTTCATGGCTTAGAGCTACTGTTTATGGTGCACTTATCGTCTACCCGAAAACAGGCGTTCCCTATCCTTTTAAACACCCTTATGAAGAGCATATTGTAATCTTAGGTCAGTTAATTTCCATTTCAAGCAAATGTTATAAGATTTATAAAAAAGTATTAAAGTATAATTAGTTTTTGTTGTATTCTTGTAGGAGAGTATTGGCAGCAAGATCTTGTACAGCTTGAAAGAACTGTTATGGCTAGCGGTACAGCCGCTCCTATAGCAGACGCTTATACAATCAACGGTCATCCAGGCCCTAAATACAACTGCTCGGCAAACGGTAAGTATATCTCAAACGGGAATTAAAAGCAATCCTCGCGAGTAAAATGCCATTTTCGAACATGAGGGCTTTGGCCAGTTTTGCGACTTTCGTCCAAACGTTTGTTTTTCCGTATCTGGGTTCAAAAGGTTTGAAATCTTGCCATTTTCATATGGCTCGTTAACTCCATCCATTTTTCTCTGTTAAGTCAGGTGTATTTTCGTCTTTTTGTTAACTTAAAGGGCAATTCGGTCCTTTCACTTTAAGTAAAAAGACCGAATACCCCTGAAAATGCCGAATTGCCCTTAATGTTAACAAAAAAGACGGAAATACCCCTGATTTAACGAAGAAAAAATGGATGGAGTTAACAAGCCGGATGAAAATGACAAGATTTTAACCCTTTTGGACCAAGATGCGGAAAAACAAACCTTTGGACGAAAGCCACAAAACTGGCCAAAACTCAAAATGGCATTTTACTGAAGCAATTCTAATAAAATGTAATTAATTATTTTCTTTTTCAGATGCGTACAAGATTGATGTTCTACCAGGAAAAACCTACATGTTACGGCTAATCGGCGCGCTTTTAAACATGGAAAGCTTCTTTTCGATTGCTAATCACAAACTAACAATAGTTGAAGCCGATGGGGAGTACACAAAACCGTTCACTACCGACCAAGTCATGCTCGGACCTGGTCAAACGCTTAACGTCCTAGTCACGGCTGATCAACCGATAGGACGATACTCCATGGCTATGGGCCCGTACATGTCGGCCCAACACGTTGCATTTCAAAACATAACATCAATAGCATACTTTCAATATCTAGGTGCTACACAAAATAGTGTGGTTTTACCGGCTTCTTTGCTACCTCGGTTTAATGATAATCTCGCTGTTAAAACCGTTATGGAAGGGTTAAAAAGCCTTGAAACGGGTAATGTCCCGAAAGAAATAGACACGAAACTTTTCTTTACTATCGGTATGAATGTTAACAAGTGTGGTTCAAGAACACCGAAACAGAACTGTCGAGGTGTTAACGGTGGTGTGATGGCGGCTTCGATGAACAACAATAGTTTCATTAGACCGGATACTCCGATCCTACAAGCGTATTACGACCATACTAACGGTCATTTCACTGAGGATTTCCCGGGGACTCCGCTTAAGTTTTATGATTTTGTTAACGGTGCACCGAATTCGCCTCCGAATAACACGGGGTCCACGCATGGGACTAGGACCAAGGTTCTTGAATACGGGAGTCGTGTTCAACTCATATTGCAAGACACCGGGACCGTGACAACTGAAAACCACCCGATTCATCTTCACGGGTATAGTTTCTATGTCGTTGGGTATGGTAGTGGGAATTACAACCCGCAAACCACAAGTTTTAACTTGGTGGACCCACCTTACATGAACACAATCGGCGTGCCCGTTGGTGGATGGGCTGCAATCAGATTCATTGCCGATAATCCAGGTACATTTAGTAGTTCATAAACATTTAAGTATTAAACATATAATTAATGTATGGGTATAATGTTTTAGGGGTTTGGATTATGCATTGTCACCTGGAGCTGCATTTAGATTGGGGATTGTCGGTTGCGTTTATAGTGAAGAACGGGCAAGGTCCTACGGAAACGCTTCCTCACCCGCCACCAGATATGCCACGTTGTTAATTAGGTGTTTCGGATCGTATTGGTGTAGAATTGGACGGTTGTGATTTTTTCTCAAGTAAAAGATTTTTTTAAACAAGTGTGCATTAAGTATGATTTTATTTCTAATTGTGTGTAGACTGTAAAAGCATATGCTTCAGTGAAATAAAGTTGGAAGTTTTAACAGATACAGAATCGGATAAAAGAAATCAGATTATATCGGATAAAAGATAACACCGATTATAAAAAACTTAAATCAATGTTTTTTTAAAGTAGACAATGGATCAACTAACCGTGAAACGATCATGGGTTGACTTTTTCTGAATTCCAAGAAATCTCTTCATTAGCAATCTTCTTCGAGAAGCTTATCCTCTCATTACTCTTCAAATTCAAGTAATCAACCTGTGAACAACTAAAACTACTACAGTTATAGATAGCAGATACAAGTATAAATATCGAAGAGAAAAAGGAACCGGTTTGACCTGATCCGGATCAAGAACCAGCAAGCAAAAAGCTGCAGCAGGACCAGCCGTAGGGTCCAATGAGCTTGGACCCTGGTCCGGTTGGTCACCCAGAATGGGAAGCCCAGGGTTCGGTCCGAGATACTGGAGCCTGGACTTTGGTGAACTAGCAAACCAAGCTTTCTCTCTTTGCTGCATCATAGATCACAATATCACACGTATCCTCGATCTTTAAGTGTTGTAATGCAGAGTAATGGTATTATAGAATTTTGTATTCACTTAGAAAAAAAATCGAGAAAAACAAGTAATGGTACACCAGATAAACTAAACAACCAAACATACCCAGTAAAATCTCACTCGTAACAGAGCAAATGGTAGGGTCTAAGGAGGGTGAAATGCAGGCGAATCTTTCGGTTCAATTATTATTATTATTATTATTATTTTTTTTTTTTTGATGCGCACGAAATAGTAACTTAGATAGCATATATGCGGCTAAGCGAATCAAAGCAACAACCATACAAAAAGTACTAATAACGATAACAGTAAACTACTGCTAACATAAAACTACTAACAACACTACACAAGTTGAGGCTACCTGAAGTTTCAAGGAATCAGGGTTTGATCCATCAATAACATCAACCGCGCCATTTATCCGAAACTGCTCCCACGAATCCGTAAAATACCAACAAATCTAAAAATCACAACCAACCAATCACACATGTGAAAAAAATATATTAACCCCCCAAAAAAAAACAGCTTCATGACAAATCAACATACTTCAGCAAATGGCCAATGCTTAAGATCCTCAATCTGCAACAAATTTCCCAAAATCAAAACCCAATTTTTTTCTAAATATAATCAATAATTCAAAACCAAAAAAACAAACCAACCTTGTGACTTCTGCAGTCTGTATTAATTTGTATTTTATTAGAATTATCTTGAAATCCCCTGTAAAACAAAAATGATAAAAACCCTTAAAAGAGTACAACACTAACACAATACAGAGGTTAATTATGTAAAAAAAAATACCGGAAAACAACGGTGCGATTAGCGGGCATGCCATTGGGTCCAATTGTTGCCTATAAAACCCCAAATTTTGGATTCACTGTTATTATTTGTGATCAAATGTGTAAATTAGAAATAATAATACGTACGAGTTGGAAATAGGAAGAGTGTCTGAGGTGGGAATTGGACTGAAGTGCGTTGAGAAGAAGTTGTTTCCATGGGGCTGTTGTCGAACCCATTGCTGATCGGTGTGGTTGGTTGGAGTCGAATGGGTTTAAGCCGGTTCTCTGTTCTCAAATGTTGAGAGAGTTGTGATATTTTGATATAGTTGAAGGGTTTAAATGAAAGTTTGTACTGTGATTTGTGTCTCTTACTGTTTAGACCTTTTGGTTTTCTTTATTTGATATCGGTCCCTTGAGTTTTGAATAGTCGATGTAAAATCTGTCGATGATGGTAAAAAGTGAAAAAGAAATTTCTAATGGAAAACTTTGTTAAATGTGGAGGAATGTACCGGCTCGGTCATTCCGGGTTGGGTAAACCATTATTATACAAAGATATTAATTACAATAATATCTCAATTTTCTCATGCAAATAGAAAATTTGCATGATATCTGTGAAAGTAGGAGATGTTGCATAACCGACTCTTCGATTTAAGAGGAAACCCTAATTCACCAATAAGTGTAAATAGAAAATGCAATCGCAAGGTAAACACACACAATTCTCTCTCAAAGCACTTTTAGTCCCACATACGAATACTTATTATATGCCGTCGTATAGCTACGCGCCTCCTCGGATGTATGGCTTTGGGAATCCGTATGAAGGAAGCCAATCAATGCAATGGGGCTCCCAGTACTCACAACCTCCATTTTGGCATGGGGGTTCCAGTCCATACCTCGTGCCCAGCAACACAGCCATGACCACGACGCCTAGCGAGAATACTTCTAGTGCAAGGCAACATATTAATTATGTCCAAAGTGGACCAGCATCAGTTACGCAGGCCACAACCCCTCCAGCTACTCAGAGCCCGTCTATAGTAATACTAGTAGACCCAGAAGAAGATGAGCTGACTAGACCATACAAACCAGCTGAGGTCACGTTCAGGTCAAATTCTAGGAGGATAGCAGAAGCCCCAATAAAAGAAAAACCAAAGATGCCGCCTATGGTGTGCAAGTACGGCGGAACCAGTGACCCAGACGACCACATTAATCTTTTCCGTAGCGTAGGAGAAGTGGCTCTATGGCCAATGCCTCTATGGTGTAAAATGTTTGTTCAAACCCTGGTAGGGGAAGCTCGTGTCTGGTGGGATAGTCTCCTAGTCGGAGGTATTGATAGCTTCGATGAACTGGTGTCGAAGTTTTCGCAACAGTTCAGCCAGCAGCGAAGACACACCAAAGACTGGAATGAGGTGCTGTATATACGCTGACGAGACAACGAGATAGTGGAAAATTTCCTGGCAAGGTTCAATAAAGAAAGTATAGCAATACCCGGTTTGACTCAAGATTTGGCATGTGGGGCTTTCTTACAAGGTGTGACGATGACAAGCTCCTCGGAAAATTGCATAACCGAAACCAGGTTCCAGATACCATAGAAGAAATTATGAAGATTGCCAAGGTATATGTACGCCAAGAAAAGTCAGTCATAGCAAGTCATACAGCGAACAAGAAAAAAGAATCTTACAAGGGATCTGATGAAACAGATCGCCGTGGGGGAAAAATTAAAAGTCAAAGCGGAAGATTTTCGAGGGGTAGTAACGCAGAGTCACAAGGAAGATACGACAGGCCGTGAAATATACCGAGAAGGACCGAGTACTCCCCAGGTAGGGCGAAGCCAGACTTCCCTACACTAAGTAAAACACCCGCGGAAATCCTTGCCAAACTATACTTAAACTTACAAATTCAACAGATATCACTCTATGCATGATGAGCTCGTGAATCATGCTATATATAACACACAACCGTCT
The DNA here is from genome assembly GCA_030545235.1 of Helianthus tuberosus. Lineage (NCBI taxonomy): Eukaryota > Viridiplantae > Streptophyta > Magnoliopsida > Asterales > Asteraceae > Helianthus > Helianthus tuberosus. Next base: position 17,934,632 of record CM060449.1, on the reverse strand, counting down.
AGACTTTCCATTATACACCTGACTATAATCCTTAGCTAGCACTATCACGCCTGATAGATGTTGGTGATATCGGCTTTGACCACAAAGGAATCTCAAAGATCAAATTTCTTAGCCATTCAACTTCTTTATTAGCTGTTGCAAAAGCTACAAATTCATATTCCATTGTTGAATTTGTGACGCAAGTCTGCTTCTTTGAAACCCATGAGATAGCACCTCCACTAAGTAGGAATATTCATCCACTTAGTAATACAACTTGCATTAGAATACCCTTCTAAAACCCTTCTAAAACCTAAGGAAAACCTTAATAACACAGACCATAGATCATGGTTCTTTTCAAATACTTGAATGATATGTTCACAACTTGCCAGTGATGTGTATTTGGATTACTAGCATACATCAAACATATTATTATTTTTTTATATTCTACCTCAGAAATAGGATTACATGTATTAGATATAATTCTAATATTATGATATGTGGGAGTTCCAACATGAACAATTTTGAAAATTAAATTTCTTCAAAATCTTCTCAATGTAACGAGATTGAGAGATTGAGATGTCATTGCTCACATGTGTGATTCTAATATTAAGAGTCATTTCTACCTTCCCATGTCCTTCATGACAAATTTAAATGACATGAATTTCTTGGTATTATCCACTTGATCTTGATTAAAACTAAATATCAACATCTCATCCACATATAGACAAATTATGAAACATTTGCATGCCTGAAGGATCAAATTTGCTATATACACACTTGTCAACTTGGTTAAAAGGAAAACCATCGACAATCTAACATCACCAATTTTGATGCCATTGTTTAGGTACTTATCTTAAGCCATAAAGAAACTTTACTAATTTCCACACCTTGTTTTCATTACCAGACAACCTTCAGGTTGTATTATATAAATCTTTTTATCCAATTCACCATTCAAGAATGCAGTTTTCACATTCATTTGGTGAATTACAAGATTGTGTTTAAATGTAAGTGCTAATAACAATCTAATTATGGAAATTCTTGCAACATGAGCATAGGTATCAAAGAAACCAATACCTTCCTTTTGTCTAAAGCCTTGAATGACCAACCTGGCTTTAAACTTATCTATTCTACCTTCCACCTTTATCTTCCTCTTAACAATCCATTTACACCCTAATGGTTTACATCCTAGGGGTAAATCTCATAGTTTCCATGTATTATTTTGCATAATGGAATCAATTTCATCTTGAATAGCTTCATTCAAGAAAATAACATCTCTTGAAGCCATAGATTCAATAAAATCTATATTGATATTGATATTTATTCAGACCTCTTGATCCTTCTACCAAATACTTAGCTTTTCTTGCTTTACTACTTTGTATCATTTACTTGGTCAACCACACTTAAGAATTACCAGAACTTGGAACAATATACTTAGACCATTCTTATTCACAACCTAACTTAACCCAACCTAAGATTTGGTCACCAATATTTGGTCACCAATGGGAATAGTCTTTGTAACAACCCTCGGTAAAACCAACACCCTTATAATATCTCCGACACCCCAGTATATCTTAAAATATTCCCTTATGTCTTTAAATACACCCCGTATGTGAAAACCGAGCCCGAAATATGTTATAACATTTAAAATAAATGAAAGACATGAAATGTTAAGTTGAGGCGGGCCGCGTAGACCCACCCCAACAATTCACGCGGGCGGTATGAAGGTCTAGACCGGATATCATTGATTTCTTTAGTTCAAACGGGTCGCGTAAGCTTAAGCTTACACTTACGCGGGCCGCTAGAGATCATCAAATGCGGATACACCAGAAGCCGACACGTGTCGACATCGTGTCAAGCCTAGTGGTGATCCGGACGAGCTATAGGTTGACCGTGTGTTGACGCGGGCCGCGTAAGGCTTCGCCTTACCTTACGCGGGCCGCCTGAAAGTCGATTTCATCAACTATAAATAGAACGCATCAGTTTTCGTTTCCCGTCGCTCACATTTCAATCTCGAATCACAATTTCTGTAGGAAAGTTATAATACTCGGGTATTATACCCCTAATTAGCGAGGTTCTGCTCCGTTGTAAGTATTATAACCCCAGTTTCATAATAGTTACGCTGCCCGATTGATTTAGGGTTCCGTAATAACTGTCGTGGTTCTGCCCGACGTAGTTGTTGGAATGCCGTCTCGGGGAGGGTATCATTAATACTTTCAAAGGGTTATGATCCTAACCAATGTACATTTGTATAAATTATAGATTATATCCAGGAAACCCTTACGCGAAGTCTAAGATAGCAATATGAGTTTATCCTCTTTTTGTTAACCTTTTTGGAATGTTTTTACAAAACCTTAATTGTTTTACAATGTGATTAAGCGGTGATTGAGTCTTTGTAGTTCTTCAATTACTGCCGGTATATTGGGGTTTTGTATACAAAATTTACTACACTGTGAGTAGTAAGTCGAGGATGACAGTACGTTACCATTGGACAATGAGTTAGCCAATGTGTAATATGACCCACAAGTCAGTGGATTGACAGTACTAAATGGAGTAATTGTGTAGAAATAAACAATGTGATCGCTCTCAATACTGTTTTAATTGCTCAAATATTTCTTGATTAAACTGGGATTCACTCACCAGTATTTCCGACTGACAAATGTTTTTAAAACGCGTTTCAGGTAACCCAATGTGACAGCCAATTAGTAAAAAGCCAGCTGGAGAGCACTGAAGGCTTGGGGAAAATGTGGCTATAAAAGTTACCTAATAAACGATGTTTTCAATTCAATAAAATAGGGTTTATCCCTATGAATGTATTGTAATAAGAAACTTGGGTTTTACCCATGTGATTATTAATATAAAATGAGGTGGTTTTACTCTGATAAACATTTCCTAACTACGGTTCTGATGAAAAATTCCGCTGCCAAATTAGACATTACTCGATACCACCAAAACTGGCTCGCGGCCGCCCGTTCCCGGGACTCAGGGATCGGGGGTGGCGCAGAAGGTGGTATCAGAGCCTAGCCACTGGTCTGAGCCAAAGAAGTGTTCTGCTGACACTTAAATTCAAAATTTTGTGTTAGGAAATAAATTACGGAAATACGTGCATAACTGTATTTAATTGTTATGTGTTATTTGACTATCTGTTAGTTTACAGTATGAGTGATCAAGGACCCTCAGACATGAATCGTCAGTTGTCTGATTCACCTAAGAGTGAAGGTACTTCTTCACAGCCTGCCTTTTCTGGGTATTCTGCTGATCAGGAAGAATGAGTGTTTGCTTTTAGAGCTCAGTCAGAAGAGCCATTCCCTCATAAGAAACGAGGATGGTTCAGTAAGGAAGCCTTTGCTCGTAGGAAGAGAATGCGAAAGTTGCAACAACAAAGAGTTCTAGCAGCCGCTAAGCGAAAAACAGATGCCCATACACAGGACATGCTTAATAGAAGCCTAGCCAATTTTCATATCCTAGCTACAACTGCTGCTGACCCAAGTCTGGAACAACTAGTAGCCCCACAACCACAAATCTCAGACCAACCCATGGAGATAGAAAACCCGGAAAACCAAGTGGAGATGCATGACTTCAACCTAGAAGAAATCCCTAGGATACCTGCACCAAACCCCCTAGACCCAAATTACGACCCCTGGTGGGACGATAATAGGGACTTTGTGCAGCGTTACCCTATCCACGAAGACACACCCATACAGAACATAGGAGCCTATCCAGGTATGGACCCTTTAGATCCCTATTTCCACGATGATTATATTAGGGAGATTTTAGAAGATCCTTACCGATTTCAGGCACCTACACCCCCATATCAGGAACCAGCACCCCAGATTCCGAACCCAGTCCGAGAACCTGCACCCCCAATGAGTTCAGAAAGTAGTGAGAGAATGCGTCAGGTGGGAGAGCGTCTCGTATGGAAATACGATGAACGCAATATGGATTTTTGGATAAATCCATATCCGTGAATGTGAGAATGGAGGAAATGGTAGTAGTAATAATAAAATATAATAAAATAAAAATAAAATATGTGTGTACGGATGCATATTACTATTAGTGTGATTCTATTTCTGTTGGTATTGTAATTTTATTTCAGTACTAGTGTGTAATAGACGCATAGTATATGGAAATAGAGTACAAGTAGCAATGATCTACGTTTTTGGCTAGATTGTGTGTCATGTGATTAACTATATTAAGATATTAATTGTGATATTAATATGGGGTAAATGTTTAAAATTCAGATGGCCGACGAAGAAAATCAAGGAAATCTGAATAACGATAACCAGAGTAACATTAACGTGGTTAATGAGAATCCGAGCACCAATAACAATGGAAACCAAGTGGATAATAGTGCTATCCAACACATAGTGGCACAGGGAATTATAGATGCAATGCCATTTATTCTTCAAACTGTTAAGGATGCTGATAATAAAAGTAAACATAGCAGTAAGCGACCAATTGAACCGGAACACAGCTTGAACAATGAACCTTTACTTCAAATGCCTATTCCCAAAAGGAGAAGAACCGTGTCTTACGGTTGTTCTTACAAAGAATTCTAGTCTTGTAAACCAATAGAATTCTCGGGCAATGAAGAACCTATTGCAGCTCTACGCTGGATAGAAAAGACTGAGGCTGTTCTGAAAATAAGTAAATGTGCGGAAGAAGACAAGATAATGTTTGCTTCCAATATATTTAAGAATTCAGCCTTAGAATGGTGAAACACTATCCTTCAGTCTAGAGGAAGTGATAAGGTTTATAGTATGGATTGGGAAGAATTTAGGAATATGGTAGAAAGGAAATTCTGCCCACCCAATGAAAAGGAACAGATAGCAAACAAATTCCTAAACCTTAGAATGACTGGTGTGGATAGTAAGGGATACACTAAAATATTCTTCGAATATGCTAGAATAGTGCCAACTCTTGCTTCACCAGAACCAGTGCTAATCTCCCATTATATTTGGGGATTAATTGGGGAGATAAGACATGTAGTCAAGGCAGCTACACCTCAAACCATAAAAGAAGCTGTAGAACTAGCAAATACCTTGAGAGATAAATTAGTCCGTACTAGAGAAGAAGACCATAGGAGGAACCTAACCCAAAGGCTTACTCAAGAATTCCGTTCTGGAAATTACAATCGTAGGAATATGGGTTCTACTTCTGCACCATACTGCAAGGTCTGCAAGAAAAATCATTCGGGAAAATGCTCCACTCTCTGCAATTATTGCAAGATGCCAGGACACAAGGAAGAAAATTGCAGGAGGAAATCCAGTAATGGATTATGCTACAACTGTGGAGAAAAAGGTCATATCAGGCCAAACTGTCCGAAATTAGCTCCAGCTACAAACAACAAGAATACTAAAAATGCTAGAGCATTTGTTCTGACTGCAGATGAAGCCAAGATGATTCCAGATGTCATAGCTGGTACGTTTTTAGTTAATGATGTTTTTGCTAAAGTATTATTTGACTCTGGTGCAAACCAAAGTTTTATTAATACATCGTTTTGCAAATTTCTAAATCAATCATTAACTAAACTACCACAAGAATGCTTAGTAGAGATAGCTAATGGGGAAACCATTAAGATTTCTGAAATCTTGCAGGGAGCAAGCATAGAAATTTTAAATCAGAAATTTATTGCAAATCTTTATCCCATGAATCTGGCAGGATTCGATGTTGTTTTAGGAATGGATTGGTTAATAGCCAATAAAGCCAGTATTTTATGTGATCAAAAGTCAATTCAAGTAAATTCACCAAAAGATAAAACGATCACAATTAAAGAAGATAAACCCTCTAGGTCTACTAAGTTCATCTCTGTGATGAAAACTGCAAGTTATATAAGAAAAAGTTCTATAGTGTATTTGATTTCCATAATCACTAACACTAAAGGGAAGAATTTAAAAGATATTCCAGTAGTATCTCAGTTTTCAGATGTATTTCCAGAAGAATTGCCAGGGCAACCTCCAGATAGAGAAGTTGAATTCAGAATCCATCTAATACCAGGAACGGCACCGATTGCAAAAGCACCTTACCGTTTGGCACCTGCAGAAATGCAAGAATTAAAGAAACAATTAGATGAATTGTTGGAAAAAGGATTTATACAGCCAAGTTCGTCGCCATGGGGAGCGCCGATACTGTTTGTTAAAAAGAAGGACGGATCAATGCGTATGTGCATTGACTACCGTGAATTAAACAAGGTCACGATTAAGAATCGGTACCCATTACCGAGAATTGATGATCTGTTTGATCAACTGCAAGGAGCTCAATTTTTCTCAAAAATCGATTTAAGGTCAGGATATCATCAATTAAAGGTACAGGAAGAGGACATTCCTAAAACCGCTTTCAGAACAAGGTATGGTCATTATGAATTTACTGTCATGCCATTTGGTTTAACCAATGCCCCAGCTGCATTTATGGACATGATGAACTGAATATGTAAACCATATTTGGATAAATTCATAATTGTATTTATAGATGATATTCTATTTTATTCTCAGAATAAAGAGGATCATGCAAAGCATTTGCATGCACTTTTAAGTCTATTAAGAAAGGAAAAATTTTATGCTAAATTCTCTAAGTGCAAATTTTGCTTAGAACAGGTACAATTCCTTGGACACCTAGTCAATCATGAAGGAATTCATGTAGATCCAACAAAGATTGAGGCAATTACTAAATGGAAAACCCCTGAATCACCAACCGAGGTTAGGAGTTTCTTAGGATTGGCCGGTTATTATAGAAGGTTTATTCAAGATTTCTCTAGAATAGCCATTCCCTTAACTAAGCTAACCTGTAAATCTGTTAAGTTTGAATGGGGAATAAAACAAGAAGAAGCCTTTAGAATTCTTAAGCAAAGATTAACCCATACACCCATACTAGCATTACCAGAAGGAGCTGAAGACTTTGTAGTCTATTGTGATGCTTCTAAATTAGGTTATGGATGCGTATTAATGCAACGTCAAAAGGTTATAGCCTATGCATCTAGACAACTTAAGAATCATGAAGAAAATTATTCAACACATGATCTAGAATTAGGAGCTATAATTCTTGCTCTTAAGATTTGGAGACATTATCTTTATGGTAGTAAGTTTACCATATTCACTGATCATAAGAGTTTAAGGTATATTTTCAAGCAAAAGGAATTGAACATGAGACAAAGACGCTGGATGGAGATGCTTAGTGATTATGATTGTGATATCCAGTATCATGAAGGAAAAGCAAATGTAGTAGCAGATGCTTTAAGTCGAAAGTATCATGAAAAGACAAAAAGGGTACGTTCTCTTAAATTAAATCTGCAAGTAGATTTAAATGATCAGATAAGAGAAGCACAAGAATCAGTAATCAAGGATGATTCTGAAAAAAATAAAAGGTATGCTAAAAGAATTGGAACAAGGAATAGATGGAATTTGGAGATTCCATAAAAAGAGAATGTGGATACCTAAATTAGGAAACCTGCGTAATCGTATATTAGAAGAAGCTCATAAGTCTAAGTATACGATGCATCCAGGAAGTGATAAAATGTACCAGGATTTAAGGAAAAATTTCTGGTGGATAGGAATGAAAAAGGACATAGCAGTCTATGTTTCTAAATGTTTAACCTGTTCACAAGTTAAAGCTGAACACCAGAAACCCTCAGGTTTGTTACAACAATTAGAAATGCCAGTTTGGAAATGGGAATTGATAACAATGGATTTTGTTACTAAATTACCCAAAACAAAGAAAGGAAATGATACAATCTGGGTGATTGTAGATAGGCTAACCAAGTCAGCTCATTTCCTACCAATGAAAGTAACTTTCAGTATGGAACAATTAGCTAAGTTGTATGTAAATGAAATTGTTTCTTTACATGGCATTCCTTTATCAATTGTTTCTGATAGGGATAGCCGCTTTACCTCTTATTTTTGGTCAAGTTTCTAAAAGGCAATGGGAACCAAGTTAAAATTAAGCACAGCTTATCATCCTCAAACGGACGGACAAAGCGAAAGGAAAATTCAGACAATGGAGGATATGCTTAGAGCTTGTGTAATTGATTTTGGAGGTAATTGGGATGATCACTTACCTTTAATAGAATTTTCTTATAATAATAGTTATCACACAAGTATCAATGCTGCACCATTCGAAGCACTTTATGGACGAAAGTGCCGAACCCCAGTCTGTTGGGCAGAAATTGGGGAAAAGCAACTATCTGGACCTGAGATAGTACAAGAAACAACTGATAAAATTATTCAAGTCAAGGAACGATTAAAAGCAGCACGTGATAGACAGAAAAGTTATGCTGATAACAGGCGAAAACCATTGGAATTTTGAGTAGGAGATAAAGTCTTGTTAAAAGTCTCTCCTTGGAAAGGAGTGGTAAGATTCATAAAAGGGGAAAAATAAGTCCCAGATATATTGGACCTTTTAAGATTATTAGAAAAATAGGACATGTAGCCTATCAGCTACAACTGCCAGAGGAAATGGCAGGAATACATGATGTGTTTCATGTATCAAATCTCAAAAAGTGCTTAGCTGATGAATCGCTAATAGTGTCTCTTAAGGATATAGAGGTAAATGAACAACTCAAGTTTGTAGAGAGGCCTCTACAAATTGAAGACAGGAAAGTCAAGAATCTCAAACATAAAAGATTAGTTCTGGTCAAAGTGAAGTGGGATTCCAAAAGAGGACCTGAGTACACATGGGAGCTTGAATCTGAAATGCAAAAGAAATATCCGCATTTGTTCCAGTAGATCTCGAGGACGAGCTCTAAAACAAGGTGGGGAGAATGTAACAACCCTCGGTAAAACCAACACCCTCATAATATCTCCGACACCCCAGTATATCTTAAAATATTCCCTTATGTCTTTAAATACACCCCGTATGTGAAAACCGAGCCCGAAATATGTTATAACATTTAAAATAAATGAAAGACATGAAATGTTAAGTTGAGGCGGGCCGCGTAGACCCACCCCAACAATTCACGCGGGCGGTATGAAGGTCTAGACCGGATATCATTGATTTCTTTTGTAGCATTCTCATTTTTATCATATAAGAATTATAGGTTTGGTTAAATTTATTAACCACTAGTAACTAGTTTATTTTAATATTAATATTCAACCCAAATAGTTTTAAACACTATTTTATATATAGTTGGTTGAAATATTATTTTAATTAATTGGCCTGTATATGGGTGACCTTTCTAATAAAATAAAAGTCTATAAAAACTTATATTATTAGACAGATATATTACGGGTAAGTCGACTGTTAGAAATATGAAGTACCTAGACGGGCCTAGAGACCGTTTAATAAGTTAATTATAAAAATACATTGTATTTGAACCTACTCTGTTTTTAATGAAACTTGGTTCAAAATGTAGATACAAATATTCTCATTCTAATAACATATTTATTGTTTTATAAAACGTCATATTTTAGAAGTTATAAGCGCCAAATAAGTGAAGCAGTTAAATTAATTATAATATATAAATTAATATAATAAAAATCAAAATAAAAGAAATGTAGATCCTACGAAATTGAATAAAATAATAAGAATAATTAAAACTCAATATTCAATTCATATATTCATATATGTTTACGTGTTCTTTATTATAACTAATAAAATAATCAAACCAATTAACAATTGATGTATGGATGGACGTGGATAGTATGTAGGGATAGACGTGGATAGGAGGCATGTCCTCCACGTGCAGCATCTTTTCATATAAATAGAGGTGCATGTAAAGAAATCTAATGTGCTAATTTCCTTTCTACTTCTTGCGACCCCTCTCTCGAAATTCTATATTTATATTCTTTTAACTAGGTTATCACCCGGGTGCTACCCGGGTTGGAGAAAACTATTAAGATAAATATTAAGTGTACAAATAAAATAAAATACAAAGTCTCATGTTACATAAATTAGTGATACAATGGATACACAATTTAAAGATAGTCGGGTCCCTTTGAAGATGCATATCATTCGAGTTACCAAAACGTTTCCCTTGGTAAATTGAGTTCCCTCTACAAAAAAAAAGAACCAATTATAAGTGTTTATGTATATAATATAAACTTTAGTGTCGATACTAAGCTTGCCTAAGTAGTATTGCCTAGGTACTGTACCTTTTAAGTCAGTCTTGTACTTTGTCTCATATTTGTCGTCTTTTAAAATGTAAGGCATTTAATCTGCATATTAAGAGACCAAAAGATGTTGTAAACTATTTAAATAATATGTACATAAAAAGAGTAGCCACCACATACCCGAGACCCCAACACGCCTGCAACATCCAATAACAAAATCCAGTTAGTATCGATCGTTTTGTTCAAAGATTCAATTTTGACCCAAACCCATGTTACGTACCAGCACAGGAAATAATGGGGATGTGATCTTGTTGTGAGATGATTTGTATTTATGAGTATCCAACATAAGAAATGCAAAAAGTGCACTTGCAAGACTCATTTTATAAAGGTTTTTTTTTTCCGCTCTTTCTAACACCACTTGGTTCAACTCAAGTCCATTTTGGTCATAACCCATTTTGACCCGAACCAACTGATGTTTTTTAGATGGTCCATATCAACCCGAAAACCTTTTAACCTATTGCCCAAACCGATCGTTTTGCCAGGCTTACTACAAGTTATTAACAAATCCTGCATGAACAAATGAAAGCTTACAATTTGATAAATAATGGAAGCAACTGTGATGGTCCAAAACCGGCCAACAAATGAATCGGCTATAAAGGCCCCGAGCAAAGGCGTCAAACTACTGATGCCACCAAAGTTGGTGAGTGTGTTAGCAGCTTTAGTCATCGGCATATGAAGTTGTTGTGTCAAATAACTGATCATATTCGTCTGCACAAACACCTTTAAAAATCAACACATGAAGCCTTTATGCATTTTAAAAAAAAAAAAAAATTATAGAAGAAAGAGTGTACCACATAAAACAATGTTTTTGAAACAATAAAATATATATATATGCATGAATATTAGATTATACCCATCCTGCTCAGTGATTTTAACAGCGAACTCTTTCGACCAACAGTTACTTAGCCTGCTCCGACCCAAAATCTTTATCAACATCTTCATAGTACCCATCCTCTTTGCATGTTGGACGAAGTAAGATTGTGTGTTCATGCTGAGAGACATAGCTACCCTTTACATCGCACAACGGTGGGTAAGGCTGCAAAACCACAATTGTTTTAGCATTCTGAGAGAACTAAGTAATTAAGAAAAAAAATGGCCAAAAATAGGAGACTGATATGTAAAAACAAATGAACAAATTATGGCCAAAAATAGGAGACTAATATATGAAAATATGAGTTCCATAAAGTATAACTGCATAAGCGAGTACTTAAAAATGGTTAACGCCGCAATCGGTCTTCACATCAAATCCCAAAAGGAAGAAAAACCAAACCACAATTGTTTTAGCATTCTGAGAGAACTAAGTAATTAAGAAAAAAATGGCCAAAAATAGGAGACTGATATGTAAAAACAAATGAACAAATTATGAGAGATTTGCTTGATCAATCGGTTAATATATGAAAATATGAGTTCCATAAAGTATAACTGCATAAGCGAGTACTTAAAAATGGTTAACGCCGCAATCGGTCTTCACATCAAATCCCAAAAGGAAGAAAAACCAAACCCATACCTGAATAACACCAGCATCACACAGATTCTTGAGAGCCATTAAATATTTGGTCTCTCCAAGTCGATCTAAATAGCGTCAGCAGAAAGCTAGTGTAGAGAAATTCTTATCAATTGTGGCAAGAAGCTGTTTTGCTCTTGGCAACCGCAACGAAACATGCCCCACATCAAAGTTTTTCATGTAGTGGCTGCACTCCAGATCTTCTCTCATATATCCCTTACCTAAAGCAAACACAATACATTCATTTGTATGCCTTTGTTTCTCAATACTATGATATTAAAATAAATAATATATACCTGTAGATCCAAAAGTTTCAATTGCATAGAATTCTCCCTCTTCCAACTTTGTCTGTTCTCCTCCCTTCACGATTGGCACTGATTTCCCAACATGAATTTTGATATGGCCCAATGCTGTGTCCGTTCAAGTTTCGGATACTTTTCCCAGCATGAAAATGGATTAACTGCTGAGAGCAGGCCGTTCATTTATATCCTCCATAGTATTTTTAATTCAATAAGTTTATTGCTTCAAACGAATAACTACATATGTATGTGTATGTGTATGTGTGTGTATATATACAGCGAGAGAGATTACCTTTAGAAGGGGTTCTGGGATGTAAGTTCCAGACGGGTTTCCAGGATTAACGACTGTAACAAGTTTTGGTGTTGGCTTGGTTTCCCGCAAAAAATTTTCTTGCCAATCTAAAGTTTCATGAATTTGGGAATTAATAAAGTGATGCACCAATCTAATAAACTATTGCAAAACGAAAAACGCAAAGTTTTTAACAAATCGAAAGTGCAGGAAAACAATTTAACAAAGCTTCAACCGCATCAGGATGCAACGTATCTGGATCACCGGGACCCACAAGAATGCTAGTGACACCCGTCATCTGGAACGACATGTACGCATCGAAGTAGTACGGTGCAAACATAACAACTGAATCCCCAGCATCACACAGAGTGAGAACAATATTCACAAAGGCCTACAACAACGGTATACAAAACTTTGTAAAACGCCTTGAAAGAATTTAACTAACATCAATTCTTTTTTTTTCAATTTTTTTTTCGATGAAAAATACATATCATAAACCAGAGACGATTACAAACTAATGACAGGTAGACGAGCAACAAGTTGTGCCGCTACCCCCTTCTGAAGATTTGCCGCAACAATTCAACCTTAAATACCTGATTCGCGCCAGTAGTAACCATCACTGAAGATTTGCATGTATTATTTTCTTCACGCAACTGCAATAATAAAAAAAATATGAATATAAAGGGGATATTACTGCATTTCATATAATTGAATAGTTGGAATTTTGACCTTTTTAGTCAATGCTTCCCTAAGCTCAGGAAGACCTTCATCGGCACCATAACGACCAACAGAAGGCTCCCATACAAGTTTTTGCACCTTCTCTAAAGCCTGTCGGGGTGGTTGCCAGTACACAACACCCTGTATTTACAAGAAAACCAATTGCAACAGTCATATAAATCTTTTTTTTTTTTTGGAAAATTCAACTGTGAAAGCAACAATCTGGAAACACTGAGTGCTCATCTGAACAAATTAGCTTTAATTTCAATTCAAGTTTTTTTTTTTATATTATGCCTCAAGAGTGAAGACACTAATTTATTAAAAAACTTATTTAATTCTTCAAGAATTCTTGGTAGATGGGTCTCCATGATTGTTACAGCAATATGAAATCCATTTGACAAATTAAAGATGTTCTAAAACTTGGAGCTCAATTATGTCATTGAATTTTGTGAATTTTGGAAAAACAAAAAGTTTTTGAAATCAAAAATCAATAATATTCATGAAAACAATCAATACAAAGGAGAAAATAAACCTGTATTTTCAGGAAAACTAATTGCAAAAATGAAGAACTTTTTCTTAAAGTTCAGGTGTAACAACAACAATCCTGCCAACATAAAATTCAAATTTGAACCCGATTTTGGACCGTCGATGAATCCTTGATTTTAGTCGATGAAGAAAACCTATAAAATGACATAATCATAATAACAAAGACTAAAAAAAACCTATTTTTGCGATAGACTAAAAAAATACCAAATCTGTCCGGAAATAAAATATATAAACCAAACTCACCTGAATGACGGGTCAGGACTAAGGAGTCACCGGAAAATACATATGCCATCGGAAAACTCGTTTGTTCTACCGAAACCGAACACAAACATCACCAATCCTATAATTACACCTCATGATCAATCAAGATACACCGACACCCAAATTTAACATAAACCACTCTAATACTCACTGATCTTATTCAAATTCTTCAAATCTATTTAAAAACAACTTAAATAAAAAAAAATTAGTCAATTAGATTTGATTCAAGATTCGAATTCTTTCTCGATCCTATTAAAAGACGGAGTAAACACTAATAAGATAACCAAATAGCTATAAAACGACATAATCAAAACAACAAAGACTAAAAAAAAACCTATTTTTGCGATAGACTAAAAATGCAGAATTCAAACATTGAAACCCTCTCAGCCACCATAACCATGGAACACGATGACATCAGCAGCCTCCTCACTCGATCTATAGCAGCACCCAATTGGACCGTCGATGAATCCTTGATTTTAGTCGATGATGAAAACCTATAAAATGAAATAAACGAAAAGAACAAACGAAGAACAATCAGTAATGCAAAACAAACAACCAAAGAATAAGAACATTACCTTAAGAATTAGAGAATCAGAAGTGGCACAGTGAGGCGTAGACTGAAATGGTGTATTACTTCAACAGAGATCTGCAGAAATCGTGAGGAGAAAAGAAAACCATGTCTTGGAAGCGTGAGTGAGAAGATGTGAATTAGGGTTTCGATGAAGGATTGGGAAGGGAGAGTACAGGAGATTGTATTAGAAAGAAGAAGCGTACAGGAGAAGGAGATACAATTAGGGTTTTACAAAACAACGTGTATATGAATGTGTGGGTCGTAAAAACATAATACGGATCCCGTGTAAACCCATTTATCAAAACATTTGACCCGAATTTTGGAGCCAAAACCAATTTCTTGAATGCCTAAGGTGATGCCACATCATCTCTCAAGCCCTCACAACATGACACATAAGCCCTTATTTATCATGTTTATATATATATATAGATTTTATTTTTTTCACCCTATAATAATAATAAGGCTCTGCCCCGTTTTAAGAATTTTAACTCCCGATCATCGCTACCCTTTCCGATTGATCTGAGCCCCATAAACGCATGTCAAGGCTCTGCCTGACTAAGTTCGTTGGGGTTCTGTCTCGTGACATAGGGACAAGGTTGAATTAGGGGTACTATACTTAACACAAGTGCATTATATATTTTTTTTATATAGCTCAGAAGTTATACTCAAATTTCTACCAGGAGGTTTCCTAGTTGAACCCTAAAGTTACATAGTGGGTCTATTTTCTTTTCTCATCGTTTTATTCCCTTTTTGTCCCAAATCATAACAACTCTCATCAAAACTATTATTTTCTTATTATATATATTATATTTTGTACAAATAAGAAACCCTAATTAAGACCCCTAAGTGATCCTACATAAACCCTAAAAGAACAATCAGAATTAGGATCAGGGCCCCTAAAACTCCGGGGGGGGGGGGGGGGTAAACCCTAGTTAATATTATCCTTACAGTTTTTCGTAGAAATTGAATTTTCTCGTTCTGTCGACTCACCCAGGCTACAAATACACGTGGCAACCCTATACTAAAAATGACCCGTCGCGCCACGCGGCAGCGCCCTTTTTCCAGTCTATATTCAGGAGTGTGGGACTTAGATTTCTGCGTTGGAACGACGAACAAATTCGTTTTACACTTCGAGATATCACCTGATTACTACCAAACACACACATAAGCCCGAACGCTGCCGCAATAACAGGGTATTAACTCGATCGCTGCTACGATTCAATATCCGATCAATTGAAACTATCCGACCGGATGTTTAAGTGCTATCCTTTGTCATTAGTCGTGATTCCGACAGGATGTTTGAGTACCACCCGAACTCGGGGAATACTCTGTCATTCATTGTGAATCCGATGGATGTTTAAGTGATTGCACTTTGTCATTTGTCGTGAGGGTTTTAATCTCGTGAGTTATCGTAAATGCTGTATTAGTTACTGACCGAGTTCGTGTGCACTAGGTTACAAGACTAATCAATAGGCTAAACTCTGCCCGTATAAATCTGCATGCTTATAATGTGAGTCATTCTCTTTTTATCAAAGTACTTTATAAATTCTTAAATGTTTTCAAAGTTATAATTACAGGGATTAAGTCTTTGTAGTCACCAAATTACAGCCGGTATGTGGGGTTTTGTATACATTACTTGATAATCGTCACCATTGGACAACGGGGTAGCCAATGGGTGATATGACCATAGTCACAGAAATGAGTCGAGTGACAAATACCGTGGGTAGTTGGTTGATATCAGGAAACATTGTAATCGCTCTTAATACTGTAAATTATAACAACGTGTCGTTTTAGTAAAAAGAATGATTCACCAGTATTTCCTGCTGACAAAACCTTTTAAAAACGCGTTTCAGGTAATTACAGTAGATCGGAATAAGAGATGGATACGGCACCAAAAGGCTTCAAGAAGTGGCTTATTTTATTAATTAAATCAAATTACGAAATATTGTTTTATGTAATTGGGTTATCCCTTATTAAAGCTACCTTTGTAAAACATGGGTTTATCCCATCTATTTAATAAATAAAATCCGGTGTTTTCTAAACTCTGATATTTTTCCTAACTCACGGTCCTGATGAAATTTCTGCTGCAATATTTTTCAAAATAACCACCGGTACCACTTGGCTGTTCGCGACTCCCGATTCCGTCCAGGGTGGGTCGGGGGTCGTGACATCTTTAGTTCAAACGGGTCGCGTAAGCTTAAGCTTACACTTACGCGGGCCGCTAGAGATCATCAAACGTGGATACACCAGAAGCCGACACGTGTCGACATCGTGTCAAGCCTAGTGGTGATCCGGACGAGCTATAGGTTGACCGTGTGTTGACGCGGGCCGCGTAAGGCTTCGCCTTACCTTACGCGGGCCGCCTGAAAGTCGATTTCATCAACTATAAATAGAACGCTTCAGTTTTCGTTTTCCGTTGCTCACATTTCAATCTCGAATCACAATTTCTGTAGGAAAGTTATAATACTCGGGTATTATACCCCTAATTAGCGAGGTTCTGCTCCGTTGTAAGTATTATAACCCCAGTTTCGTAATAGTTACGCTGCCCGATTGATTTAGGGTTCCGTAATAACTGTCGTGGTTCTGCCCGACGTAGTTGTTGGAATGCCGTCTCGGGGAGGGTATCATTAATACTTTCAAAGGATTATGATACTAACCAATGTACATTTGTATAAATTATAGATTATATCCAGGAAACCCTTACGCGAAGTCTAAGATAGCAATGTGAGTTTATCCTCTTTTTGTTAACCTTTTTGGAATGTTTTACAAAACCTTAATTGTTTTATAATGTGATTAAGCGGTGATTGAGTCTTTGTAGTTCTTCAATTACTGCCGGTATGTTGGGGTTTTGTATACAAAATTTACTACACTGTGAGCAGTAAGTCGAGGATGACAGTACGTTACCATTGGACAATGAGTTAGCCAATGTGTAATATGACCCACAAGTCAGTGGATTGACAGTACTAAATGGAGTAATTGTGTAGAAATAAACAATGTGATCGCTCTCAATACTGTTTTAATTGCTAAAATATTTCTTGATTAAACTGGGATTCACTCACCAGTATTTTCGACTGACAAATGTTTTTAAAACGCGTTTCAGGTAAACCAATGTGACAGCCAATTAGTAAAAAGCCAGCTGGAGAGCACTGAAGGCTTGTGGAAAATGTGGCTATAAAAGTTACCTAATAAACGATGTTTTAAATTCAATAAAATAGGGTTTATCCCTATGAATGTATTGTAATAAGAAACTTGGGTTTTACCCATGTGATTATTAATATAAAATGAGGTGGTTTTACTCTGATAAACATTTCCTAACTACGGTTCTGATAAAAAATTCCGCTGCCAAATTAGACATTACTCGATACCACCAAAACTGGCTCGCGGCCGCCCGTTCCCAGGACTCAGGGATCGGGGGTGGTGACAGTCTTAGGTCTAGGTTTAGAAGAGAATCCATTCTCAACAACAAAACTAATATTTCTAGACATAGAGTTCACAGACACATACTCATTTAATTCTATGACATGGAACCTATAAACATTAGAATCCTTCAAATATCCAATGAACATGTAGTCTACACCTCTTTCACATATGTTCCTCATCTTGGGTTCAAATATCCAATGAACATGTAGTCTACACCTCAAACACTTAGGTAACTTAACTCTAGTGGCTTTTCCGCCAAAGTTTATAAAAGGTTATCTTGTTCCTTTTAATAGGAACCCTATTTAGCAAATAGCATGTATGCTATTAACATAGTCGCTCCCAAAACACTTCACTTGGACCCAAAAAGGAAAACATGGAGTTAACCATTTATTTAAGAACCTTATTCAACCTCTCAGATACACCGTTTTGCCAGGTGTATATGGAGCAATAGTTTGATGAATGATACCCACTTATTGGAAGTAACTTAGATTACATTATTCACTTCCCCTAATAGTGCAATAAAATCAATAAAAGTAATAACATACTATTGTTATCAAATATATACAAGTTCATTATTCCCTAATAGTGCAATAGAATCAACAAAAGTAATAACACACTATTGTTATCAACTATATACCAGTTCAATAATTTCTACCAGAGCGCAGGAATTAAAACATAAAATCATGAATTTTAGGTGTACTTGAAGTCTAGAAAATAAAAACCTCTACCGAAGTAGAATACTTTTCTAATCTTTTGAATGTAAGAAAGCTTTCGAAAACCATACTCATGCGCCTCCTCCCATCTCTTCTTGTTTTCCGATTATTGGGCCAAGGATCAAAACATTTTTCTATTTAAATATGGGAGGGTACCAATGAAAGTTAAAATAATTATCTATTTGACTTTAAAATTCAAACATATATAATTGACAACACACATTAACCACATCTTATTTAAATACATATATCAAGTAAACCTACTTCCTTTTGCATGAATCCATAATTTAAAACACATGCATTACGTTTTCAAAGTCAAAAGAACTTATAATTTAAAACTAAATATATGTCTAGTTATAGTTACAAGATTTTGTACCCTTCGAATCATGACTATTCTCATCGTTAATCGTTCGTATCCGAAAGAATGCCATGTTCTTCCCACTGTTTTCACAAACAGACAATACAGACCGGTATTAGATTTTGTGTTCCAAACGAAACAGCCACAAGAGCCCTTTCTTTCCTTTGATATTGGGTTTTAAATCACTGTACAAAAGGTTCAAAACCTTAATTGTTCTTGCATTTTTGGTCCCATGTTTTACAAATGAAAGAAAACCCAGATCAATCATGATCCTATGCAATGATTTCTTCAGCTAGATTGAACGGCTCGGAATGCAGGCCATAAACGAACATTAGATACTTTAATCTTTGTAGAATTAGAACACAAAACACGTCAAAGAAATTCAATGCGAAATTCATGCCGAACTTGATAGTTCAAGAACAAAATCGACAACACAGCGTAATCAGATTCTTGCAACAACCTGTTCCTGTAGGTCCGGCTAGGGGAGGATCTAGTCGCCTAATCCTTGTGTACAAACCAACCCGGTTGTGCGGAATCCAACCGAGAAAGGCAAACCGAGATAGAACACGCAAATGCACGACACACAATATTCACCGATTAACACCTCTGTATTAATACGTATGAAAGATCCAGTTACAAGCTCAATGTTTACAGATGTACTCTATAAACTCTCTCAAACTCTCGTGAGTGTGTGTGCTGTCCACAGAATGCTCTAAGTGTTCTCTCAAAGTGTTCTCTGTAAGTGTTCTCTCACCTGAACACAACACACTACATGAGTATTTATACCCGACACAGCAGGTCTGGTCGAAGGATCAGATAGACTGATCGAAGGATCATCTATCGACCATAAACCTATCGAAGGATCAACATGTACCTCGAAGGATGAGATCTTTCGAGGTCCATCCATCGAAGGTTATCTTTCGAGCACATCGAAGGATATAAACAATCCTTCGAAGTCTCATCCTTCGACACACACATCATACAAACAATGTGCTAACTGTTTGGCTAAGTCAAACCGGAGGATGGTTGACTTGGTCAAACTTACATCGAACGCACATATAAACAGATCTAAGACGTAACTCAGACTAACACAAGACATCGTTTGGTATCATGACAAAATACAGACAAAGTACAGACACAAGTGCACCAACAAACTCCCCCTTGGCTGTAACTTTGTCTCGATTTTCGTGTCTTCAAGTTTTTGACGTCCTTTCAAGTCTTCAATGTCGGAGGATCTTTAAAGTCTTCACGTCTTGAAAGCAGAAAGTGTACCAACAAACTCCCCGTTTCATGTAGGAAGTGTGTTGACAAACTCCCCCTTAACATAAGCTCCCCCTTGAGTTATGCTCGTGAAAGTCTTGATCTTTACAACTTGAGATCCTTGTGGTGTTGATGAGTGGTCAGCGGCAACTCGATCATTTTATCCTTTGAGTGCCTCCACTTCGTGTCTTCATTCCAAAGCTTGTCATCGAACATGTTCTCCTCGCCTTTAGCATCTGCACATGCAAGAAAGCTAAACGCATAATGAGAACAACCGCTTGGAATATAGTTATCATTAAACAAACGACACATATGAGATCAAATCTCAATCAAACACCGACCGACAACAGTTTGAAAGTTTAATAAAATGTTCAATTTTAATCCTTTAACTTTCAAAACTAGTTAACTTCGACAGTTTATGAAGATGCAATTGTTTTCCGGCTTACGATCAGGATTTTGGGTAGGATAGACTCGAGTTCCAACATCAGTCAATCAAAAAAATAAACTAGAAGCAAAATCTTTTTGGATTTTATAAAGTTTATATTAAAACACACCTAAAATCTTTTTGGAATTTTTCATTTTTCAAATGTAAAGACGGAAAACAATAAATAAATATATACAAAGATACATAAACTGAAAACAGTAAATAAATATCTACAGACATTCTTTTTGCGAGTTTCGAGGGTAAGAGAATCATATCAGTGTATGGTCACGCCAAAACGCTCTTTTTGTTCAATTAGTTACCATTTAGATAAGCATCCTATAACGATTATCGGTATTGTTGTCCACTTAAGCTCAACTTATCAGATGTAATCATGGCGAGGGGATACGTTAAGGTATGATTTATACTTACCGACCGGTGTTCATCCACATCACGACACATTCCCGTATCAAGATATGCACGAGGGTTCATCTTACCGGTGAGTATACCGATTATCATCTGTTTGACCGTATATGATGTGAGATACTCACTTATTTTGATTGAAAACAAGCCCTATGTGATAGAATCACTTATTTATGAGGAACTTGATTTTCAGATGCATGAGGGCACAGGAGCAAGTCCGTGAACAGGTCAGTACTTTCGTACAGCAGAGAGACGAACTTGACTCCCGGAAAAATGTGATATTTTATCACTTATTTTGTTTGGACATGTGATTGTTGATCACTTATTGAGGTCGAATGCAATATGTACACGTATGTATGGTATCATGGAAGATCTAGACTTGCGTCCCCGTTATTTTTCGGTAAAAGATACAACCATGATACCCAGATGATAAGCAGCATAAAGACCGAATATCTCAGAACCTCGGCAATCTCTCAAACGAAATTTCGGTACTAAGACCATATGCCAATGAATGGTTCCCACCTGGTCTTCAGTCTATTTAAGTTTATATTACCCTGCACACTTTAAAATGATTGTGAGCCTACCGATACATCTTATATAGAGCTGCTTATCGTTTTTCAGTTTAAGTTTAAAGAGGTTTGGACAGACCACTGATGTACTATCATATTCTCTTTTGCTCGCCAGGAAACTCATTTTTGTTTTTCCAATGTTTTTGTGCTTTTGAAATTTTTTTTTTTTCGATGTTGGTTAACTCATGTTTTACCTCAATGCCATTTACCAAAATTAAGTTTTAATCTGAAAAGATTTATCGAATTTTGGAAAAATCAGTTGGCATGTCGGTTTGCGGTGCGAACCATGACAACATTGTCTGGCCAAAGAGTGCTGCGAGAGGATAACAATTTATAAAGTAGCTTAAATAACGACAAGTAAAGGAGAGATTAGAATTTTAAAACCGTATCCTGCAACTGCTTCGTGCATTGCAAGGAATCTGAGTGCTCTCCCAAACTGGATATCCACCCGGTGTGGATTTCAAAGTCGATTCTTTGAAGCTACTGAGAAGTCTCTTGACAGCAACAAGATCATAAACCTTTGAGTCCGGCTGGTCTTCCATATTGCACCAGCAAAGGTCTTTATCTTTCTCTTGAGAAGTAGTGTGCGGTTGTTCAACCCATGCCAAGGCATCCGCACACCCGGTTGGTTTGTTCAACAAACACATTTTCTTCAATCACACCGCGAAGAAATGTACACTGCACGTTCATCTTGTTGATTTTGAACTTCAAACGTGCTGCAGGTGCGTACATTTTGATTGAATCTATCCCAGGGACCCGATCAAAGCCTTGAACAATCAAACTTTTGAATGATTTTCATTTTGTCGAAGGTTTCAATTTCTTTTGACAGACAATTCTGTCTTCTTTTCTTTTTCTTCTTCTCTCCATCAAAGGCAACAATTTCTTCTGTCGCCTATTTTGTGCATGGACACTCCACTATCAACAATCTTACGATTATCAATAGTTCCTCCTGGAACATTCTGCACACTCACTTAGAGATTAGTTGGAGAGGGGGACCCAAGCCTTGTGGACTTGGGTCGTCCTTGATCATCAAGGAAAGTGATTTCAATCACTTGATGATTAGGAAACAGAACTTGTGGTGCTCCCCCTGACTGAATTACCTGTTTTTGTTTCCAAGCTGTTTGTCCTTTACCAGTATTTGTATTAATTGTTTTTGCATTTACTGGTTTTACCGTTGTAGATTTTGCTTGTACAGGTTTTTCTTCTTTGACCTCTGATTTTAAGGCCTTCTCAATTACCTTTTGATTCTTTTGTTTTAACTTCTTTTCCTTTTCTTTCAAGACACGTGGGTCTTGTTTCGGGGAAACAGGTCGTTTTTGGTAATTGGTTTCTTGGGGAGCACTCGTTTTTGCCTTCAACTTTTGCAGGTATGGGCAGTATCTTACAATATGCCCAACTGTGCCACACTCAAAACACATTCTCCGCTCTACAAACCTCGGAGAAACATGTTGATGACCAGACGGAGAACCAGACAATGAACTTTGTGATCTAGATGTACTTGGACCTAAATCACATCCGTTTGTGTGTTGGGTGTAATTATTCTGATCATTTCGTTTTAAAATTCTAACTTGTTTTATAAAATCAACGTTAGATTTATCCTGAAATGTTTCAAGTTTATCTGTACCCTTGGATCCAACAAAGTTCATTTTCGGTTCTCGTTTCTTAACAGGAGCTCTTTTGTTTTGCACCTTTTGTTGTTGAACTTTAGGTGCTTGAACATTCTTGTTCTGAGCCTTCTTTCCCTGTACCTTACCCTTTCCGGAGTTGAGTTGTTGTTTTCGCTCAATTGTTAGTTTTTGGTTTCCGTATTGTTTTCTAATTTGTTCACACGGAATTGGATCACATTGAGAGACGGTGACTTTGCCACTTTTGTTCCCCAAAAACTTATCAGTGCATCCTTCAAAAATTTTCTCAATTAAATCTTGATTTACATTTTTAATTGGAAAATCTTTGTTAGAGTAGATTTTGCTATCTCCTTTGAGCGTGTACAACAAGTTATTCCCTTCACTGCTAGATACAAGGGACTCCATTGGTTTTGACATTTCAGTCTTACTCGGTTTCACTGGTGGATCACACAGGATGTGATTCTCGATTGGAATATCTGTTGTAACCGAGTTAGACTGTTGTTTCACAATTTCTTCAGATTCATCATCCGAAGAATCAGCATCCTCAACAATGGGAGGACTCTGTTCCTTAACACACGATGAATCTGTCACATTCTCAGATTCAGATTCAGATTCAGATTCTGATTGACCCGAGGATGATGTACCAGTTGTGAACCCGAGGCCTGCTGCAAAATCATCTAGATTGAGTGGCACAGTAGGTTCAAAACGGGGCATATCCTCGTCATCAGGCAATTTGGAGTAATTGTGATTCATTGGGGGAGGACATGATTTGAATCCAATACATTGTGTATCCCCCTTTTTCTTTTGAACATCAATGATGTGATCCAATACATAGCGGGAATTGGAATAGCTTTCCAGTTTCTGCTTAATTGTCTCACATTCACATCGAGCTGTTGCCAACTCTACCATTTGCTTTTCAATTGTGTCAATAAGATTATTGTTAGCATGTTGTTTTCGCAAAACAGCCTTTTGTAATTCTGAAACATCATGTCTTAATGACGCAATTGTTGCTTTAAATTCCTTTTCATTTCTGGTTAAAAACAAGTTAGCTTCAGTTGCTTTAGAAAGATCTACAATCAATTCTTGATTGTGTTTGTGTGTGATTTCAAACTGACTTTCCTTTTCTGCATGTTTTAAGCACTTTGCACATTCAATAGGAACAGAAATAGAGTCAGAACTAGTATCACATACCTGAGAAGTTTGACCTTCTACGTGAGCCATAAAGGCTGTATGAAAAGAAAAAGATCCATCTTCAGAGAAGAACTGAGCAAGCTTCTCGTAAGTTCCAGCATATTTCTGGCAGAGAATAGATCTCCTCTTGCATAATGCTTCAGCTTCAGCCAAAAGCTCATCAACCTTCAAATCTAAAGCATCACTTGATAAATCACCAGCATCAAGTGATTCCCCATCCATGCTCCCACTATAACCCGAACTATCTTCATCTTCTGAAGATTCACCAGCAGACACGGGTTCTACTACCTTCTCAATCACTTTAGCATAACATGCTGTTCCACCTTTTCCTCCTTCTCCAAGCTGAAGATTCCAGTTGCAGCCTTCATCAGCTTGAACAACCAATCCTCTGTGGGGATTAGTGTTTGCGGATCCAGATGCATTTCCTCCAACGGAAACTATTGATCTGACAGAATTGTTGTTCTGTTGCTGTTGTGGCTGTCCTTGATTCCTGAAGGGATTCTGATTTCCTTGTTGTTGCGGTTGTTGCTGCTGAGCTCTGCTTGGGTCTAAGAAAGGCGGTAGTGTGAATTGCTGAGCTGTCGGTTGCACATACTGTTGTTGAGAAGAAGAATTTGGTCTTGAATACATCGAGTATGCTGAAGGATCAAACTGATCTGTTGTGGAAGGTCCGGTGTTTGATTGCTGAGTAGATGTTAGAGTCCACGCGGTTGGATCCCACTGACCGTTTGTTCCCATTTTATAACAAAATTAATATATTAAGTGAAAATTGATTTAAAATTTGAAAAATTAATTTTCACAAACTATGTTAAAATGTTGAAGAGAAACAAACAGCCGAAAGATCAAGGATCGAAAGACCTGAAAAACACAACTTGTTAAACATAAACAGACTAAGGATCGAAAGATCAACACTTGTTCGAAGGATCAACAGTGTTCGAAAGATCACTGTTGAATTTCGAACAATGATTTCGAAAGATTCTCCAAACGAAGGATCCTTATCTTTCGAAAAAGAACTGTAGACCGAAAGATGTATGCTTCGAAAAGATTCCTTGGAACGAAGGATAAGTCACAGACTTCGAAGGATGTTCGAAGGATGATTATCTATCGAACCTCCTATGATCGAAAGATGATCTTTCGACTCCGAAGGGTATCCTTCGATCTGCTCTGACACAGTAGACGAAAATGACAGGTTGGTGAAAAGGTGATGGGTTGGTAGAAACTTTCGGCAGAAGGTATGTTCAGACCATATCTTCTTACCAAAACAGATTTTGAACAATAAAATAATCCAATCACAATTTCCAAAACACAAACACTTTAATATTCAAATCTCAAAGGATTAAAAAGTAAACACACTAAAGAACACTTTGAATATTTGATGAAGATATGATGAACACAACCCAGAAAATTTGAATTTTCCGGTAAACCAACAACTTCCGAAACCGCGATTTTGCTAAAAAGTTTAATAAAAACCAAAGACTAACATGTGAGCATGAAAATAACACGGTTTTTAACAAAACATAAAGCAAAACACCAAGATATACTCCGATTTTAAGATGTTTTCCAGAAAAATATGAACTTTTAAAACCCGAAAAACAGCAAGAACACCTCGGTTTTAACAAGGAGAAGAGCCAAGGCTCTGATACCACTTGTAGGTCCGGCTAGGGGAGGATCTAGTCGCCTAATCCTTGTGTACAAACCAACCCGGTTGTGCGGAATCCAACCGAGAAAGGCAAACCGAGATAGAACACGCAAATGCACGACACACAATATTCACCGATTAACACCTCTGTATTAATACGTATGAAAGATCCAGTTACAAGCTCAATGTTTACAGATGTACTCTATAAACTCTCTCAAACTCTCGTGAGTGTGTGTGCTGTCCACAGAATGCTCTAAGTGTTCTCTGTAAGTGTTCTCTCACCTGAACACAACACACTACATGAGTATTTATACCCGACACAGCAGGTCTGGTCGAAGGATCAGATAGACTGATCGAAGGATCATCTATCGACCATAAACCTATCGAAGGATCAACATGTACCTCGAAGGATGAGATCTTTCGAGGTCCATCCATCGAAGGTTATCTTTCGAGCACATCGAAGGATATAAACAATCCTTCGAAGTCTCATCCTTCGACACACACATCATACAAACAATGTGCTAACTGTTTGGCTAAGTCAAACCGGAGGATGGTTGACTTGGTCAAACTTACATCGAACGCACATATAAACAGATCTAAGACGTAACTCAGACTAACACAAGACATCGTTTGGTATCATGACAAAATACAGACAAAGTACAGACATAAGTGCACCAACAGTTCCAATTACATTCGATGATTCCCACATCCAATTCTGATTTACAAAGAAATGAATTGTAGAACACGATTTTGTAGGAACCGTTCGCATAATTAATAAAATAAAACAAATTTTATTTAACAATTACAATACAGAAATAAAGAAAGCTGAAAACTATTACAATTACAACCGAAATTAAATGAAATACAAGAAATGAGATGAAACAGAATGACTGAGGCACGTGTTCAACACGCTTCCCTTAAAACAAATTCCGAGTCTCCTAGGAGTACTCGTTTTGTTTACTGCCAGAGCTAGCACAAAACCCGAAGGCTACCTTGAAGAGAGCAAGAAGAAGATCAGAAATGTGAAGAAGATTGTTTGTATAAAGCTGTTGTTACTGGTGTCTTCTGCAGCTGGGTATGATGCTGTATTTATACAGCCCCTGATTCAAAACAGCCAAAAACGAATTAAAGGAGAGAATTAAGGTGCATTAAACGTCTTCAATTCAATTTAATTCGTCATTTAAGTGTCAGTCAAAACCGTCGACTCGTCAGTTTCGAATGCTGAACTGTAACTGTACTGTCATTAAATGCTAAAAACTTCTCCGTGCGCGTGCTCGCAACACACACTGGTGCGCGCGCGCCCTTCAAGTTCATGCGCGCGCAGGTCTGCACGCTCATGCGCGCGTACGCCATTTTGGCTCACTTTCATGATCTACTCATGCGCGCGTGCGCTACACTGGCTCAAATCCATACGCGTGTGCGCCACGTCACCTGTGAGCCTATACGAGCACGCCACATAGTCGCGCCGTATTGGCTCACTTTGGTGCGCCGCGCACGTCACAACAGTGCCCATGCTCCATGCGCGCAACCGCGCGCCTACCTACCACGTATACTCGCGCGCGGATGCGCTTGACTGCCACGTATCCGCGTCGTACCCGCGCGCCTGCATGCCACGTCACCAACTACCTGGTCCTTGTAGCCCCTGTGCTCCACCACACGCACGTGGTCAAAAATACAAAGGCGGCTCTCAAGCGGCTCGCGGTGATACGAGCGTGCAAAGTGCGCCATCAAAGCGCCACATTGCGCCTCATCGCCCACGCCACGCGCGCGCGCGAGGCGAGTTAGGGTGCTTCGCACCCTTCGCGAGTACCCTTAGTGTGTGCTTCCATGAAACATTAAGGATGGAGAGTTCCCACTTAAATACCCATTTAAGTTTCATCTCTCCTCCTATATATGTAGGAGAAGGTGGCACTTTCCCTTTTATTTCAGCATTCAATGTTTCAAACACCAAACTTGAGCATCGATATCTCATTCATCTTAGCTCCGTTTTGGACGTGGTTTAGTTCGTTGAGAAGCTTTTCCAACATAGAACACAAACCCACAAATGAATATATAAAGAAACCTATGTTTCTTATATTTATTTCTAGTTCAAAATAGAAAAAAAAATCATTTTCCTATATTTGTGAAAAATGCTATTTTCACCAAATTTCCAACAGATTTCACCACAAACAATTCTAATTTGACTTCCCTTAAAGTAGAACAGAACAATCAAAAACTTCAAATACACGAACAGTTCAATATTTTTATTAAATCAAACATGGTAACACAAAATTGCAAACTAGCATCTCAAAAAAAAAAAAAAAAAAAAAAAAAAAAACCACAGCGGAACCCCTTTGCAAAACTTAACTCAAAATCACTTGGATCATGTTTTTCGATTCAATAACCGGTTGCATTTCGTATATAGATTCAGAAAATAAAAAATAACGGAATGTTTGATCTTTGTTGAATATTACCGATTTGCAGATTCGATTGACGGTGAAAACTAGCACAGAAATTAAAACAGAAACTACTTGGATTCCTCTTGGAATCGTGACACACTATCAGATCAGACGTTTGAGGGTACACTCAAAAATCTGATTGGATTAGACCAAGAGGTTTGAAGAACGAATTTGTTGTTTGTTTAAAAAATTGCGTACCATGTTCTTTCTTTTTGTTCTGTTTAACCCAAAGAAACTGTGCCAATCTCGACTAGTATGTATGTGTATCTTTTTATTCCTCAACAGCCCCATTGCTATTGGGTTAAATCAAATAATATCATTTGATTTCATCCAATAATAACATTTGCATCATGACGCACTTCTTCAATATCCATATCGGCTTTCTTCTGAAAAGTTTCAAATTTCAAATTATCGATCTCATTTTGCATCACCTTCGAGATCCTACCAACCGTCTCCATTTTTCGACCACTGATTTTGTTAAGCAAGCTCTTAATATAAGCTACACGTTCATTGTCTAATTGAGAAGTTTTTTTCCTGATTTTTCTAACTTCAAATTCAGCATTGATGCATCAATTCCTTCTTGTCCGTTGGGAAAAACTTTGATATACGGACATTTGGTATAGCATTCTTCGTTAAGAAGAGTGAGGCGCCACATCTTTCACCGAGAAGCAAACTCGTCATTGTTTTTTTTTCATGAAATACTGGTAGTAGTGGGTTTTTTTAGAAAATAGGGTTAAGTTTAGGATAAGATACAGGGGTATTTATACTGACCAGATTAGGGTTTTCGTTTTGTCTGTTGTGCGAGCTGGGGTGGGGCCCACAAAATGGATAACGCGCAATGGCTCTTTTTAAATCGTAAATATAGAAGTGTGGAAATTGCCGTTTTGTTATTTTTTATCATTTAAAAATAAACCTTCATTATATTTTAAAAAAGGGTTTTCTTAAAAACGTTTTGTTCTCTTTTTAAATATGCATGTATGTGTATAAATAAGTAGGTACATATTTATCTTTTGTGAACATACCACCGCCTCAGCACTTGTTCCCTTGAACGACAGTTTGTTTGTACGATCTAACTCAAAAATCACAACCTTGAGCTTCGTAATAGTAACATTTGCATCATGACACACTTCTTCAATTTCCATATCGGCTTTCTTCTTATAGGTTTCAAATATCGATCTCGTTTTGCATCACCTTCGAGATCCTACCAACCGACTCCATTTTCCGACCACTGATTTCATTAAGCAAGCTCTTGATATAAGCTTCACGTTCATTGTCTAACTAAGAAGTTTTTTCCTAATTTTTCTAACTTCAAATTCAGCATCGATGCATCAATTCGTTCTTGTCCGTTGGGAAAAACTTTGATATATGGACATTTGGTATAGCATTCTTCGTTAAGAACAGTGCAAGCGCCGCATCTTTCACCGAGAGGCAAACTCGTCATCGTTTTTTCATGAAATACTAGTAGTAGTGGTTTTTTTTTGGAAATAGGGTTAGGTTTAGGAGAAGGTACAGGGGTATTTATACTGACTAGATTAGGGTTTTCGTTTTGTCTGTTGTGCTAGCTGGGGTGGGGACCACAAAATGGATAACGCGCAAACGACTCTTTTTAAATCACAAATATAGAAGTGTGGCAATTGTCGTTTTGTTATTTTTTATCATTTAAAAATAAGATAAGAGATCATGTACAAGAGAGGAATTTTGTACGAAGTGTAGGAGAGAATCATAACCACACTTTTGTTTTGCTCAATTTAAGGAGGGAAGGGTATGATGGTCTTTTATCCTTTCAACTAGTTTTCTCCTTGAATTTCAAACGGCTATAACTTTTTCATACGTTAATATTTTAAAAAAATTACATCGTATTAATGAGCATTTCATTTTCTTTAATTCGAGCATAACGAAATCAAGTAATCACGTAATGGGTATTCAAAATCACGTAGTCACTTACTGGGTATTTAAAATCATGTAAAATGGGTATTCAAAATCCTGCAAAATTTTTTAAAAGAAAAATATAGCAATATGCTGCTCAAATTAAAGAGAATGAAATGCTCGTTAATACCGTGTAATTTTTATAAAAAAATTAATGTATGAAAAACTTATAGCCGTTTGAAAATCAAGGGGAAGTGGGTTTATGAGTTAACAATATTGGATTTTCCTATTTTACCCCTTTCCCCACTTGTTTCCCTTGATTTTAGTTATGTAAATTCTATATTTGGGGACCACTTAATCTCAACAACTGATCTTGTAAATCAAGGGCTAAACTTGTATCCTACACTTCGTACAATTCTTTCCTCTTGTACAATAACCTTTCTCTAATAAACCTTTATTATATTTAAAAAAAAGGATTTTCTTAAAAACGTTTTGTTCGCTTTTTAAATAGACAAAATTACAGAAATTAAATTTTACATTACACCGAAACTGCACTTTATACCTTTCACTATCAAAGTGGCCAAACCTAACCTTTATGTTTATGTTTTACTGCAGGGTCAACCTTTACCACTAACCTCATTTGTTTTCTTGGTTAAATTTTGTTTTATTGTATTTGTATCATTGTATTCATTCACTCAACATATATGGATTTGAAAAGAATAAAAAGCCCTCACATGCAAAGCATGTGAGGCAATTTAACCAAGAAAACAAATGAGGTTAGTGGTAAAGGTTGACCCTGTAGCAAAACATGAACATAAAGGTTGAGCTTGGACAATTTCATAGTGAAAGGTATGAAGTGTAGTTTAGGTATATAAAAAAAGTTTAATCTGTGCAATTAAGGTATTTGTATATGTGTAGTAAGACTAAACAATATAAAACCATTTGATATTTTGGATTTTGATCTATGTTTTCATAACCTTAATTGATATTATTAATATTGTATATTGCAAAACTAAGAAACTGTTTTGAATGATTTTTAAAACAAAGTTTTGCTTAACATTAATAATTCAAATGGTTCGCTACTCTTGCTAGAAGTAGCATATGGTGAACAAAGTAACAGTCTCGTGGATGTTACTTGGTGAAAAACAACTTGGTGTTGTTGTGAACAAATTTAATTGTTCAAGTTTACTACTTAAATGTAGTCTTTGTAACAACTTGGTGTTGTTTTGAGCATAATTGTCCAAGTTTAAAGTTGCAAGATGAAATAGGGAACTTGTACTTCGGTCAGATTATAAAGTGTTGAAGATCAAAGCACTTTGATATTTGATGTCTACATATCGTCTATGCTTCCGTTTAAATTTCAAAAGTGTTCGGCACTTATGATTTAATTTCCAATGTATTTTATTGTTTTGTGTTCAATATCTTCGGATAACACATGCAATTTTTACAAAGAAATAAATCACTAATGTTTGTGACGTATAAATTATTTTTTGTGGAAATAATTATAACGCCAATTATACATTGTTTAATAGAATATGGTTTTAAACGGATAGTACTTAGAAATTCTTGGACATAAACAACTTAAGAGTTGTTGCATTGACTAAATGTCAAGGACGAGACATCAAACATGTAACCACATCATGAGAGAATAATGAAAGAACGTACTGAGTGTATTGAGATGAAATACACAAACGAGATTCATGTCGACATACTTCATTAGAAGTCATTGGAAATTTCACAAGTGTGAATAATAAATCTTGCGAGATTTGTTCCGAGTGATCTGTACGTAGATGCGTCTACCACTTGATTATTTTTAGAACTATATGGAGATTTTACCTTCGTTTGGGAGAGCATCCTAAATATACATATCTCCTAATGAATAACAATAAATGTGTGCAAATCACTTATGGCAAAATTATGAATGCCATGTTGTTGAGTGTTGATCTAGTTGACTCTATGTCACACATAATAGTGATTGTAGACGAGGAACATTCATCTTATTGGTGATGAATATGTTCACCAAGTGACTTGGATTAAAACTTATATTTAAGTACTTATGAGTCAATGGTAAAGCGTTGGAGTTCAAAGGTAATCAAGTTATGTTCCTTAATTGAATGATAAAAATTAGTTATGTGTTGATGTTTTAGGATTATGAATAAGTCTCATTATTTTGTCTTAACAAGGGATGAATGTTGCAAAGTGATATTATGATATCCTTAAGGCTGTGAAGAATCAGTATGATGCATCTTCTGTTCACATGCTAAAGTATGTAGTCTAATGCATGCTAGACTAGTACTTGGTTAATTATGGGTCTTGACGGAGACTAATTAACTCTAAACATTCAAATGTGTATGAACACGGAAAGAATTTGTGTACAGACAAAGTTGAGGGAGAATTTTCATTCACTATAAAGAAAAGACATGTAACTTTTGAAGAGTTTGTTCGAAAAGCTAACGAGGAGAACTCATTGTCTTGGTTTATTCTAGATGTTAAATTAAATTATTCTAAGTTGGTGACAAACTTATGACAATGGCATGTGTTGCTTTGGTCAGCTCGGAAGCTTATGTAAGCTAATGCAATATGAGTTGAATTCACTGATACAATGAGGTTGATCTTGTTCAATCATATATGTATAAATGTCGTCATAAGTGAAGTTACGGAAATGTTGATCAGATGGCAAGAAATGTGGGGGAGGATCCATTTAGAAACAACCCTATAAGGGTATGTAGAAATGGTTTTCATTACTCCATCTGGATGATATCCTATAACACTTAAATGTGGGGATGTATTGCATTTGTATCATTAAAGTTTGGCAATAAGGATTTTGTAATCCAATCTAACATTGCAAACAGACGACTAAGTGGAGGACACAAAGGTCGTAGTGTATAATAGAGATGTGTTTGCCTTAAATGATACATGTATCTTAGAAAGACATATATTATAACCAGATTCAGATGGTCACTGTGGTTATAGTATTAGAAGTTGACAATAGGAAAAATTAACTTGCGAGTTACGAACACATCATGACAACTGATCTCAAATAAGTAAAGTTATTTGTAGTGACTACACAAAGTCAAAGATAATGTTATGGATCCAACAACCTAAGGGTTGATCAGAGATCAAGTTGTGGAAAAAGACTAAAGCCCATGAAAAAGGGTATGTGAAGGAAACCTAACTTAGTTGTCTGGAGATCCCAAGATCTAAGTTCAATAGGACAACTAACTCATATGCCTAAAGATGGTCACTGTGGGGGCATAATTGATATGCATAAGCTAGTATATATGGTTATACATACCCCCAATGTATAAAAGGGTGTTTAAATACATCCTAGTCTATTCCTATGATATTCAGTGAGAAAGAGTGAGGCTAAGCATAATATGTGTTAAATGATTTGGATAAATCACGATAACCACAATGCTTTTAATGATCAAAGGAGAATCACCTATGTTAGAGAGAAGTGAGGTCGCTTCGAATGGAATTGAGGGCACAATTCCTAAAGCTCTCGCAGAACCAGGAAAGTGTTCCATGATCATTATTGGACACGACTATGAGGAGATGACCCGGCTAAGGAGAGTCTTGTGTGAAGTGTATTGCCGTCTACACAAACGGCAGACGAGTTCAAAGACATCGATGTCTACTCAGAGCTAGTGGGCTAAGTGCATTTCAGAGAGAAGGTTCAAAGGGTAACACCTACCTATCGTATGTGTGACAACCCGCACTTTCAGACTACCACTGTTTCCTTATTATTATTATTTTGTCTAGTCCAGTTAAATTCAATACTCGTCCGCGCTAACTTTTCTCATAAATGGGAGTTATGTTTACTCTATATAAATAAAACAATAATAACTTGTTGATCAAATTGTATACACTTGGTAGTCTAGGGGTTTATGTTATATAAATATAACAATAATAACAACAACTTGTTGCACAAAGATATGATATAAAGTATGAATTTATGCATGAACACGTTTTACGAGACTCATTGAGAAACTGTGGTATGCATGTATAGGTGATGTGTTATATATGAAGCTTTACCTTGATTGTGGCTATAAGATTACATGAATGAGCATGATTAGATGGTTGTGAGTTTGCTACCCGTTAATTGATAAATGTTCGGTTTACATGTGTATATTCAGTCACATGTTATAATTATATGTTTAGGTCATAGGTGTAGGTTAGTCGTTTAGGATCTTGAACTAATTCAGCTGGGCCGCAACTTACTTGAGCCGTTTACACACACTGTTTGGCCACAGGCCCCTCTCATCTCGGCCCACACACCATACACATTCTGGTAAGCCCAATGTGGAGGACAAACCAAACCCTTATAGTATACCCTTTTAGCTTATGGGAACCGAATGGAGTGAAGGCCCAAACTGTCACCAAGTCCCATTGGTTGGCAGCATTATTTAGTGTGATGGCAGCCCACTGCATGAGTTTGAGCCCATCACGGTTAACAGTAACCGCCCCAATGTGTTATTACGTATAGGATGCTTAAATGTGGTTGTTTAATATAAACTTTAAACCCAAAAACAAACCCTATTATCCCCCATATTTACGTATGGCAGTGGGAACCCTACCCCCACCCCCTCTATTTGTTGTGCGACGGAAGAAGACAAGATTCGCCCTCCCCTCTGTCGAAGTTCTGGTTAGTAAAAGTCTTCGGTTTCTTATGTGTGTGCAATTGTGTTGATTAGTTGTATTGATTATTTGTGTGGTCTATGTGTACATGTTGGTCAAGTAATGGTAATACTGATTGATAACAAAGGGTTTCGGGTATAATAAACCATGCTGTAATGTTGTTTGGAACCGATTCAAATAAGAAATTAGATTAACATGGTTACATAAAATAAGAAAGCTGTATGTACATGATGAGGACGATGATGTAAGCTGATGTCAATGTTTTGATAATTATGTTTCTTCAAAAACCTATGTTGACTTTGTGCATTGCTGTCGAAGACAATGATGTCTGCTGATGTGTGTGCCTTTTGATGATTACTAATTAATTATATACTGCTAAATATAATTTACTTTGGTTGTACAAAGCATGATATCTATTTAATTGAATAAAGAGAGCTGCTAACTCATCGTCTGAATTCATGAGCATTGACGTTTTTTTGTATATTATCGTGATGTTGCTGATAATTGATTTAATTGGGCCGATTAACATAATGGAATAATGATAGCATTTAATTGATGAATTTAATTGATAAGGTCCGATTCTCATAATAATAAGTGATGATTTCATGCATAGGTTTATTGAAGTGTTAATGCATATAATTTGGTTAAGAAGTTATTAAGGGCTGATTTAGAAGGTGCCAATAATAAAACTGTTCGGTCGATTATTTTGAAACAAGAGATGGATTGTGCATGTTATTGATAATGTTTATTATCTGTTAAGGGTTAAATGGTAGGTTCAACTATTGGGTTGTTAATTGGGCTGAACTTAACTGATGAGCACACCCACATGTTTATTGGTCTAGTGCACTTGGGTCACACACCAATTTAGATTAAATATAGGCTGCATCTTTAAGGGTGGGCCGATAATTTGAGGAAATCACACATTTGGTGTGTGACATGCAACTGTTAAGTGGATTTGTAAAACTTGTATGCACAAGGTGAATTGTATGAGATATGAACATCTATTGTGTGTTATACAATAACTTTCCTGGTATATGTAGCCTGTTGAGTATATGATCTGAAACTGTACATAATTGCATATACATAAATACGAGTCTGACTATCATTAGTAACTATGTTAGGATTTGGTTTGAGCAACTTGAACACGTAACTAGTCTAACCGAGCAAATCAAAGGTGAGTTCATCTCTTGAGCATGCGTCCCGGTGGTTGGGACAGTCAGTGGGTATCCCGGGGAGGGATAAGACTTTTGGGTAAAAACGGGAATGTTGGATAATATACTCTTCCTATCACCTTTAAAGTCCCTCCGTGTTGTTTGGTTATCAGGGAGGTAACATGGTATTAGTTAGTAGCGCTACTTAGGTTTGGCAACCTCACCCCGTTCCTGGGAGGACGGGTGTTGAACTAATGACCTAGTCATGACCAATGCTTTGATAGGAGCATTGGAGAAAGGGCAAAATAATCAGAAGCCGTCTTGTATTGGGGTATTTTCAACATTACTTTCGGAATTAACTTCAATGGATTAATTAAACACTTGGTAACCAACGTTTTCGTAAAACTATGAACTCACCAGCAGCGTTGTCGGATACACTTGTTGCATGCTCGCAGGTCGTTAGATATCTTGGATTTGGGAACTTGCTGTCTGGCGTAGCTGGAGTGGTCATGGGTCGACTGGAGGGATTCATGTGACTGATTTCTTAATACTATACATTGGTTTTGAAACTGTTTAACCTTGGTTTACTATTTGCTTCCGCTGAACATGTTGATTTTCATTTAAACTTGTTGATGATATTTTTAATTAATAATTGAGGATTTTATTTGGAAACTTGTACGGGTTCAATGTAAGTAGTGGCTCATTGTTGGTACGTCACGCGCCTAACAGGGATATTCCCTAGGTGGTATTTTGGGGGTGTGACAGTTTGGTATCAGAGCCTCTGGTTATAGTGAACTTGGTTTTAAAACGTTTTCATAAAACCAGACTATAACCGAACAGTACCGAAATCGACCATGACACTCAGCTCCAGACTGCAAGGTTCGTTTCTCATCCACTGTTGCATAGTATATCTAGTGTACACTTATGTATAACATTACACGTGAATACACACTTGGCACTACAGTATGAGTTTCTATGTTACCAACCCATGTTACGTGTTTTAAGAGTGCGACTCTTCTTGAATTTTCATGATTTATGTTGTGGTGTCATCTGTCTTATTGCTCGAATTAGGGGAATCTTTTAGCGCGAGTTAAGAGGCACTGAGATAAGCATGCAAATTACCTTATTATTATGGGTGCACACATAATAATAATGTGGGGTGCATGTGAGTCCCAGTGAGGCTTAACGAGTGTGAAAAGGGGCCCGCTCGGTTAATTGGTGTTATGTTAGAACTCAGTAGTCTATAGAGGTCATAGTAATACTTGACTCCTACCTTATTTCGACTCGTAACCTTTTCCCTCTTCTCCTATAGAATCATGAGCGGACGAGGCCATGGACGTGGCCATATTGCTATGACTCAGGCTGAGTTAACCGATCTCATCAACACTCGCGTGGCTGAAGCCTTAGCGGCTTATCAGGCTGGTACGATGTGTACCAAACACTCTTATTCCTTGTTTCGCATGCTTGAGTCTTACTTGTTTGTTTTATGCTCTTTCGTTAATAGGTCAACAGGTGCAACAGAATCTGCACCATCCACCTGTTTGCACGTTCAAAACCTTCATGGATTGTAAGCCGCAGACCTTCAGTGGGACTGAAGGGGCTGTAGGACTCTTGCGTTGGTTCGAGAAGGCGGAGTCCGTATTCGCGCTATGTAACTGTCCTGTTGGGGACAAAGTGAAGTATGCTACGGGCACGCTCGAGGATGGTGCCCTGACATGGTGGAATGCCCAGGTTCAGCTGTTGGGCATCGAGGCGGCGAACGCCACTACGTGGGACGATTTTAAGGAGTTGATCAGGGAGGAGTATTGTCCTCGCGATGAGATTCAGAAATTGGAGAACGAGTATTATGATCTAAAGATGGTGGGATCTGAGATTGAAGCATACGTGAAGCGGTCGTATGAGTTGGCTGACATGTGCCCGAATTTGTCCCGACCTATGTCTCGAAGAATTGAATTGTTCATCAAGGGATTACCATCACGAGTGAAGGGTTTGGTTACTGCAGCAAACCTCAACGACTTGACTCAGATTGTCCGTTTGGCTCACAAGATCGTTGATCAAGAGGTGGAGAGTAATTCACTGCCACCGCGTGTTTCTGCTACTACTACTGCTGCCGCTACTACAGTCACTACTCCCGCCACTGACAGCAAGCGCAAATGGAACGATACTGACAAAGCAACCAGTGCCAGCCAATCTCAGAAAAGGGCAGACAACAGTATCCACCGTAGTTTTAGCCAGTCGTCTTCTGTGAACCAGAATCAAAGCAACAATTCAAATCAGGGTCCTTACGAGGGAAAGCTACCAAAGTGTAATAAGTGTATGTTCCACCATCGCGGGCCATGCACCCGAGTATGTCATAGGTGTAACAAGGTAGGCCATATGGCCAAAGATTGTAGGGTCTGGCTCCCAAAGCCGCCGCAGCAGCCGCAGCAACA
The DNA here is from genome assembly GCA_030545235.1 of Helianthus tuberosus. Lineage (NCBI taxonomy): Eukaryota > Viridiplantae > Streptophyta > Magnoliopsida > Asterales > Asteraceae > Helianthus > Helianthus tuberosus. Next base: position 17,896,225 of record CM060449.1, on the reverse strand, counting down.
GGAGAGGCAGCAGCCCCAACAGAATCGGGGAAATCAGAAAGGGTGCTTTCAGTGTGGTGAAGAGGGTCATTTTAAGCGGGATTGCCCTCAGCTTAACCAGAATGCTGGCAACAACAACAACGCAGGGAATAACAACAACGGGAACAACGGTGGGAACGGGGCACGTGGAAGAGTATTTACTATTGGCGCTGGGGAAGCTCGCAATGAAGGGCAATGATGAGACCGGTACGTCTTCTTTGAATGATATTTTTGTTTGTGTTTTATTCGACTCTGGTGCCGATTGGAGTTATGTGTCTTTGGGGTTCAGTCGTCAGTTAGAACTGACTCCCACCACTCTTGTAAATAAGCATGTAGTAGGATTAACTGATAGTAAATCGATAGAAGGTTCTCATGTTCTTTTTGGTTGTAAACTTGATCTCATGGGTCAAGTGTTCGACATTGACCTACTTCTCGATACCTTTGTAAGTTTTGACGTGGTCGTTGACATGGACTTGGTTATCTATGCATCAAGCGGAAATTCTCTGCAAAGAGAAAATCATGCGTATCCCTCTCTCCAGTGGGGAATTCTTATTAGTTCAAGATCATCGTAGTGGTGCCATTGTTGGCATCGTCTCAGTCGTGAAAGCCCAGAAGTGTCTACGAAAGGGCTACCCTGCTATACTAGCTCTTGTCGCCGATTCGCAACCTTAAGAAAGGAAGATCGAGTATCTTTCCGTTATTCGTGAATTTTCTGACGTGTCTTCTGAAGAGTTACCTGGTTTACTTCCACATCGTTAGGTGGAATTTCAGATTGACCTTATGCAAATCCTGATTTCCTTCTGGGATACAGCAATCCCTTGGGTTCGCTGGATACTATCATAGATTCGTAATGGGATTCTCGAAGATTGCGCAACCTCAACCTCTTTGGCACAACGGGGAGCTGCGAATTCATGGGAAATAAAACAGGGGAACGTCTTTTCAGCTTTTGAAACCCAACCCTAACACGCACTGAGCATCACTCTTATCTGAGGGCACTGATGATCTGGCGGTATACCATGATTGTTCGAATCAGATTCCCAGTTACACACCGATGCAGCATGAGAGGGTGATAGCTTGCGTAGTGGACTTACAAGAAGAATTGCCCGAGTCACAAATGGCGGTGGAATCCGTAGTCTTTGGATTTAAGTTGGAGGCATTACTTGGACGGTACCAAATGCACTACCTAGACCGATCACAAGGGCCTCCCGTGTACCCTTGTTCCAAGAGAGCTAAACATGTGATGGCAACGCTGGATGGGGCTATTGGATGAATACGACCGTGAAACCTGGACGTGCACGAGCTTTGCAGCCTGCTATCGACTCTAACATACCTGATCAGACCCGCCTTGCCCAAACTGAAGAACTGAAGGAAGAGAGTTCCCACGATTAACCCCTGCGGGGCATGGGGAAGCAACCTTTGGTAGGTCGGACGATAATTGCTACTTCGTGAAATGAATATGGACCTCACTATACAACAACTCTAGGGAACTGGTGCAGGCAAAGCACACGGTTTTCGATATCCTATTCATTTGAGTTTTGATAGGATGAGTTAAAACCTGAAAACCATGTACGGATGATCGGGCCTGAAGGCCCACATAGCAACGCATGAGAATGATGTTTGACTTGTGGGAAAGTCAAGGTGATATTTTAGCAACCAGAAACACATGGATGGAAATGAGAACAGACTGTCATGGATTTGGTCACTAGTCTACTTACAACTCGAAACGTAAACATTATCACCTGGGTGATCATTGATGGACTCAAGTTACCAGTACACATTCTTGCAATCAAGAAAACTGACGAGTCTTCACAGTTGTGAATGTTCCTCTGAGAGAGGCGGCTTTTATGTACGAGGTGCCAACTCCTGTTACCTCTGATTTTGATTTATACCTAATTTATGACAAACAATACACAACACCCTTGGCTCACGTCTAGACATGAGCATTGCTTATCACCGTAGGACAGACTGTCTGAGTAAACAAACCATCCTGACGCTCGAAGACACTTACCTTTGGTTGAGTTCTACTTGTCAAATTTCGGGATGAAATTTCTTTCAAGTTGGGGATGATGTGGTACCCGCAGAAAATCCACAGTCATCCTGATTTAACATCCTGCCGTTTTGGGTTACTTGTCAAATTTCGGGACAAAATTTCTTTCAAGTTGGAGATGATGTGACAACCCGCACTTTCAGACTACCACTTTTTCCTTATTATTATTATTATTTTGTCTAGTCCAGTTAAATTCAATACTCGTCCGCGCTAACTTTTCTCATAAATGGGAGTTATGTTTACTCTATATAAATAAAACAATAATAACTTGTTGAACAAATTGTATACACTTGGTAGTCTAGGGGTTTATGTTATATAAATATAACAATAATAACAACAACTTGTTGCACAAAGATATGATATAAAGTACGAATTTATGCATGAACACGTTTTGCGAGACTCATTGAGAAACTGTGGTATGCATGTATAGGTGATGTGTTATATATGAAGCTTTACCTTGATTGTGGCTATAAGATTACATGAATGAGCATGATTAGATGGTTGTGAGTTTGCTACCCGTTAATTGATAAATGTTCGGTTTACATGTGTATATTCAGTCACATGTTATAATTATATGTTTAGGTCATAGGTGTAGGTTAGTCGTTTAGGATCTTGAACTAATTCAGCTGGGCCGCAACTTACTTGAGCCGTTTACACACACTGTTTGGCCACAGGCCCCTCTCATCTCGGCCCACACACCATACACATTCTGGTAAGCCCAATGTGGAGGACAAACCAAACCCTTATAGTATACCCTTTTAGCTTATGGGAACCGAATGGAGTGAAGGCCCAAACTGTCACCAAGTCCCATTGGTTGGCAGCATTATTTAGTGTGATGGCAGCCCACTGCATGAGTTTGAGCCCATCACGGTAACAGTAACCGCTCCAATGTGTTATTACGTATAGGATGCTTAAATGTGGTTGTTTAATATAAACTTTAAACCCAAAAACAAACCCTATTATCCCCCATATTTACGTACGGCAGTGGGAACCCTACCCCCACCCCCTCTATTTGTTGTGCGACGGAAGAAGACAAGATTCGCCCTCCCCTCTGTCGAAGTTCTGGTTAGTAAAAGCCTTCGGTTTCTTATGTGTGTGCAATTGTGTTGATTAGTTGTATTGATTATTTGTGTGGTCTATGTGTACATGTTGGTCAAGTAATGGTAATACTGATTGATAACAAAGGGTTTCGGGTATAATAAACCATGCTGTAATGTTGTTTGGAACCGATTCAAATAAGAAATTAGATTAACATGGTTACATAAAATAAGAAAGCTGTATGTACATGATGAAGACGATGATGTAAGCTGATGTCAATGTTTTGATAATTATGTTTCTTCAAAAACCTATGTTGACTTTGTGCATTGCTGTCGAAGACAATGATGTCTGCTGATGTGTGTGCCTTTTGATGATTACTAATTAATTATATACTTCTAAATATAATTTACTTTGGTTGTACAAAGCATGATATCTATTTAACTGAATAAAGAGAGCTGCTGACTCATCGTCTGAATTCATGAGCATTGACGTTTTTTTGTATATTATCGTGATGTTGCTGATAATTGATTTAATTGGGCCGATTAACATAATGGAATAATGATAGCATTTAATTGATGAATTTAATTGATAAGGTCCGATTCTCATAATAATAAGTGATGATTTCATGCATAGGTTTATTGAAGTGTTAATGCATATAATTTGGTTAAGAAGTTATTAAGGGCTGATTTAGAAGGTGCCAATAATAAAACTGTTCGGTCGATTATTTTGAAACAAGAGATGGATTGTGCATGTTATTGATAATGTTTATTATCTGTTAAGGGTTAAATGGTAGGTTCAACTATTGGGTTGTTAATTGGGCTGAACTTAACTGATGAGCACACCCACATGTTTATTGGTCTAGTGCACTTGGGTCACACACCAATTTAGATTAAATATAGGCTGCATCTTTAAGGGTGGGCCGATAATTTGAGGAAATCACACATTTGGTGTGTGACATGCAACTGTTAAGTGGATTTGTAAAACTTGTATGCACAAGGTGAATTGTATGAGATATGAACATCTATTGTGTGTTATACAATAACTTTCCTGGTATATGTAGCCTGTTGAGTATATGATCTGAAACTGTACATAATTGCATATACATAAATACGAGTCTGACTATCATTAGTAACTATGTTAGGATTTGGTTTGAGCAACTTGAACACGTAACTAGTCTAACCGAGCAAATCAAAGGTGAGTTCATCTCTTGAGCATGCGTCCCGGTGGTTGGGACAGTCAGTGGGTATCCCGGGGAGGGATAAGACTTTTGGGTAAAAACGGGAATGTTGGATAATATACTCTTCCTATCACCTTTAAAGTCCCTCCATGTTGTTTGGTTACCAGGGAGGTAACATGGTATTAGTTAGTAGCGCTACTTAGGTTTGGCAACCTCACCCCGTTCCTGGGAGGACGGGTGTTGAACTAATGACCTAGTCATGACCAATTCTTTGATAGGAGCATTGGAGAAAGGGCAAAATAATCAGAAGCCGTCTTGTATTGGGGTATTTTCAACATTACTTTCGGAATTAACTTCAATGGATTAATTAAACACTTGGTAACCAACGTTTTCGTAAAACTATGAACTCACCAGCGTTGTCTGATACACTTGTTGCATGCTCGCAGGTCGTTAGATATCTTGGATTTGGGAACTTGCTGTCTGGCGTAGCTGGAGTGGTCATGGGTCGACTGGAGGGATTCATGTGACTGATTTCTTAATACTATACATTGGTTTTGAAACTGTTTAACCTTGGTTTACTATTTGCTTCCGCTGAACATGTTGATTTTCATTTAAACTTGTTGATGATATTTTTAATTAATAATTGAGGATTTTATTTGGAAACTTGTACGGGTTCAATGTAAGTAGTGGCTCATTGTTGGTACGTCACATGCCTAACAGGGATATTCCCTAGGTGGTATTTTGGGGGTGTGACAGTATGCAAAACTCAACTGCCGATCTTCCATTGGAAATTTTATGTATTTTGAACGATCTCCATTCATGTGGGGGGATTGTTGGAAATTTAAAATAATGTGAATGGAAATTAATTTAGTAATAATTATTGGGACTCTTCATGGTGACAAACTCTTGAGTAGAGTTTTTATGTCACTTGATTAGTTTTTATTAGAGTTTTTATATCTCTAATTAAATCACTAATTAAGTGAAACTTTTATTAGTGTTTTATGTCTCTAATAAAATCACCAATTAAGAGAAACTCTTCACTATCCACAACTCTTGTAAAAATGGGAGGCTATGTGTCTCATTGGAATCATGAGAAAAATACGAGAGAGGTTATTAGAATAATACATGAATATATGGAAAGTTCTTGAAAAGAAGAAATACTTGAAGACCCCTGTGTTGGGTATTTAGAGAGATATGTTTTCTCTATTCGATTTCATCATCCTCATATCTTTAGTTTCCACAAGTTCTAACACTAAAATTTTATCCGGTGTAACCTCGAGCGCGTGGCCATTTCCAGCAGTACATACTGCTTCGGCTGCTGTACCCTGGGAAACAGACGCATCATCTTTAGTAGAGGCGCGGAATCTGTTTTAAGGGAAGCGTGTTGAACACGTGCCTCAACCAAAATTGTCAACGATTTAGTGTGCTCTTGTTGCAGTCAAGGAGAATTTTTCAAGACTCAAGATGATGAATACCCGAGTCTAGAATGCTATCAAATGCGCGTGAAGGACCCACCAGAGATGCGGCTTGAATCAAGATTGGTATATAAAATTATATTCTATATTCTTTTTATTTAGTTATTGCAACCGTTATTGTACTATGATATTTCCTACGAAGAACGAGAGTCTCGTTATTATATATTGTGTAATTATATTTTATAAAAAGTAAACATAATTCTTACAAATTAACGATATAATTACTTTCCTGAAAAATAATGTATACATGGGTCTAAGTACCCAAAAAATGGGTCTTCAAGTATTTTTATCTTTTCAAGAACTCTCCATATATTCATGTATTTTTCTATTAACTTTTCTTGTATTTTTCTCATGATTCCAATGAGACACATAGCCTCCCATTTTTACAAGAGTTATGGATAGTGAAGAGTTTCTCTTAATTGGTGATTTATTAGAAACATAAAACTCTAATAAAAGTTTCACTTAATTAGTGATTTAATTAGAGATATAAAAACTCTAATAAAAGCTAATCAAGTGACATAAAAACTCTACTCAAGAGTTTGTCACCATGAAGAGTCCCAATAATTATTACTAAATTAATTTCCATTCACATTATTCTAAATTTCCAACAATCCCCCACATGAATGGAGATCGTTCAAAATACATAAAATTTCCAATGGAACCTCGACAGTTGAGTTTTGCATACGATAGGTAGGTGTTACCATTTGGTTGATAACATTTCCAACTTATGAATTGTATCATGCCATTTTCAACTTTCAACTTTTAACTTAGTTTCCTCTGGCATTCCCAAACTTACTAAACACTAATACGTTTAGCAAACGTCAGATGTCAAGTCACTAAACAAGTGTCACATCAGATATCACGTCAGACGCCACACCACCAAATAAGTGCCACATCAGATGACATGTCACTGAAAAATGTCACGTCATTAGAGATGCCACATCAGCAAAAAAAAAAACTAATTGGGTTAGTGGTGTGCGTTGAGCGTGATATAATTTTATTAATATTTTAAGTTCATTTTACGCATTAGTCAAGTTTTAAATTTATAAAACACGATATTGTACTAAAACTAAACACACACTAGGGCAAGTGCACCCATCGCGAACGTAGTATAGTGTTGTTAAGATACCGAGGTCGTCCAAGGACACAAGAGCTTTCAATACTGGTTTATTATCAACGTCTAATCAAACTAATTTTTTTATAAAATTTTAAAACCTGAAAGTAAATAAAAAATTAAAAGATAAATAAAATGAAAAAACAAATAGACAAGATTGAATCACTTGGATCCAAATCATATTTAATGTACCCTTTGATGATTTTCTCACTTTCGGACTTTTTAAGAGATTATCTTAGTTATAGTAGTAGGCCCCTCTTTTGAAGGTGACGTTACCCTCAACCCAGTGGTTTGAGTCAGTAGGGATACCCCCGTTGCCAGCTTCTTCTCTTCCTTCATTAATTGCAGCTATCAGCAGAGGGCCCCACATGACCCCGTGGCTTCTGGACACGGCCCCGTGGTCAACTCTTTGCTGTACTATCAAGATTCTGCAAATCTGAGAGTTGACCACCCCCATGGTGAGTTGGGCATGGCCCCGTGGTGGGCGTAGAAGCTTCTGCAGTCTTTGTCTTTAGGTGTGATATCTGACCACGACCCATGCCTGGCTGGGCACGACCCCGTGGTCAGCTTCTGTTTCTTGTTTTTTTGTCTTGGGAGATGCGGCCGAGGGGTCGGGCATGTCACGTTATTCCTTCTTCTTGTATTTATGTTGGTTTTTGGCTGCTTATTTGTTTCTTTTGTTCTTTTAAGCTCATTTGGTCCTGTAAATTTAAAAGTAAGAAAGAAACATGCTTTTTCCAACATTAGTACTAAAAAGGGGTTGGTTTTACGCCTCTATTTATGTAATTTATATGTTGCATTTTGTACACATCAAATACCCCCACACTTGATTCTTTGCTTGTCCTCAAGCAAAACTCTTTAAATATGGCTTACACACCTAAATGGAATATGTAGAAAAGAAGTTTTGTGGCTTGTCTTGAGTGTCGGGAATCCAAGATCTTATTAAATTTTGTTTTTATTTTATTTACAATCCTATTCGTCATGATTTGTTTAGAACAACTTGTTAAGAAAAATTATTTATTTGGGCATAACATGTCTCTTTAAAATTCTATTTATATACAAGTTCACGTACCTCACGGGAGATCACTCAACACTCGGCCGAAGGTGTATTTTTGTGAAAACACTCGATTCCAGTATGAAACTCACTTCTACCATATGCTTGCCAAGCGATCAAACCTCCTCCTTTTTAACTATAAACCTTTGTAAATATCAAGAGAACTTTAGGAATGATTAGGCTTGGACTAAGGGTAGGTGGTTTTTGGGTTAGTAGTTAGCGAAATGGCGAAAAGCGTAAAAAGCGTCGGTTTTCGTAAAACTTTTTTGTTTTTGTGACATTTATCCAAACTAAGCATATTCAAACAAGATTTTTGAGGAACTTGTTTGGTTATTGCAAAATTCTTTATTATTATTATTATTATTATTATTATTATTATTATTATTATTATTATTATTATTTTTTTTTTTCATGTCACAAGATAACCGAGCTTTTTATTAAAACAAATGGGTTTGAAATGAAAAAAGGTTTTGGTGGGTAGTGGGTGTTTATTTTTTGGATTTTTGAAACGAAAAGGTTTAGGCTCAAAGGGGTTAACTAGGGGGATTTTTTGTGGTGAAATAAAAAAAATGAAAACAATGGTTTTGAAAGAAAAAGTGTTAGTCCTAATGCCTTAGTCATTTACTTACTTGGGTTTAAGTTGGTAAGCACCGGGAATGTATCGTCTTGGCAAGTTCTAGAGTCATAAGAACCAAGCGGCTATTCACACAAGAAATGAAAATAAGCATTTAGTTTAAAGATGTATGCTCAATAAAGGCTCAAAACTCACTTATTGTGGGAATCGGTTTATAGAGTGAACAAGTATATATAATCAAATTTTAAAAAGATTTGTCATGCCTTTTTATATTTTTCTTATTTGGTTCTTTTTATCACGACGCTATCGGTTGTAAATTTGTAAAAACATAACCTTTTTAGAACTTGTTATTCCCAAATTAAACCAAGACAAGTAAAAAATGAAATATTTTGAAAAAAATTGGGGTGATTAGCGGTTCCAATACAAGTTTTGTGTAAGGCTTGTTATTAGGACTTGCGAGATTTAAGGTTTTAGCTTCCCCCGCACACTTAAATTACACATTGTCCTCAATGTGTCCAAAAATAAGTTTTTAGGTTGATTCGAATGTGTAAAGATGTGTTTAAAAACAAGTTTTTGTGTTACTGGGCCTCGGGCCACGGGCCCGTATGGTCTGGGCACGACCCCGTGGTCAGAGGCCAGTATAAAAAATGAACAGAATGTTGACCACGGGGCGTGTCCATTGGGCACGGCCCGTGGTCAGTTACCTGACCAAAAAAAATTTGCAGAGCTCCAGGAACGGGGCGTGTTGGGTTGGGCACTGCCCCGTGCTGCACATGCTGGGAAGCTGAAAAAGTTGTCGGAAGGCACTGTTTACGTGCATGGGGTGCGGTTTTAACGTCCCTTTGGCAATTTTTATCTTTTCTCATTTGTTAAGCCATTATATAAGATCCAAACACCACACAATAACTTAAACCATCATATATTAGAGTGCGAGATACAAACGGTCCTAAGATAGTCCTAAAAAGTAAATATTACAAAAGTCCTACAATTAGATAGATAGGTCCTAATATGCAAGAAGTTTTAAAACCACAAGGAAGCCTTACCCAAGATTTCACATGTCGAAACAACAACAACCCGAAAATAATTTTTTCGGAGAGTAGGGGCTTTTTAGAGCTTTACTCTGGAGGGTGCTCCCCAAATGTCGTTGAACATCTCCTCAATTTCCCGTGGGAGAAAGAGGAAGGGCTCATAATCCACAACATTTTGTGGGGGAGGTGCGACGGCCACCGGGACCTCGAGCAATGCGTTTAGAGGAGGTTCCGGAGGAAGGTCATCCCATCCAGTTGGGATAATGATTTCTTGCGCGAGGTTCCCATCTTCTTGAGGGAAGATCGGTTCCATGGGAGGTATCGCAAGAATGTTCAATCTTTGGTGCAAAAGGATGACTTCTTGGAGGCAATTCTCCAATCCCACCGTCAGGTAATTGATACGGTCGATGAGGCCCTCCTCCACTAATGTCATTTCATCGATAGCTTCCCTTAAAGCATACACATAACGGACAAGGGTGGCTTCAATCGATGGTCTTCTTCCACTCCGGTTGTTTCTTGAGCCTGTCGATGACGTTCCACTGTTTTGGCTCGACATACTAAGAAAACAAGAGCGAAATTTCAAGAGAAAGAAACTTAAAATTTCACCACGGCCTCGTGTCCATTGAACATGGGCCGTGACCATTCCTCTGCAACATTTTTGAACTCAAGAACTTATAGCTTTAACTTATTTTCTCTTTGGTTTTGAACATTTTTGAACAGAAATAACTTAAAGCAATTTAATAAAACATTTGTTTATTGATAGTTTTTGGTTAAAAACATTTATTTTGCATGAATAAAGCTTGTAGTTATAGAGCCTCAAGCTTTAATGGAGGTTTTGAGTTCTTTGGAGAAGAAGGGAAAGTGATAAAAGTGGTAAAGACAAGATGGTTTGAGGGAACCTTTTCAAGAACATACCTTTTTAAGGTATATGTGAAAATCCCAGGAGATCTTTGTCTTTGGAATGGGTCCAATTGTCCAAACATGCAGCACCAATGCTGACTTTATAGAAAACGACAACACACTGACCACGGCCCTGTGCTAGTTGAGCACGACCCCGTGGTCAGACAAGGTTTTGACACATTTGTCCGTATTAGAGACACGGGGCGTGGTGGCTTGAACACGACCCCGTGGTTAGTTTTCCGGTGGGCACAGGGCATGTTGACCTAAGCACGGCCCCGTGGTTGGATTTTTATGAAGTATCATCTATGTTATTTTTAAGGTTTTTATTCGGATCGAGTGGTTCCTTACTGGAGGGAACAACACCGAAGTGTGTAAGGTACCTTAATTGCTCTTGATTTATTCAAGAACGCAAGAGGTTATCGGAAAGGGTAAAACCTAAACTACTTACCGGTGGGCGGAACCAACCTTTATTCCCCTTATCTGAGCTCTTGTTAAAGAAGGTATATGTCGAATCGCTCAAGTCTATGAGCGCATCGGTTGTAACACCCCAAAAATGTTTTAGCGTACATGTGCGTGTAAAAATAATTAGAAAGCATAACTTAGGTAGAATATATGTGAAATATTATCTTGTGAATGAATTGTGACCAAAAAAATAAATAAACACTTAAATTTGGGGGACTAAACTTGTATATGGAAAAAGAAGTTTATTAAAATAAAACTTGAAACACAAACACACATATCTGGTGTGTGTGTGTGTGCGTGTGTCACTCCAGGCAGGAGAAAAAGGAAGAAAACCCTCACAAATCAGAAGTTAGTAAAATTGAAAAGGAAATTCAAAGCAAATATATGCATGAGCCTTAATTTGCAATCATCTAAGTTTACTCAACAAGTGGAAAGTTGAATTTCATAATTTCATGATTTTGTAGAAAGTGGGTTTCAACCCAATCATGAGTTCATGTAAAGATTTGTGTAATTGTAAGTTAGGATTACACTATAAAACAAGAATTATGTTTGATTTTGGTCATTTGGATGATTTAAAGTAGAAACCCAATTGTTGTAGTATTATGATGAATGTGATGTTTATGTAGATGTAACTATAAGTAACTTTGATGTATAATCTTCTATGAGTAGGAAATTATAAACAATTTTGATGTAGATTAAGAAGAATAGGTGAATTTGATTGATTATGATAATACATGGTATGAACAAGTAAAAGTATGCTTAGAATACTTGTTCAGTGTGCATTAGATGATGTACGCATGCCAAGTGTTTGATTAAATGCCTAAACCAAAATGAAAGTGAATTTTTGAAAGATTTGTCATGTTTACTTCATGAAATGATTTGTTAATAATAAAGAGTTAATTAGTGGGCGCAAATTTATGACAAACATAGTTGGTTAATTGATTTATTATATATTATCATAATGACACATATGAGTTCGTTATGTCAAAGAATGGGCTAATCGCCCAAATGGGTCATTTGGGTAAATGGAAGTATATGGTTTGGTTTAGAACAATAACTTATATGTTATTATTAATTTGTGATTTTAAGTATGCTTTTAAATTTTAATAAGATAGTATTGACCCGTAACTTGTGGTTATACAAAATGGGTGATAACGGGTCAAATGAATGGTAATAAACCGATTAACAAATTTGGGGTACAAGAATGATTTAGAACGCGTGATTGATGATGGGTGAATAAATACTTAGGTATTATGAGATGAATACCCATGTTATGTGTTCTAATGATTTGCAAGTTTGATTTGTTGTCAAGATATGTGATGTAACGTTTGGATGGCAACGGGTCAAACGAATGATAAAGCAACAACACTCCTACGGGTGAAGGTAATATATTTGAAAACAATGAATGGGTAGATAAGTCATGAGAAACAATGGGGTGGCTTGAACCGGTAACATGGAAGAAGAAAAGAACTCAAAAGTCATTCACCAATAATCCGGTTCACTCAATATATTTGTCATTGTTATGTTTACCGTAGGAATGTATATACGTATAGATTTCTTGGTGAGCGGCTAATGATATGATAATGTTATATGGGAGATTCGGATGGTAGAAAGGCGAAAGTGATCAAGCCTTGGAAGTGGGTCAACTAAGGAAAGATTAAGTGATGATTTGTTCACTAAGTATATGGGTTTTCTTATCGGGTCAAATTGACCTAGTTATTTACATTTTGGAGTTTAACTTCAATGTTTGTTTTCGCTAAGCGCTAGTATGTCAATGTAGTAGTTGGTTATGTTTGTTTTATAAAAACTTTGGTTATTAAGCAGGTTTTGTCTTCGTAAGGAATGGTCGTTTTGCAAACAGGTCATGGAAAAATTTTCTAAATGAGGATTTGTAAATGTTTTATTAATCCGAATATGTGGATTAATAAACTTTATTAAGAAAGATAAAAAAAAGAAAATTATGGGCGTATTTCCGCAAAGTATTTTAATATTGTTTTTAACGAGACTGGCGTTATATCGGTGGGGGCCGATAGAGAGTCCTTCACGGCACAATCGACACAGGTACGACTATCGCTAATGCTTTCACAAGAGGTTGAGGTACTTTTGGTGTCGTCGATGTTGATAGATTCCGAATGTGGTCCTAACATTTTCCTTGATTTTTGTCTTGTGATGAATACCTCATTTTCACCTTAAGCTTTATTTCCTTTAATTTTTGGAGAATCATTTCTTCTATTTGACATAATTCATCGGAGGTTATGTCGGTTGGAAGAGATAGTTGAGAGTATTCGGGCTGGTAATATTGATCGTTTTTAGTTTCGCCCATCTTAAAGTGATTACAGGAAAACGATGGGTCTAAATAGTGGGCATCAAATTTTAGAATGTAACATTCTAAATCTTGATGAAATCCACCACATAGTTGACACCACTCACCGTAAGAGTGGCGAAAGTAAAAATAATCAATATCATCTATGCTTTTGGCAGGTTTTACTAACCGTCGGGATTTGACGGTTCTGTTTTCAGTAACTGAGTAACGGACACGGCCCCGTGTTCGAGTGACACGGCCCCATGGTCAGCTACTGTAATTCAGAGAACAAAAACTGCCAGTAAGGATGATGGGCACGACTCGTGTTGAGTTCTGCAGATTTTGAAAAATTAAGAAAAATCCTAAAAATATAAAAAAAATGGTAAAAATAATTAGGCCGTTGATTTTAAACTTTCTCAAAATCCTTGTGTTCCCGGCAACGGCGCCAAAAACTTGGTGTGCGTTCAGGGTGATATAATTTATTAATATTTTAAGTTCATTTTACGCATTAGTCAAGTTTTAAATTTATAAAACACGATATTGTACTAACACTAAACACACACTAGGGCAAGTGCACCCATTGCGAGCGTAGTATAGTGTTGGTAAGATATCGAGGTCGTCCAAGGACACAAGAGCTTTCAATACCGGTTTATTGTCAACGTCTAATCGAACAACATTTTTGATAAAAGTTTTTAAACCTGAAAGTAAATCAAAAAATTAAAAGATAAATAAAATGAAAAACAAATAGACAAAATAAAATCACTTTGGATCAAACTCATCTTTAATGTACCCTTTGATGATTTTCGTACTTTCGGACTTTTTAAGAGATTATCTTAGTTATAGTAGTAGGCCCCTCTTTTGAAGGTGACGTTAACCTCAACCCAGTGGTTTGAGTCAGCAGGGATACAATCCCAAAGGGTCGGAATATTGAAAGATAATTAAATGAGTTATTAATGCGAAAAGTTGTAGGCCCCTCTTTTGAAGGTGACGTTACCCTCGGCTAAGTGGTTTGAGTCAGCAAAGATACAATCCCAAGAATCCGGTTTAATGTTTTAATAGTAGTTTACATATGAGGGGTTCAAGTTATTCGCACCCCTGCCATCCAATACATTTGGGGCATTGAAGGAGGTCCTGGTAAGCTTGAACCAAGTCCTCGCAGGATCTATACACTGAACGAGACAAGAACTTTACCAAACCACCATTCTATCCCCCTTCCAAGTAGTTAACATGCTTTATATAGACCGTAAAGACACGAATGAGCAAAATCAATGACATTATGAAGAAATGGTAAAGAAAATTCACTTTCAACATAAGAAACTAGTTATTAAAGTCATTAATACATACCTAATTAAAAAGTGTCGAAAGATTAAAAATCAAAAGTAATACATTAAAGACTTGTCTTCACCAAGTGATGTAAGAGATTAGTCAAGCATGACCTTTGATTGACAAGAACTCTTACTATCAATCTTGGATCCCGAGACTACTACACACTCTAAAGATGAAAGATGAAAGATGGATGATGGTAGTGGGTGTTGGTGTTGTAGTGGTGGGGATTTGGTGGCAAAGTGAGAGAGAAGTGGTTTGCCAAGGGATGCCTTTGAAGTGAACCAAGCACACATATTTATAGCCAGATCAGTACCCCGGTCACGGCCCTGTGTCCACTGGGCACGGCCCGTGGCCAGCTTCTTCTCTTCCTTCATTAACTGCAGCTGTCAGTAGAGGGCCCCACACGATCCCGTGGCTTCTGGATACGGCCCCGTGGTCAACTTTTTGTTGTACTATCAAGATTCTGCAAATCTGAGAGTTGACCATGCCGCATGGTGAGCTGGGCACGGCCCCGTGGTTGGTGTAGAAGCTTCTGCAGTCTTTGTCTTTATGTGTGAAGACTGACCACGACCCACGCCTGGCTGGGCACGGCCCCGTGGTCAGCTTCTGTTTCTTGTCTTTGTCTTTGTCTTGGGAGATGCTGCCGAGGGGTCGGGCATGTCACATTATTCATTCTTCTTGTATTTATGTTGGATTTTGGTTGCTTATTTGTTCATTTTGTTCTTTTAAGCTCATTTGGTCCTGTAAATTCAAAAGGAAGAAAGAAACGTATTTTTTCCAACATTAGTACTAAAAAAGGGTTGGTTTTATGCCTCTATTGAATTTGATGTAATTTATATGTTGCATTTTCTACACATCAGTTAGGGTTCAGTTAGTTTGAGAGAATCAGAGGAAAATAAGTTGAAAGTTAGCAGTAACGTGGTACAATTCGTAAGTTAAGAGTGCTATTAGCCAAATAATGAAAGTTAAATTTATTTAAATCCAATACCCCTAACTAATTAGTTGAGAAGAAACAGGTATTCAATTGACTATGAGAAAAAGTATTGGTTTGGTCCCATAAGCATAATCCTGTGCAAGTTAAATCACTCGAGTCAATGTACGGATTATGATATCGTAACATCTTATCCTTTATCTGCAGTACACTAAGACTGAAGTCCATATGGTTAAGACTTAAGAGTCCACAATAATTTGATTAGTATCATCTTAATATAAAATCAACAAGTACATAAGAATGAAAAATGTAGTCATGCGTTCAATCTCAACATCAACATTTAGATGTGCAAATTTAGTTAGTTCGATAATTGGAAACAAACATGAACAGACCTAAATCAATCGAACATCCAGGTCTCGAATGCGGTAATCATGGCGACATAAATCTGTTGGAAACTAATAGGAGGAATATGGAGGAGATAAGAATTTCATTATCGTGTAAATGAACAACGATGATGGGTATAGTTCCCTCAAATGTAAAGCAACTTTACTTCTTTCCTCTACATATATTTAAAAGCATTATTTAGAAGTAATATTTATTTTCATCTTTCGTTCTCTATTCTTATCATTCTATTTTTATACGAATTAACCACCTTTTCAATAAAAACAAAATTCTTAAATTTTTTTATGATTGGCCTAAAATTTAACCCTATTATTTTGTTTATTCCTATACTAGTATAATTTTAATGTAACACAACTAAAACCTACGTATAACATATTAGTTTTATATATTAAAAAAATATGATACCATTAATAAAAAAAATAAGTTTTTAGCTAGCTTCATTTAACTGATGTCTATTTATGTTATAAACGACACCATACTGATTTCGAAGTAAGAAGTTCTATAAAAATCTATCAAAAACAAAAACAAAACAAAACAAAACAAAAAAAAAACTAACACGTAGATTTAATAACCTTTAAAAATTCTATACACTACCAAAACCGCGGGGATAGCTCAGTTGGGAGAGCGTCAGACTGAAGATCTGAAGGTCACGTGTTCGATCCACGTTCACCGCACGATGTTTTTTTATTTTTGTCAAAACACAATTTCTTTTTTGTGCTTCCAATGTTTTCTGAGATTCCAACAAATTAAACAACCTTGTACCGAACAGGTGTTAGTTAATCCTGTTCTTTCCCAAAACTCACAATATCCCCTATCTTTTTTCCTACCTATATATTTCAATCCCCCCCTTTAACGTTTCCTCTTGGGGCTACTTTTGCACAAGTTTCACCTTCCTTTATTTCCTTGCACAACCACACCAATTCTCCATCCACAATCTCCTTTCTCTCATCGTGAATCGAAACCCGATTCATGTTTTCACGACGAAAACCATTTGGATTTTGATTCTTTTGAAACCGAAAAGAGAAAATCTAACAAGGAGATGGTGATCACAAGAGGAAAAGGGGTGGTGTTTCTAGCATTAGTTTGATTCCACAAGTGTTTCAAAAAGCTCCCCCTAAATGGACATTAATATGATGACATTTAACACAACATATACTTTCAACCATCTCTTCAGTCTCTCATCATCAAGAAACCTTAATGCAAGTTTCGGATGCCGATCTCGAATCCACACCCGATCGGCATTCGGTTATTATGTGATTCCTTCGGAGGCATTTTGTGAGATCCATGTTGGAGTCTTGTGACTGTTATTATTAGGTCCTGTTATAAGACATCTTTTGAAATTACTTCGTCGTCTTTTTCTTCTTCTCTGCCAGCTTTTATCTTTCTGTTTGGTTGTTTGAACTCCTCCCGGTTAACCGCGGGTGAAAATGGGTTCATGTGGTCATAAGAATGACTTGAATTGTGTTGGAGATGGAGGTGTTGCTGCCTTGGAGGTTGATTATGTTGAAATGGACCCTAGTGGCCGGTTTATAAGGGTATGCATGTACTTAACTTTGTATAAGATTTTGTGGTTTGTTTATCTAATTTTTTGTTAAAATTTGATTCTTGTTAATTGGTGTTTGAATTCATTTTCAACACATTTAAGAAATTGGTTGATTTTGTTGTATTCTATCCAATGTTGTTAAAACTGGATTGGGACAGCTCGTCAGATTGAGAATCAACCTTTGCCCGTGCAGTTGACATGGGGTTGAGTTTTGAAAATAGACTATACGTTTTGAATAATCAGAATCAGATAGTGTAACAAAATGTGATGTTGAAAAATAGTGTTTGGATTTGATTATGTTGAAAAAGTGGCGGTTGAACCGATCAACCACTTTGATGGTTGTACCGTTTTGCGAGCATATAGATATTTTTTTGAAAATTATTTGTATAAAAATGTATTTACATTTAAGGTAGGAATATATTTACTAATACTTTTGGAAATAGTTACTAATAAATACATTTCTACATAAATAATATTTAATAATCTCTTTCTGTTTTATAATTTTCTCTTTTTGATATGATATGTAAATATATTTTAATTGGTTATAACGTTATCTAATTTTAAAGTCCGGTTGAACATGTCCAACCAACAAACTAGAAGCATATATCATGTTTAATAACAAATCCGGTTTTCAGACATTTTATATTCCTCAGAAAAACTGTCAAAGATTTTTTTTTAATCCATATATTTCTAGTAATCATGATAATTTAATTTTTTTTAAATGTTTTTTTTCCCAAAATATGCATCCTTTTGTTTGGGGATGTGTTTTGGTTGCCTAAAGATTCATCAATCTTCCTTGATACATTTTCAGTATCCTGAAGTTTTGGGCAAAGGAGCATTCAAGAAAGTGTAAGTTATTATTATAAATTTATAACTTCATGTTTTTCATACAAAATTTATAATTTCAAATGATGATTTCACTTTCAATTTGTGCATCTAGTTACAAGGCATTCGACCAATTTGATGGAATCGAAGTCGCTTGGAGCAGGCTCAGGATCGACAATGTCCTACGATCTCCAGACGATTACAAAAAGTTGTATTCAGAAGTTCATCTTCTTAAATCACTAAACCACAAAAACATCATCAAATTGTTTCATTACTGGATTGATGTCAAGAAGAAGACATTAAACATGATTACAGAACTCTTCACATCAGGAAACCTGACACAGTTAATATTCTATCTAAACAAACTTAATTTCATTTTTTTATATTATTTACACATATTTTGTGTTATATTTCAAGCAGATACCGTAAGAAGCATAAAAGTGTGGATATGAAAGCCATCAAGAGTTGGGCAAGACAGATTCTTAATGGACTTGACTACCTTCACAGTCAAAACCCTCCCGTGATTCACCGCGACCTAAAATGTGACAACTTATTCGTTAATGGAAACCACGGTGAAATCAAAATCGGTGATCTCGGATTAGCAACTGTTTTGCAGCAGCCGGCTGCTAAGAGTTTCATTGGTAATATTTACGAACAAGAACTTTAGGGGTATTTGGATATGACGAGGGACAAATAACCAATTAACGAAATCATATACATATTGTTTTTTTTTTTAACGGTGACTTTCTTTTTGAGTGACCCAATGTCACACCGCTTAAACGGCGGCCCTAGCCAAGATCTGCCTAGGCTCGTCCCACACGTAAGGATACTTATTTTTTCCTTTGTATTTATGGCATGTAGGAACCCCGGAATTCATGGCACCGGAGCTTTATGAGGAGGAGTATAACGAGCTAGCTGACATATATTCTTTCGGTATGTGCATGTTGGAAATGGTAACTTTCGAGTACCCGTATAGCGAGTGCAAGAATGCAGCTCAGATATACAAGAAAGTTACCTCTGTAAGTTAACTTATCTTGATCTTCGCATAATGTACATTAGGGTTTAGGGTTTAGGGTTTAGGGTTAAACCTATCCGAGGCAAAGTGCTCTGGTACCATAAAGATTGTTTTCGTCTCTTCAATACAATTTATTGGGCTATATATAGTGAAAACATAACGCGGATACAATAACCCTAACTGGTTTAACTCAAGTGGGATTAACCCTAAACCCTAATATGTATTATCTTATACATAGTTCATTAACTTTGTCAAGATTATGGAGGTTGTTAACTGGTTAATGAACAGGGTATTAAACCAGCTTCACTTGACAAAGTGAGTGATCCTGAAATCAAAGAGTTCATAGAGAAATGTTTGGTTCCAGCCAACCAAAGATTGTCTGCTAGGGAGCTTCTTGAAGATCCATTTCTAAAGCCCAAGTATCCGAAACAACCGACCCAGGATCCATTAGCAATGCCAACTCCTGCAGTTGTAGAACTTTGTAGGATGCATCAACAAAACGAGTTTAGACTGAAAGGCACCAAAAACAACAATAACTCGGTTTCTTTGACAATGAGAATTGCGAACCCGAGTGGTACTTTGTTACTTATATAGTTTCTTTATCATATTTAAGCTCATAATAATCTTATCAACATTTAGAAAACATGCAAATAGTGTTTGTTGGGGATTTTTAACTATTTCTAGGTACGGGTGTCCAGAATTAGATTCAGATTCGAAACTCGACTCGATTCGAATTCGATTAATAAGGTTTGGATTTGAGTTGATTCGTATTCGAGTCCAGTAATCGAATTCAAATTGAATACGAATTTACGATTTTCAATTCGATTCGATTCGAAATTCGACTTCAATTTATATATAATTTTTTAATATATGGATTTACACACAAACATATATATACACACATATAACTTTTACACTTGGTCAACGTATGAACTATATCCATAAGTGATAATTTTATTATTCATAACATTATCAAACCTACTGACAAATAGCCATAATATTTGTTTCTAAATTTTTACCTAACTTAAATCGTTAATGGTAACCAACATATCTTCTAAATTTTAGTGTTTTGACATATTGATAGTTAATTAATTTTGCAGATTATTATATTTTATGTTGAATATAATTAGTTTTTAATAATTTTAAAAAATGAAAGTAAAATAAGTTATTGTTTAGAGTGAATTTTAATTAAATCGAATTTATTCGAATTTGAGTTTCAATTACTAATCGAATACGAATTCAAGTAAAAGAAATTGAAATTTGAAAAATTCGATTCGAATAATTCGAAAATTCGTTATTCGATTCAATGAGCACCTCTATTTCTAGGTAGTATAGAAAAAAACATAAGTTTTCCTAGAACATTTTTGAAATTGTTTTGGTTTATAAAAGGTCAACTAGTCAAAGAAGAAGACTCGTTTATCTGAGTTTTGCCATGTTAGGACCATCCAGAAGTTCGCGTGCCAAATGAATATCTTCTGTAAGATTCAATTCTTTTAAAGTCTCTTACCGTGGGAAGCGAACTTCGTGAAAACCAAAACGCTTCCAAAAACCTAAAAGAAAAACTCACCATTATGCTAAGACGCCTAGAAATAAAAATTAAAAAAAAATGATTGTTGCATGACATATTTAAATTTTGACCCATATTATAAACTATACATCATCTTCGATTGCAGGTTGCGTGAAGAACATACATTTCTTGTTTTATCTAGAAAGTGATACTTCATTATCAGTAGCGCGTGAGATGGTGGAACAACTTGAGTTAGCCAAGAATGACGTGCCTTTTATCGCTGAGTTGATCAAGAGCTCGATCACAACGATTTTACCTAGCCGTCACCCGTCAAATAAAAACGTACCCGTAAGTACGCTTTCCTACGCATCTTTTAAAAAAACTTATTTTTTTGTTGCATAACTAGAAACTTTTTATTAACACAGGAGCTACAACGTGTGACAAGCATGGTTGAACAACGTTTTGGGGATTTGAGTAGGTTTTCAAAAGTGAAGGAGTTAACAAGACATGGTTCGTTTCTTTCTTTATGTGAAAGTGATGATAACGAAAAAGTAATGGTAGAATTAGAGACAGTAGAGAGGGGGTATAAACACTGGTGCAAAGAGGTGAAAATGGTGAGGAAAAAGAAGGGAATACTTGAAGCGACTCTAAAGAGATGTATAACGACTTAATATGTAAGAAAAGAAGAATGTTTGAATAAAATTTTGTTCATTTCTCAAAAAACCACAAGTTATATGAAGAGTATGTGTGATATGTGTATCGTTTTTTTATTTACATAAAGTCATAAATAAACTAATGGGTTGAGTTCATTTTAGAACTTTGTTTTAGTAAGAACTTATTGGACTCTTTATAACCATTGATTTATCAATTAATGATTATAATTAACTTAGGACATTATGGTAATGAATTGGTTATTTCATGAGTTTATTAGTTTTATAGAATAAGGGTAGAATAGTAAAAGTATCAACATCTATATTTGAATACTCGCCTAAATCAATAATGAAAATCCTGTTATGAATATTGTGACTATCCATGTTACTAACTCCATATCATTTAGTGTTATGAATATTGTGATTATCTATGTTCATAACTCTATATCATTTATGTTCTAGAGGCCTATAAATAGTTGCCAATGTATTTGGTTTTATATATATCAAAATGAATAAAACACTCCTATTCCCGATGTTTCTATCTCTCTATAATCTTTAGCTTGTTAGTAAACTATTTTACAATACGTTATCAGCATGATTCACTTTTCAAGTTGGATTACATCATCTTACAAGTAAGTTATCTACTGTTATAGCTTGTATTTCATTGCTCTATCTTATTTGTCTTATATTATTTGTATAATCATAAGATCTAGTAATCTGTCTCTTTTGTTGTTACTTTATTTGCATCAAAAATTATTTTTATTTTATCAGATTGTTAATTTGGAAATAATCTTTTGAATCCCTTTCATTAAGTTTTAAAGTTTTAATGAGATATTAGCATGATTAATCGGCAAATAGGTGCTTGATAATGATTATGATATTGGTTTTTATATTTGCTATAGATTGAGAATTAATTATTTAATTATTAATAGTTTGCAAACTAAAAGTTTAAAAGTATAAAACAAGGTTTTTCCTTGATTGTTCATTATATATATATATATATTAAAAAGGAAAAGTGATGGACAAGGATGTAATTTTACAACGCGTACAAGTTTCGAAACAACATGTACAATAGAATAAAAGGGATTTGAGAGGGGTAAAGTGGTCAACAACTCACAAATTAAGACGCCAAGTAGGGCAATTTAGACAATTTCTCCTTCTCTCTGATGAGCAGTCAATTCCCTAAACCTCCTCTTGAATGTGTCCGATCATTTCCATCTGACCCCTAATAAGAAGTAATGGAAAAAGATGCTTTATATGCGGTTCCTCAAAAACGATGGAAGGGCGATGGATCTCACAGCGGCTGTGCAGCGAGCTAGGGCTGAAAACAATTCACTTTTGTAATTTTGGTGATTCTCTTCTACTCACGAGAACCCCAATTGAACATCTACTATATATGTTTGATGGCAGGTAGGGTTCAGAGTACGTGATTCAGATTGATAAACTATTCACGAATTCTTCCTGACGGGATCAGAAGAAAACGCTCAAAAGTGTGAGAACGGTGAGAACGCATCCTGGCCCAACACGTGTCCCGCGGTATAGAGAAGGGCGGAGGGGAGTTTTTGTCTTTTCATTCTTCTTTTTATTTCCCAACGCGGTATAATATTTTATGGCGTTAATTGTATTTTTTAAACTTTTTGGCGTTGAATTAATTTTTTTGTGTCACATATGTAATTTTTTGGTGTTATCAGTTAATTTTTTTTTGGCGTTTATGCGTTTTGTATAATAATTCACTACGAGTCACTATTATTTGCATAAGATTACAATAAGTCCATTTTTTGGCGTTTAATACCCTTTACAAGGTGTTTTGCCAGCAGCTGTTATCCTAGTTTTCATACTTCTAGTGTTTTGGTGTTTGTAGTTTTTGGCGTTTTATATAATAATGTATTTTATTTATAGAGAATTAGATAACAAATCAACATATAACTTGATATCAAAACAATATAAAATGAAAACAAAAATAATAAAAAATGGTAATCTAATTTCTCTTCCGAATCTTCACTGTCATTAGCCTCTATCTTTCTTGAATTTGTTTTGGCGTTTTGAACATTTTTGAATACTTTAGCTAGATGCCAACTTTCCTACATAAACCCCGTCGTCTTTCAGAAGAAGCTACTTAGTGGCATCTTGTTTTTTGGTGTGATATTCTTGTTTGGTGGCATGTCATTGAAGATCAACTCTTGGTTGATGCTATTTGTAATAATGGAGTCCAAAATAGCATTTTTTCAGTTGTGTTGAACCCTTTCTTCCATGTCTATAATCATCAAGAACAAAGCTCACATTATGGCATATCACTGTCATCAGTCTCTTTTTCTTGAATATTTGTCAATCTCATCCAGCAAAATATTATTGGGTAAACCTCCTCAGAAAAAGGATCCATTTCAGTGAAAGCTTTGACATCTGTGGCGTTTTAAAGGGAGTGGTTTCTAGAGGATATGGCGTTTTTGTGTTTTTCTGGGTGTGATTAATTTCATTGTGTATAGACCCCTCTCTTATAGGAGTTTTTTGGCGCGTAGTTTAGGCGGGACTTTTTATTGTAATAAATGATAGTAATAAAGTAACTGTCTTTTCAGTTATTGTTTTTTGTATATACTGTGTTGATCAACTTTTATCAGTTTTATAGGTTATAGACGTCCCATCTTCTAAGTTTGGCGTTTTTTTAAATGGCCTTCTGCAGACCAACATGACAAAATACAATAACGGAGTAAATAAAATATTAAGCAGTAAAAATATTTTTTTGTTATTTTTGGCGTTTTGTTAGGGTTAATCATTTTTTAGTATTATTTTGGTCTTTTGCTAATAAAGATAGAAATATATCATTTAATTATCTTAAAAAAAAATTACATAGAAGGAAAAAAATGTAGGATCGTTTTATCGACCCGAAATGAGTCGTTCAGAGGCTTTCTACTCAATATGAAAGGCGGAAACAGACATATCGAGTTCGATTCAGCTAGATATACACTTTAACTGTCTTTCTGATTAATTTGACAAAGTTTTACAGCAAAACGACACTTCGGCAGCACTTCGGCTCCGGAATCACACATACAAGTCTCCCTCAAACGAAATCAGGACACCACTATATATAGGCTGTGTAATTTCGCTTGAACCTGGCTCAAACGGAAACACATTCAAGCGGAATTACCATTTCAAGCGAGATTACCATTTCAAGCGAAATTAACAAGGTGATTTCACTTGAAAACACTTGTTGATTTCAAACGAAATTACAATTTCTAATTTCGTTTGAAACTGCCTGGTTACCTATTTTTGACAGTTTTCTCGTATTACGTGCCCTGAAATATCTACTACAATACAAGACTCAATACAAGACGAAGTCGACAGACGCATGCACCAACAGACTCCCCCTCGAATTTTGACGAGTCTTCAGTGTCAAGTCTTCAATCTTCAGTCTTTATCAGTCTTCTCGAACTCTTTTAAAGAATCTGACAGTATAAAGCATCCTTTATCTTCCTTTCTTTGTATCAACTAATCTCCCTCTCGGATGTTCCATGATCATAACCTGGATCACACTCTTTTCACAAATTCAGGACCAATTCCTGGCTCTACTGTCTCCTGCAAAGATCTCTACCCAAAAATAAATTTCACAAATTTAAACTTTGACAAATTTATAAATCACTTTCAGATATCTTTCCAGAATGATTTAACAATTTAAAAACTTCTGATGACCACTTGTATACTAAATATTCAAAATCTTTTCTTATTTAAGCACAAACTCCCCCTCACGAAATGCTCATCATGTTTAGCACTTAGAATTTTGAAAATCAGCTCTCCAATCATCAGTTGTCGAAAATTTTTTTAATTTTTCAAAATTTATGCTAAAACACACTAAAAATCTTTTTGTATATTTGAATAGAATAAAAATGCAGTAAGGAAATATTTACAGACACTATTTTTATGAGTTTGTGTAAGAGGATCATATCAGTTTTTGACAAGTCACAAGTACCGTTGAGCTTAGTTACACATTAAGAATTAAGCAGTTCACTTAGATTGCCAATATACTGATCCACTTAAATTTTCACACAAATTTCAACTGATTCAGGATATGAATTAGGTGTATTAAGAACTTAAACTCATTCATGTGTCCCACCTCTTGAATATACTCCCGTATCCAGATCCCAATATTCAGTCTTACATGTGAGTATACCACATATGATATCTGTAAGGGGTTAAATGCGAGGCCAAGAGAGCTCAGGTCAGAACTTCCGTTCAGTAGAGAGATGATGGCTCGACTTTTGGTAGGTCCCCTTTAGAGGATATTTTTTACAACAGCACATGATTAGCATTTTTCAATGTTTCATCATTTTTTGTACTGAGGGCAGGCTTTTATTTCAAGCAAGCGTACAGTATTATACGGGGACTAGGCCATTGCTTTCGCAAAATCAGAAGTCCCGGGATAATACCCCATATATCACTGAGCATAAAGACCTAGTATCTCAGAAAGAGGGAGCTTTCAAACGAAATTTCAGGGGTTACCTATATATCCAAGTAGTGTTCCCCACGAAATAAGCAAGTTTGAATTTAAGTTTATATCCCGAAAAAGCTTACTAAATGTGTAAAAACCTATCGGCATATCATCAGTGAGACTGTTTAACGCTATTTAAACAATACATTTCTTTAGCATACTGTAACTGTCTACTGATGTACTATCATTTCCTCTTTTTCACAACAAAACTCTTTTTGTATTTTATTATGTTTTTGTCTTTTTCAAATTCTCAAATGTTTTTGGATTTTCTGAAAATTCTTACTCCCCCTAAAATTCAAAATCATTTAAGGAAATTTGAAAACAAACTGTACAAGTAAAGTGACAACTGATATCGAATCACTTCAATTCGCCATCCACTTGACATAAACAATCAGAACTCCCCCTTTCAACAAACTATTTTCTCATTATGATTTCAAAACACTTAAGTTTGTTTTATTCAAAATGATTTTTTCGGAAAATTAGTTTTGTTGATTTAATAAAACCACATGTAGGTTCGGGGATCAATTCATCACCTTGTTCTATCAACCACTTGAAAAATATAACAATTTTACGTTTCAATCAACAACTACCACTTGTAGAAAATCAAGTACAATTTAATGTCCCTGATTTACCACTTTGAAAGTCGAAATCACTTTCGTGAAATTCTCAATAAAGATGCCGATACCTGCTTCACACTTACCAACCTGGAAGCTCCAGCAAGTCATACTTCTCACTTATGAAAAACAGACATCCAAGCTTCACCAAACTTGGATGTTTCCTCCTCATTTTCACTCGGGGTGTAAGTTGTTTTCTTTGTTTCATTAAAATCTTTTACCCCTTTAACCTTCCCATCGACCATCTTTCCAAAAATCTTTTTCACATTTCCATTAAAAACCTTTTCAACATCAAATTCTTTCTTCTCAGAATAAAATTGATTCGAAATCTCAACCTTTCCTACTTTTTGTTTAAAATTTTCAGCCCGCAATGATGGAAAATTGACATCATCCATTGGCAGTACTGATGTTTCCAGTTTTATCTCAGCTTGTGGCTCCTCTGATTTTGTGGAATCAGATTCATCGCCAGATTTTACATCTGTTTTCTTAACAACCCACATTTGGTTGTCAAGATCAACTCTTCTTTTGTAAAATCTTTTCTTTGAACATTCACCAACTTCATATGTTGAATTTTTGAAAACTTTGAATCTTTCAGTTGGTGGTTCATTTTTCTCAACAATCTTTTCTTTGAGTTTAGCAACAACTTCCTGTTTGATGTTGGTTGCCTTAGGACAGTTCCAGGCAATGTGTCCAACTTCTTGACATCTGTAATAGGTTCTTGTTTCATTTCTTTGATAGGCTCCATTCTTCATTCCCTCTTGCTTCTTAGCAAGGAATTCTCTGTTTGATTGCTTCCAGAATGAGCTCTTTTCTTCTTCTGTCACGACCCCCGACCCACCCAGGACGGAATCGGGAGCCGCGAATAGCCAAGTGGTACCGGTGATTATTTTAAAAATGTTGCAGCGGAAATTTCATCAGGACCGTGAGTTAGGAAAAATATCAGAGTTTAAAAAACACCTGATTTACAAAGGTAGCTTTAATAAGGGATAAACCCATGTTTTACAAAGGTAGCTTTAATAAGGGATAAACCCATGTTTTACAAAGGTAGCTTTAATAAGGGATAAACCCAATTACATAAAACAATATTTCTTAATTTGATTTAATTAATAAAATAACCCACTTCTTGAAGCCTTTCAGTGCCGTATCCATCTCTTACTCCAATCTACTGTAATTACCTGAAACGCGTTTTAAAAGGTTTTGTCAGCAGGAAATACTGGTGAATCATTCTTTTTATGAAAACGACGCGTTTGTTATAATTTACAGTATTAAGAGCGATTACAATCTTTCCATATATCAACCAACTACCCACAGTATTTGTCACTCAAACATCCATCGGTAGCCTCTGAGCCCGATGGTGTCTGTGACTATGGTCATATCACCCCTTGGCTAACTCGTTGTCCAATGGTGACGGTTATCAAGTAATGTATACAAAACCCCACATACCGGCTGTAATTTAGTGATTACAAAGACTTAATCCCTGTAACTATAACTTTAAAATAAACTTGCTTTTGAAAGTAATTTGATAAAAAGAGAATGACTCACATTATAAGCATGCAGATTTATACGGGCAGAGCTTAGCCTATTGATTAGTCTTGTAACCTAGTGCACACGAACTCGGTAATTAACTAATACAACATTTACGATAATTCACGAGATTAAACTCTCACAACGAATGACAAAGTGAAATCACTTAAACATCCATCGGATTCACAACGAATGACAGAGTATTCCCCGAATTCGGGTGGTACTCAAACATCCTGTCGGAATCACGACTAATGACAAAGGATATTACTTAAACATCCGGTCGGATAGTTTCAATCGATCGGACATTGAATCGTAGCAGCGATCGAGTTAATACCCTGTATCGTAGCAGCGCCCCGCTAATTTGAGGGTAATATTCGAATTTGGACAGTATAACTTTGTTTCTGAAAGAAACTTTTGACACCAGAGGATTGCTCGTAGCTTGTTCTATTTATAGCTGAAATTTGTGTCTCACGCGGCCCGCGTGAGCCTTCTCTTGACCTTTACGCGGCCCGTGTAGCCGCCTAATCTACGCGTAGGGTTGCTGGGTCATCAATAGGTGTGCCACGTGGATGATACGTGGATCCGGATACTTATCCGGTCAAACTAAAGGTTGACGCGACCCGCGTGAACTCCCTCCTTTTCCTTACGCGGCCCGCGAAAAGACCACAATTATTGATTTCTTTATCTTTTATATGGATTGGGGTTTCAGGGGTCTGGGTTTTTACTTATGGATCAATTTGGGACATTTTTTAATATAATTATATCATAAAGAAAAAGGGAATAAAATAGTGAGAAAAGATAACGGACCCACTTTGTAACTTTAGGGTTCAACTAGAAAGTCTCCTGGTAGAATATTGGGTATAACTTCTGGGCTATTTAAAAATATATAATGCACTCGTGGTAAGTATAGTACCCCTCATTCAACCTTGTCCCTATGTCACGAGACAGAACCCCAATGAACTTAGTTAGGCAGAGCCTTGACATGTGTTATGGGGCTCAGATCAATCGGAAATGGTAGCGGTAATCGGGAGTTAAAACACTTAAAACAGGGCATGGCATTATTATTATTATTAGTGGAAATAAGAAAATAAATTAAATATTGAGAGAGAGAGAGAGAGTAGGCGATATCTAGAGAGAGATAAAGGAAAGAAAGATGGGATAGAAAATCTGAATACTGTCTTCTATTTATAGTTAGAATTGATGTAAAGACTAAGCATTTTTCTATTGTCTTGTCATCCATCTTACTTTACATAACTGACACATGTCAGTTTTGAATTGATTTATTTTATTAATATATTATATATTATATTCATATGTTTATCCTTTAGTTATTATCATTATTATTTTATTTAGAATTTGGCACGTAAGTTGGTGCTGTACACTTAACATTTCGAATTTTCAAATGAAAATTATTATTATTATATTTAAGAAAATGGGACATAGAACTTAGAAATGGGACACGAAATTGTTCCTTCAATTTCATATGTTTGGTTTATTATAAATATTAATTTAACAATTTTATTCTTTTGGCATGTATAACTTCTAAAATATGATGTTTTACAAAACAATAAATATGTTTTTAGAATGAGAATAATCTTATCTACATTTTGAACCAAGTTTTATTAAAAATAGAGTAGGTTCAAAATACAATGAATTTTTATTATTATACGGTTCTTAGGCCCGTCTAGGTGTTTCATATTTCTTACAGTCAACTTACTCGTAATATACCTGTCTAATAATATAAGTTTTTATAGACTTTTATTTTATTAGAAAGGTCACTCATATATAGGCCAATAATATTTCAACCAACTATATATAAAATAGTGTTTAAAACTATTTGGGTTGAATATTTATATTAAAAATAAACTAGTTATTAGTTACTAGTGGTTAATAAATTTAACCAAACTTATAATTCTTATATAAAAATAGGAATGTTACATTCTCCCCACCTTGTTTTAAATCTCGTCCTCGAGATTTGGGTTACAATATTTCTTTTAGAGTTATGTTTTTAGTTAATAAGTACAATATTAATGTAGATGACACAGAATTAAAATATCAAATTTTGTGAATACGAGTTGTACAATAAGTAGGGTTCAATGGTTCAACTGAATTAGTTCAAGAAATCGATGACAAATGAATGAGATGAGATGATATAATTTCCAAGGTGACTAGGTTCAAGCAAAAAGATATATGATCAATAGATATTTAAAATGAATGTGAAAGATTTTTTTTTTTATCAATAAAATTCTTTGTCAAAAGAAAGCTTACTTTGATTGGCAACCGAGGAAGACTTAGAATTGACAGGTTCAAAATGAAATAAAAGCATGAAAATGATTTGTCAAATATTAAATTATGATATGAGAAAATCAATGTGCTGAGATGAGTGAATTGCAAAGATACACCAAAAGACAATAGAGTTAGTGTATCATTGTTTAGAGTTCCAAGTTGTTTTAATTGTGAAACAATGTGATAGTATACTATTAGTGACCATATTTTTCATACTATGTCCTAGAGGTCGAAATAAGAATAAGTTGTTTTGGCATGACCAACCATTATATTATATTTGTAAAGCAAATGTAATATATATTATTTGTTACGTATATTTACTATATGTAAATGGTCACCACTTTGAAATAAATATTATTTTAGTATTTTACTATACTATGTAAAATAACTTATATTCACTATGTAATATAGATTACAAAATACCGCAATGAAGTTATTACATTACAAAATATTTTTAGTATTATGATTTTGTAAAAGAAATCACTATTATTTATAATGTTAAATGAAAGTCGTAAATAAAGGTGTAAAAATATTTATTGTACAAAAATAATTTGTAAATATATATCACTTAATGGGTCGATTCTATGTGATTACTTATTTTTATTTTGAAACCATATAACGTTGTAAATATATTTACAAATGTTGTAAATAAGTGAAAACGGGGACTATTCTTATATATTACAATGTTCCCCTAACCCAACGTAGTTGATGACTACCATATTATTCTTATATGGTCATTTTCTTGCCAGTGCGTTACGGTACATAGTTACCACAAAACATGTGATAGACAATTATTTATATAATTTTATTCATCCCTCTAATTTTTTTTATTTGTTTTATGAAAATATGTCTTCTCCTTACAATACAAAGTATATATATTTTTATATGTATATATAAAATATTTTTACATATAATTAAAATTTACTAATTAAGTATGATAACTTAATTTATATATATTAACTAGTCATTATCATGGTTGGATATTGGTTAGTGCTGCCTTGTTTAAGCATAGGTGATCAGTCCATGCCTAACTAAGGCTAGGCTATTCAATACCTGCCCTTGACAATAACCCTAGTACCTAAAAATAATACTAACACTACTATTATTAATATATTATTAATAATAAAACTAATATTAATTATCAATAATAAATAACTGAACATAAATTTAAATAAGAGTATGCCTCAAACATAATTATATATATTCTTCACTTTAATGGTTTAACAAGAATTTTTAAATATAGTAATACTATATTGTAAATTACTTATGTAAGTATATATAATCAATTAAATTTATGTTTTTAAGAAATTCATTGACTTGATATCAAAGAGTCATCGTGTTGCAATAATGCGGTTCACAGTGCAAAAAGCGGAATGATATTTGAGTTTGGATAACAATTCGGAATGAAGCCCTCCAGTGGTCTTCACAAATCAAACGAATCACATGCGCAACAAACAGTGCATGTGTAATGTGACAATCCGAACTTTTCAGGTTAGTAACGTTTAACCTCGTGAACTTAACTCCTCGTTACTTCTCTTCAAAACGTTACATGTTCTGTGTTGTATGATCCGGTAACCGTAGATTTGTGCGTCGGGCCACACAGTGGTGCTCATGTTCGAATGGGCTGCACCCAAAACCGTAGTGGTCCAATAGGGACCCATTATCAAACCTTACATTGCCCACTTACACTTGCAACCGAGAGCCCAACCCGGGCGACCCAACCCAAACCGGAAATCCCCCTCATTAGTAATAAACATGTTAATGGGCTTAGGCCCAATTCGGTTAGGATTAATCACCGCCCTAAACTTGATTGAACGTGCATCTATACTATATTATAATGCAGGAGGGAAGGATTCCCAAAAGTTAAGAACTTCTTCCCCCCTTATTTATAAATAAACCCCTAAAATGAGGGTAAAGTGGTCTTTTAAATCATAATTATTTTTTAGTCCCTCAATCTATTACATTTAAATCCTTGATATTTAACATAATTATGGGTAATTAGTTACACTTCCCCCTCTTTATAATTCAAAAGAATCTTCAATGTTGAAACACACACGTGTTTATTACACTTATTATTTAATACTTTTGCAACATATTTCTTTTTTTTCCTTTGATATTTTCTATTCTTACTATTTAACCTTTATCTTAAACAAAATTTGATTTATATGACATTGGTATCGGATTAATAATTAACTAGAATGTTTATAGTTAATAATTAAATATTTATAAGGTCTTTAAATTTAAAAAAAAATTTAACACTATGTTTGTAGTGATTGTTAATGGGTAAATTTACTCATTTTTAATATAACTTTACCAGCCGCAATATTCCTCCAAGTTTTCTGGTACATGATAATCAAATTAAAATCTATTCTATATAACAAGTTCAGCTCAACTCCAAGATGATAAATCGGCACCGCGGCACTTCATTAATCTGCAAGACGAAAACCGTTAATATGAATTTTTAAAACAAATCAAAGTATATATAATTATTTTGTTCAAAGTAACAATACATATAATTATTATTTCACAGTTGAAAACAAACATTTTAACTAGATACATCAACTCCAAGATGATAAATCGGCACCGCGGCACTTCATAAATCTGCAAGACGAAAACCGTTAATATGAATTTTTAACAAATCAAAGTATATATAATTATTTTGTTCAAAGTAACAATACATATAATTATTATTTCACAGTTGAAAACAAACATTTTAACTAGATACAATTATTATTATTATTTCACATTTGAAAACAAACATTTTAACTAGATACAATTATTATTATTATTTTATGCACGTTTGGTTTTTTTTTTAAGATTGGTAGATTCAAAATAAAATAGATGCAACTAACTTCCTAAACAAAAGGGTGTCAGATTTCAAAATAACCCTAATTCACCTATATATTCCTACTATAAATACATAGTAGGGCACCCATTTCTATTGCTAAACATTTGATAATGGATCCAATTTCGAATCCAGTGATTGCGAAAAAACAATCATATGATGTTGTACTTTCAAAGGTTAGATTGTTAATTCGCATCAATTTATAAATTATGTTTTAATTTTATGCGAATTTTAATATATGTTATTTTTTCGTTTCAGTTGGAAGGTGAACGCGCCGATTTAAACAATCCAGTTGCAGCTCCCGCTTCTAAGGTTTCGATTTTGATTGTTTTATTAATTTTTTCTGTTCAAACATCGATTAAATAACGAGCTGTTCATAATAGGTTGTTCGATTAAATAACAAGCTGTTCATATTAACGATTTTTTTGCAGGATGATGGTGATAAATCTGTTGAGATAATCAGTTACGGTCACATGTTCAGCCCGTACAAGTCTCATCTTCAATGTGAATTTACTGAAGAGGTAATTTTAAGGTTTATTTAATCTTTTTTTAGCTTTTGTATTCAGTTTTTTTCTTTTTTTTAAGGATCGAAAATGTGAAGCTCAAAGGAAGAGATACAAGAGACACTCGGAATGAAAATGGAGTGACGTGGTTGATTTAGATGATTCCAATGACGATGACAAAGCGGAAGAATTTAAAGATAGTGCAGATTCAAACGACAAAACCCGATTAAAAATACCTCGGGTGTCAATTCAGAAGCGGAACAGATATCATGAAGTCTAATATGATATCTAGCAAATGTTTTCTATGTTTTTTTTCTCATTTTCAGTTTGTGTTGGTTGGAAATAATAAAACAACTGTTTAAGATTCTATTTTATGTTTTTTTTTGTTTGATTCTTAATAATAATTCGTGTATTAAAGTATTTTCCACTTAAATAAATGCCAAATATAAGGACTTTTATTTAGAAGCTCATATGAAAAATCAGGGGCAGTGGAAAAAAACGTAATATGAGGGCCCTGAGCTAATTGAAAATTTTAATTAATATAGATAGATTGAAAATTTAAAAAATATAATGAGAGATTAAATAGGAGTGATTTAAGGAGCAATTTTAAAACATGGTGTATTTTAATAACTATGCATTATATATAGCACGTAACCAATATAAAAAATCCCTAAAAAAAGCCCTAATTTAGGTAAGTATCATATTATAAGAAACAGTTACAAGGAAAGTAAATGAAATTGAAACTTGACTAGATACATAATCGAAAGTGAAAAAAATTAGACTGATAAGATAAAAATGTTGATTAGATATTGTTGCATTTTATTAGGGATTATCAGTTATAAATTAGACTCATTGCGAATAAGTTTAGTTATTTAAAAAAAGCTACATCAAGTTAAACTAGATAGTTTCGTATTTGTTGCATTTTTTAGGGGATATTATTTAAAAATTAGACTCATAAGATAATATTACTTTATTTCAAAAAAGCTACAGCAAATTTAAACTAGATCTTCTTGCATTTTTTTAGGGATTATTATTTAAAAACAGCATAAGATAAGATTATGTTATTTTAAAAAAAGCTACAGCAAGTAAACTAGATATTGTTGCATTATAATAGGGATTATTATTTAAAATTTTGACTAATATGGATGAGATCCTTGAGATGTTTAAGCCATATGATTACTAAATTTTTAACCTCGTGATGCAAGTACTTGACATTTGAGCTTTTAGTTTTCAACATTTATGTTTGAGACTTATCTTTCCTTATTTGTGTGCTACTTTATATAACTTTTAATTATGTTTAAGATTATTTTTTCTTATTCGTGTGTTACTTTATTACACCAATGGTTTCTTGAATTACTTGATATTTAAAATTCTAGACATGTGTAACACTTATGACATATATCCACCACAATAATAAAAATATTATACGAATAAGAAAACTACTAGAAATGAGTGCCGCAATGCAAAGTGTTGCCCCCGCCGCATCGCGCGGGCACCCTACTAGTTTTATATACGTATGAAACAAGGAAAACAACACACTTAATCAAACCCTACCCTTCTATCATCATCTTCGTACGGCAGTGGCAACCCCCCCCCCCCCCTCTTGTTCGTGATTGCATCTCGATTAACCAGGTTTCGGTTAGTAATCCTCACTTATTGATTTCATGTTGTGTGATAATGATTGGTTTTATGATCTCATTTAACTGTTGCTTGGACTGATCGTATATTCATATGTGTCGAGTTGTAAGGTTCGTAATTAAAAAGAAAACAGGGTTTCTTCATGCTAAGAGTCACGATAGTGAGAACATGATTAGGTGCATGAACTATGGTGAGAGATTTTGGTGTTATTCGATGTGACTGTTCCTATCGATAATAATGATATAGTCTTTGATTATGGGTATAAAATCCATAATGATGTTATTCATGATTTGCATGAGTTGATTGTTTCCATAGATTGCCTGATTTAGTTGACTTATGGGCCATTGCTATGAATATTAAATGCATGATTGGGACTTTTGTTTGGACCAAACCCTAAACAAGTTATACACGTATTGTTTGGGTTGATAATGGTTAGTGGATTGATTAGATTTGTTGGATGGAATTGTTAATTATTATAAAAGGCTACTGTTGATGATGATCATATTACGAATAGGTATTATTTGCTACTCTGATGATGTTATAATCATGTGAGTGTTTGTTACCATGAATTAATACATTTTGGGTTATTTGCTGAATTGATGTGAATGGGTGTTAAGGGGGCCGCACCTCAGACAAACACATCTGCACATGTTAAACTAATTAGGTTGCGGTGTCTAATTAAAATTGGCACATGAATGTTTGGAGAGTTCTGCATTAAGGGGCTATAATATTTTAATGTCTAGGTATTGTTGCTTAACAGTGGTGCGTGGACAACATTCTACAAAAGAGAACTATATATTGAAAGATATTATATTAATAACCTTTAATCAAGGCCTTTGTAAAATTATAAAGTTAATGGTTTATATGTTATTAATTATAATGATCCAAGTTATATGTGGTACGTGTCTCTCAAATCACTAAATGTTGTCACAAACTAAAGGACCTACTGCAGTGTGTGTTATTGTTACTGTATGATTAAAATGATAAACTTACCACATGAAACACAAGATTGATTGGATGATTAGGATATTGCATGACCCTACATATGTATACTTATAACTACTGTGCTTTAGGTCGCGAGTAACGGATCTAACTGTTAATTAACACAAGACTTACATTATCAAACCGAGCACACTAAGGTGGGTTCACTGTTCTTTTCCAAGCATGCATCCCGGGAAGGGATATTGGGTAACGTTCCCGGGAGGAATGCAGGTTAATGGGATGTTTGTTATTACTTAGTTTCTATTATGTAAGACCCCCTACATCTACCGATTGTTGCCAGGAAGGCAACGAGGTATTTAGTTGATAGCGCTATTAGGATTGGCACCCTCACACCGTGCCGAAAGGACGGGCGTGAACTAATTACCTTGACCACTTGACCACTAGTAGTAATAGCAACAACACTAGATATGGTACTCGCGAAGGACACTTAGGATTGGCGTGGGCAACGCCAGGATTATAGCAACATGGTGGCCTACACGTTCTTAGTAACTAATCACTTCGTCACTACTTTGCTTAACCCTGATGCTTCTTGAAACCGAACCTGCTGTGGAATCGGCTGATGGCAAGTCAGATGAAACCGCATATGTTAGTTGGAATGCAAACTCGACCTTGTGGGACATGTATTCGACACCGATTTTCTTTCTACTATCCTTGATGGCTACAATGCAGTAGTTAGTGTGGACTGGATATCCAGAACTCGCGCGAATGTACCTAGTGGGGAGAAAATTTTGTGTGGTGAATTGTTATTTGTTCTAAAGCGTTAGACTAGTGCAAGGGCTAGCACCATTTTGGCTATGAGGGCCCAGAAACGTCTACGGAGGCATGACCCCACTATATTAGCAACTGTTTCTAATGATAAGGCTAAGGAAAATAGGATCGAGGTTCCACCAATTGTTGTGACTCGTCTCAGTGTGTTGTTCGAGGAACTTCCAGGTTTACTGCCACAACTGTTAGTCAGAATCTCAGTTGATCTCACGCCAGAGGCAGCTCCGAGTACTCGTACTCTTACCATCTTGCACCAGGAGGGTTACAAGAACTGTATAAGCTAATACGAGAACTGTTGGACAGGAACCTAGTTTTCGCTTTGGGGAGCCCCAGTTTCATTCGTGAAGATAAGCGTTTTTGTGCGTGTACTGACTATCGAGAACTCATCAAGGCGACAGTTGGAAACTGTTTGCCTCGACCATGTATTGACAACCTGTCGACTAGTTGTAAGGGACGAACTTTCATTCAAGGATTGATATACGAGCAAACTATTAGCAGATGCAAGTCCAAGGGGAAAATGTTCTTAAAGTGGCTTATCAGACGCAATTCGGCCATACGACTTTGTATTCCATGACCATTGGGGTAATTATCACACCAGCAGCTTTATAGACCATGTGAACCAACCATGCTATTGGGGGACGTTTTGAATCCTTTCCAGGAGAAAAGAGCCTCATGGACAGCTTTGTATCTTATTTGAGAGCTCCTAGGGGAGGAGCCACCCCGCGCGAAGTCTTAATAAATGTAACTTCTGAATTCGAGAGGTAACCTTTTTGGGTCATATAATCAACGAAGTGGGAATGCACGTGAATCTCGCTAAGACCCGTTCGAGGATACAACAATTTCTTGGTCTCGCTTGATGCTATCGCAGATAATCGTAGGATTTTCGGAAGTCGTGCAGCTTAAATCTCTTAACCACGGCCGTGTGCTGTGTTTGTGAAAGACAGGACAGGAGGACGTCTTTTCAGCTTTCGAATCCCAACTCTGCAATGCGCTGAAGCATCGTCCCTACCCGAGGGTGTGGGTGATTCGGTGGTATATCATTATGGTTCGAATCAGAGTCCCAGTTACACGTCGACGCAACGCAAGAGAGTGATGACTTACGTAATGGAGTTCCAAAAAGGAATTGCACGACACACAACCAGTGGTGGAAACCATGGTTTTTGGATTTACTTGGAGGCATTACTTGGACGGTACCAAATGCACCATCTATACCGATCATAGGAGTCTCCGGCATATCTTCGACCAGAAGGAATTGAATATGCGGCAGCGTCGTTGGATCGAGCTTTTTAATGATTATGAATGTGCTATTAAGTATCATCCGGGTAAAGCCAACGTTGTAGCAGATGCTCTCAGTCGCAAGGAACCGAGACAAAAGCGGGGTTGTGCTCTACAGCCTACTATTCACTCTAATCTACCTGCTTATATTCGTTCAGCTCAGATCGAGGCCTTAAAGGAAGAAAACATCGAAGCTGAGGGTTTGCGCGGTATGCAGAAGAAGTTTGAGCAGCGGTCTGATGGTATCCACTACATTATGGAACGGGTATGGGTTCCTTTAATTGGTAACCTTCGAGAGCTAGTGATGGATGAAGCGCATAAGTCCCGGTATTCCGTTCACCCGGGCTCGGATAAGATGTATCAAGGTCTCAGGGTTATGTACTGCTGGCCCAAGATGAAGGCTCACATTGCGACATACGTGAGTAAGTGCTTGACTTGCGCTAGAGTCAAGGCGGAATACCATAAACCTTCGGGCCTACTTCAGCAGCCAGAGATACCCATGTGGAAGTGGGAACAGATCGCCATGGATTTCGTTACAGGATTACCGAGAACACAGGCTGGAAACGATACTATTTGGGTGATTGTTGATCGTCTCACGAAGTCAGCGCATTTTCTGGCAATCAAGGAAATAGATAAGCATTCACAGCTTGCAACAGTCTATCTTAAGGAGGTTGTCTCTAGGCACGGGGTGCCAACTTCTATCGTTTCAGATCGAGATCCGCGTTTTACTTCAGAGTTATGGCAGGCTATGCATAAGTCGTTTGGCTCACGTCTTGATATGAGCACGGCTTACCACCCACAGACCGATGGTCAGAGTGAGCGCACTATTCAGACACTAGAAGACATGTTGCGAGCGTGTGTCATTGATTTTGGGAAAGGATGGGAGAAACATTTGCCGTTAGTTGAGTTCTCCTACAACAGTTATCACACTAGCATCAAGGCAGCTCTGTTTGAAGCATTGTATGGGAGGAAATGTCGTTCACCTCTCTGTTGGGCTGAAGTGGCTGACAGTCAGATTTCAGGTCCTGAGCTGGTATTAGAAACTTCAGAGATGATTGTTCAAATCAGGAAACGTATGGCCGCAGCTCGTGATCGTCAGAAAGCTTATGCCGACAAACGTAGCAAGCTGGTAGAATTCGAAGTGGGTGACCGTGTCATGTTGAAAGTTTCACCATGGAAAGGTGTTGTACGTTTTGGAAAGCGTGGCAAGCTTAATCCACGCTACGTTGGGCCGTTTAGAGTTCTTGAGCGCATCGGTACAGTGGCTTACAAGCTAAAATTGCCTGCTGAGCTGGGTAATGTTCACGATGTCTTCCACGTTTCGCAGTTAAAGAAGTGTTTTGCAGACGACCCGCTAGTGGTACCATATCAAGAGTTGAGGATCGACGACAAGTTGCAGTTTGACGAAGAACCTATTGAGATCATGGATAGGGAGGTCAAAGTACGCAAGCATAGTCGTATTCCGATTGTTCGAGTCCGTTGGAACTCGCAGCGGGGACCGGAGTTCACATGGGAGAGAGAAGATCAAATAAAGCTCAAGTATCCTCACCTTTTTCCTAAGGACAAACCAGAATCTAGTAAAGCTGGTGAATCTCGGGACGAGATTCCTTCTCAAGTTGGGGATGATGTGACACACGAGCAAAATCCGCAACAATCTTGATGCATCACCTCACTTCTTTGCACTTATTTGTCAAATTTCGGGACGAAATTTCTTTCAAGTTGGGGATGATGTGACAATCCGAACTTTTCAGGTTAGTAACGTTTAACCTCGTGATCTTAACTCCTCGTTACTTCTCTTCAAAACTTTACATGTTCTGTGTTGTATGATCCGGTAACCGTAGATTTGTGCGTCGGGCCACACAGTGGTGCTCATGTTCGAATGGGCTGCACCCAAAACCGTAGTGGTCCAATAGGGACCCATTATCAAACCTTACATTGCCCACTTACACTTGCAACCGAGAGCCCAACCCGGGCGACCCAACCCAAACCGGAAATCCCCCTCATTAGTAATAAACATGTTAATGGGCTTAGGCCCAATTCGGTTAGGATTAATCACCGCCCTAAAATTGATTGAACGTGCATTTTATATACGTATGAAACAAGGAAAACAACACACTTAATCAAACCCTACCCTTCTATCATCATCTTCGTACGGCAGTGGCAACCCCCCCCCCCCCCCCCCTCTTGTTCGTGATTGCATCTCGATTAACCAGGTTTCGGTTAGTAATCCTCACTTATTGATTTCATGTTGTGTGATAATGATTGGTTTTATGATCTCATTTAACTGTTGCTTGGACTGATCGTATATTCATATGTGTCGAGTTGTAAGGTTCGTAATTAAAAAGAAAACAGGGTTTCTTCATGCTAAGAGTCACGATAGTGAGAACATGATTAGGTGCATGAACTATGGTGAGAGATTTTGGTGTTATTCGATGTGACTGTTCCTATCGATAATAATGATATAGTCTTTGATTATGGGTATAAAACCCATAATGATGTTATTCATGATTTGCATGAGTTGATTGTTTCCATAGATTGCCTGATTTAGTTGACTTATGGGCCATTGCTATGAATATTAAATGCATGATTGGGACTTTTGTTTGGACCAAACCCTAAACAAGTTATACACGTATTGTTTGGGTTGATAATGGTTAGTGGATTGATTAGATTTGTTGGATGGAATTGTTAATTATTATAAAAGGCTACTGTTGATGATGATCATATTACGAATAGGTATTATTTGCTACTCTGATGATGTTATAATCATGTGAGTGTTTGTTACCATGAATTAATACATTTTGGGTTATTTGCTGAATTGATGTGAATGGGTGTTATGGGGGCCGCACCTCAGACAAACACATCTGCACATGTTAAACTAATTAGGTTGCGGTGTCTAATTAAAATTGGCACATGAATGTTTGGAGAGTTCTGCATT
This sequence comes from Helianthus tuberosus, assembly GCA_030545235.1. Lineage (NCBI taxonomy): Eukaryota > Viridiplantae > Streptophyta > Magnoliopsida > Asterales > Asteraceae > Helianthus > Helianthus tuberosus. The sequence continues at coordinate 17,854,970 of CM060449.1, read as the reverse complement.
AAGGGGCTATAATATTTTAATGTCTAGGTATTGTTGCTTAACAGTGGTGCGTGGACAACATTCTACAAAAGAGAACTATATATTGAAAGATATTATATTAATAACCTTTAATCAAGGCCTTTGTAAAATTATAAAGTTAATGGTTTATATGTTATTAATTATAATGATCCAAGTTATATGTGGTACGTGTCTCTCAAATCACTAAATGTTGTCACAAACTAAAGGACCTACTGCAGTGTGTGTTATTGTTACTGTATGATTAAAATGATAAACTTACCACATGAAACACAAGATTGATTGGATGATTAGGATATTGCATGACCCTACATATGTATACTTATAACTACTGTGCTTTAGGTCACGAGTAACGGATCTAACTGTTAATTAACACAAGACTTACATTATCAAACCGAGCACACTAAGGTGAGTTCACTGCTCTTTTCCAAGCATGCATCCCGGGAAGGGATATTGGGTAACGTTCCCGGGAGGAATGCAGGTTAATGGGATGTTTGTTATTACTTAGTTTCTATTATGTAAGACCCCCTACATCTACCGATTGTTGCCAGGAAGGCAACGAGGTATTTAGTTGATAGCGCTATTAGGATTGGCACCCTCACACCGTGCCGAAAGGACGGGCGTGAACTAATTACCTTGACCACTTGACCAATGCCTAAATAGAGGCATTGGGGATTGGGCATTCACATCGTGTATATATAAGACCCCTTACATCTACTCGAGGTTGTTAGTTGAACTAATTACCTTGACCACTTGACCAATGTCTTGATAGAGGCATTGGGGTTGGGCATTCATATCTTGTAGCCATTTCGGTAATCGAGTAATAACAACATCAAATCATCAAAACTACGAAACAACATATCATCTTGTTAACTGTTTTACACATGTGACTGGTAACAAAACTTTGAACTCACCAGCGTAGTCTGACACACTTGTTTGCATGCTTGTAGGTCGTTAGCTGAGATACTTTGGGACTTGCTATCTGGAGCAGCTGGAGTGGGCATGGTCTTGCTGGACGTATTTATTTTATTGGTTTAATGATACATTACTTTGGTTTTAAAACTGGTTAACTTTGCTTCTGCTGATACTTTGGTTTTCATTTAAACTCACATACAGTATTTTATTTACAATTAAGTACTTTATCATTTAATTGAATGCGTTTGATATAATTAGTGGCTCGTTGTTGGATCGTCGCACTCCTAGTAGGGACATACCCTAGGTGGGAATTTGGGGGTGTGACATGTAATGTGTGAATTTACCAAGAAATGAAATAGATCAATATTTGCTACTATGAAAGAAATCCTCATGGTATGATGATCATTAGGGAAAGTAGAAACACGAAAGTCAACTTATTATATGCAGAAATCAGAATTTCAACGAAAAAAATATAAAAACTTCTATCTGGAATTTCGTGTGATAACCGTTGTTAAGTGACATTACCAAGGAATGTTGAATAAAATGAAATAGGGAATTTGCAAAGGTATGTGACTTTTTTTGTAGTGCTAATAATTATGATTATGATTAGACTGTGCACCGATGGTTGTGAAATATTGTGCCAACGTACCTCAGCGAGATTCATGTCGTTTGTAGGATCGCGTGGCAAAGTGCTTCTTTTTTATTAGTAGTTCTTCTGCTGACGGAATTAGCATTGGTGTTATCGTGCCCAATTTATATTTTCCAAAGGTCTTGCCTTGGAAGTCGTGTGTATATTTTAAGTTTCATGTGTTTTCTTGTGCATTAGCACAACTTTACATGCTTTTTACTTGCGTTAATAGTCTATGGTAACGCATTTGGAAATTTTTACACTTTTGATGGTATCCCAATTTAATTGGTTTCTATTGTTATTATTGTCGTTCGAGTTACGAGGTAGATGATCAAACGAAATAATGTTTGATATCTGAAAAGAGATTCTTGATAAAGAAATCTAGACACATATGCTTGTGCTTTATTCCAAATTGACTTTTGGAATTTCTTATAGATATACATATCTATATAATCACATATTTCATATGCTATAATATACATACCCTTTATAAGGTCAATGTATTTAACAGATTCATATTTCCAAAGCAAGTCAGATATCAGGCCATGATACTATTTAGGGAAAACTTGTCACTTGTTTGACATATTATATACCCCGTCTTATCCGGTTCTCACCGGAGAGGTAACCTCAGTATATCCGAACAAGCTGGAGAGTCTGCTACACCATACCCAGTCTTGCCGGAGAAAATTTTCTATTTCCCATAAATAGTATCTTTTCAAAATTTTTAAAAGTGCCTCTCTTAATAGGGCTTTTATCCAGAATCAAGGAAATTTGTATTCCCGTAACATATCTTATTCTAGACCAAGTAATATCAATAAGCAAGAATTAATAGCAATTAAGTGCTATTGCCTACAATGTTTTAATCGTCATTCTTACGGCATACCAAAATCCATCATACTTTATTTACACAATTACTTAGCTTATCTCGAAGCTTATACTAAGGCATCTTTTCTTAAGTTCAAGTCTAAATACTATCCTGTGTGCTACCATAAATTATCAAGTTCCTAACTCTTCGTTTTAAATTTAGGTATTTTATTACAACACCTAATGGCTTAAACAAGCGGCTCTGATACCACCTTCTGTCACGACCCCTGACCCACCCTGGACGGAATCGGGAGCCGCGAACAGCCAAGTGGTACCGGTGATTATTTTAAAAATGTTGCAGCGGAAATTTCATCAGGACCGTGAGTTAGGAAAAATATCAGAGTTTAGAAAACACCGGATTTTATTTATTAAATAGATGGGATAAACCCATGTTTTACAAAGGTAGCTTTAATAAGGGATAAACCCAATTACATAAAACAATATTTCTTAATTTGATTTAATTATTAAAATAAGCCACTTCTTGAAGCCTTTCCGTGCCGTATCCATCTCTTACTCCAATCTACTGTAATTACCCGAAACGCGTTTTAAAAAGGTTTTGTCAGTAGGAAATACTGGTGAATCATTCTTTTTATGAAAACGACGCGTTTGTTATAATTTACAGTATTAAGAGCGATTACAATGTTTCCATATATCAACCAACTACCCACAGTATTTGTCACTCGAACATCCTTCGGTAGCCTCTGAGCCCGATGGTGTCTGTGACTATGGTCATATCACCCCTTGGCTAACTCGTTATCCAATGGTGACGGTTATCAAGTAATGTATACAAAACCCCACATACCGGCTGTAATTTGGTGATTACAAAGACTTAATCCCTGTAACTATAATTTTAAAATAAACTTGCTTTTGAAAGTAATTTGATAAAAAGAGAATGACTCACATTATAAGCATGCAGATTTATACGGGCAGAGCTTAGCCTATTGATTAGTCTTGTAACCTAGTGCACACGAACTCGGTAATTAACTAATACAACATTTACGATAATTCACGAGATTAAACTCTCACAACGAATGACAAAGTGAAATCACTTAAACATCCATCGGATTCACAACGAATGATAGAGTATTCCCCGAATTCGGGTGGTACTCAAACATCCTGTCGGAATCACGACTAATGATAAAGGATATTACTTAAACATCCAGTCGGATAGTTTCAATCGATCGGACATTGAATCGTGGCAGCGATCGAGTTAATACCCTGTATCGTAGCAGCGCCTCGCTAATTTGAGGGTAATATTCGAATTTGGACAGTATAACTTTGTTTCTGAAAGAAACTTTTGACACAAGAGGATTGCTCGTAGCTTGCTCTATTTATAGCTGAAACTTGTGTCTCACGCGGCCCGCGTGAGCCTTCTCTTGACCTTTACGCGGCCCGCGTAGCCGCCTAATCTACGCGTAGGGTTGCTGGGTCATTAGTAGGTGTGCCACGTGGATGATACGTGAATCCGGATACTTATCCGGTCAAACTAAAGGTTGACGCGACCCGCGTGAACTCCCTCCTTTTCCTTACGCGGCCCGCGAGAAGACCACAATTATTGATTTCTTTATTTTTGATATGGATTGGGGTTTCAGGGGTCCGGGTTTTTACTTATGGATCAATTTGGGACATTTTTTAATATAATTTTTGTTATGGGTCATTTTCTGAGCGTACATATCTTGATCAATATCCTGCTTTTAATTGTTTATTTGTGACCAGGATACTGGACGGGGATATTGCTAACATCCTGTGTGATATCCTGAGGTTGGTTGAATTAACCACGTGCAGGTTAAAGGCTGGGGTTTGCTAACGGTCAGATGGACTTCATCTCCTCAAGACTTGGGCATGTTTGTTATGGGAGAGACGTTGAACCCGAAAGACTAGGTCTACAACGTTCGAGTGAGGAATATTCGCTGGATCTCGGTTATTTAGGATAGTTTGTTATATTTGTTTTACTATAAATAGATGGGGGCGGATCAGATTAAGGCACGCAACTTTCACATTTTCAAACACTTTCTCTCTAGCTCTCTACAAACACTACACACAAACACTTGTATTCAAATCACATTGTAACTCCTAGTTGATTCGCTCTACATCCTGCACTGTATCCTGATATTTGAAGCCATAGAAGAACAAGGCAGCTGCGATTTTCAGCTCCCGAGGTTTTGTGCCGGCGATCTAGATTGATCAAGGGCTTTCCTCGTACATCACGTGTCAACCTTTACTTTTCTGCTCATTGTTTGATCACAGATACAACTCTATATCTTGAGCCGTATCCTGAAATTGTTTTTATAACTAACTTGGTTAACGTATTTTTCACACATAATTTTAGCACACTACCTCACTTAACTAATTTGATCACTAAATTGCTTCGGTAATTTTTGACCAAAACAATTTGGCGCCCACCGTGGGGCAAGTGGTGCTATTTTTGCTAAAAATTTTAGTAAAATCATTATTCGGTTTTCTATTGTCAAAACTTTTTTCTAACTTATTTTCAATGGCTTCGAGATCAAAATGAGCTCCTCCACTATGTCCGCTACGACTTCTGCTACTACCGGTTCGGTGCTTCCACCACCTCCTCTAAGGATGCCAGTTCCTTCACAAATTCAGGATGTTATCTCTACTCGGAGTGTTCAGGGATCTGCTCTCGTTTTAGCCTCTAATGATGAAATTCTAACTTTATTTGGAAGTGTGCAGGAAGGAATAAATGAGGAAGCAACAGGAAACTAACCAAATGCTGTTAAGAGAAATACAACTCTTAAAAGCTAGCTCGAGTAGACCTGCTGAAGAAACTGTCACTCCTATACAGCCCAGGGCTTTGAACTTCAGTTCCGCAGTTTACACTGAGGATAACAGGGGGAATATCGTCCCAAGCCATTCTCAGAATCGTACCCCTGAGATACCCTCCTCGGTCAGAATGTCGACTGTGAGGAGTTCAGGATATGCTTTAGGATATGGCCAAAATCCTCAGATCGGTAATGTGTCAAATAATAATATTCTTGCTACTGACAACAATGGGTCTTTGTAGGATGCAGGTATGACGTCAACGTTTACCAGGGAGCTCCAGAAATTGAAGGACATGATATCCAGTGTACCTGGAGTGGTCCAGCCAATTCCGGAAGTATCCCAAGACAGCCACAGGATATCCCGCTTTGCGTATCCTATCTGTGATGCTGTAATCCCAAAAAGATTTCAGACTCCCAACATGAAACTGTATGACGGGACTACAGATCCTGAAGAGCATATTGCCTAGTACAGGGAACGGATGGAAATCAATCATATGCCTCCAGATCTCAAGGAAGCATGCTTATGCAAGGGATTCGGTTCTACCTTGACAGGATCAGCCTTAAAATGGCTGTTAAACGTCCCTCCCCACTCAATTACTTCATTTGCTCATTTGGTTAATTTATTTAACAGTCAATTTTCTTGTAGTCGGAGTTTTGAGAAACTAACCAGTGACCTTTACAGGATAACTCAAAGATCTCAGGAATCCTTGAGGGATTATGAGAACAAGTTCAGTCGAGAATCCTTGGATATCCCACATCTTGATGTTGCAACAGCTGTGCAAGCTTTTAAGATGGGGTTACAAAAGGATTCTCAGTTTTATCAGGATCTTGTAATGAATCCCTGCAGGAATCTCGACGAAGCTCGTAACAGGGCTCTGAGATATATCCGTTTGGAAGATGACAAGAAGATGCAAGAGAGGATGAATTCTACCTCAACCTACGAATCAACCAACAGGAAATCAGAATCCTCGTATAAGACATATCGCTCCAAGCCATATGGCAGAAATGATAACAAGAAAGTGAATGCTGTTGAAGACGAGGATCCTGAAGAATATCTTGACTTATCTGAATACTGCTTTTCTGTTAATATACCTGAGTTAATGTATGCTATGCAGGGTTTAGGGGACAAAGCTCGGTGGCCTCGAAAGAACCAGCAAAAAGCTGATTGGAAGGATAAATCCAAATGGTGTGCCTTCCATGAAGACTTCGGACATATGACCGAGGATTGCATTGCTTTAAGGAAAGAAATAAGTTACCTGTTAAGCAAAGGGTATCTGAAGGACTTGCTGGGAAGAAAGAAAAATAAAGGGCATGATCCCGAGAAGGATCCTGAACGAGCAGCATCACCCCCAGCAGATGCCAAGATAATTAAATTTATTTCAGGAGGATCCGACATTTGTGGGACTTCGTATTCGGCGGCTAAGAGACATGCAAAGGAAGCCAAGAGTGAAAGGGGAGACAAACCAGTCAGGATGACTACCCTCACAACTGATAAAGTGATCACTTTCGATAGTGATGACAGGGATACTGTTCATGATCCTCACCATGATGCTTTGGTAATAACATTATATGTGGCTAACCATTTTGTACGCAGGATATTGGTGGACAACGGTAGTTCTGTCAATATAATTCAGCTGGAAACATTGAAAAGGATGAATGTATCTCCGATGGACATTACTTCGAAGTCCACTGTGCTCGTTGGTTTCAGTGGAGAAGCTAGAAATACTGTATGAGAGATAAAGTTACCAGTATATGTTGAAGGGGTCAACTCGATACAACGCTTCTGTGTGATGGACTCCTTATCCTGCTATAACATAATACTAGGCAGGCCATGGATCCATGACATGAAGGCTGTGCCTTCGACTTATCACCAATGCATCAAGATTCCAACCCCTTGGGGGGTCGTCAAAGTTGATAGTGATTAGCAGGAGGCGAAGGAATGCTACACATCCTCGATGAAATCCTCGACCAAGCCTAATCCAGCATAGCAATTAAAGATGCGGGCCCAGGATACCTTGGAAGCTTCGGAGCAGGATGTGAAGAAAGTTATCCTGGATCAGGATAATCCTGATATCTCGGTGCTCGTCGGAACCAATATCCCTCGGGGTATTGAAGAACAATTAACTGACTTTTTGAAGTGCAGGATGTCAACGTTTGCATGAAAGCATGAGGATATGACAGGTATATCCAAAGACATTATTACTCACAAGCTTGGAATTGACAGGTCGTTCAAGCCTGTTCAGCAAAAAAGAAGGAAGTTTGCTCCTGAGCGAAATATAATCATCCAAGAGGAGGTTGAAAGATTGTTGAAGTCCAAAATGATCAGAGAAGTCAAGTTCCCAAGATGGTTGGCAAATGTGGTCGTAGTGCAAAAGAAAAATGGGAAATGGAGAGTCTGTGTAGATTACACAGACTTGAATAAGGCTTGTCCTAAAGACCCATTCCCCCTTCCTCATATCGATGCAATGGTGGATGCTACTGCTGGGCATGAGATGTTAACGTTCATGGACGCATCCTCAGGATTTCAGCAGATTCAAATGGAGCCTTCGGACCAGGAGGATACTGCTTTCATGACACCAACAGGTATTTATTGCTATACTGCTATGCCTTTCGGTTTGAAAAATGCAGGTGCAACATACCAGAGATTGGTGAACATGATGTTCAAAGATAAGCTGGGGGACACCATGGAGGTATATATTGACGATATGGTGGTGAAATCTAAAAAGGCTGAGGATCACCTCCAGGATATCAAGGGAGCATTTGATATCCTGGATCAGTATAACATGAAGCTGAATCCTGCTAAGTGCCATTTCGGAGTGGGGGCAGGAAAGTTTCTAGGATATATGGTGACGAAAAGGGGGATAGAGCCAAGCCCGGAGCAGATTAAAGCTATCCTGGATATAAAATCACCCTCGAATATGAAGGATGTTCAACGGTTAACAGGCCGAGTAGCAGCATTGAACAGATTTATTTCAAGATCCTCAGAAAAATGCAAGGAATTCTATGATATCCTCAAGAAGAATAAGAAGTTCGAATGGGGAGCAAAGCATGAAGCAGCCTTGCAGGATTTGAAGCAATATCTCTCGACTGCACCTCTATTGATGAAGCCAGAAAATGGTGAACCACTATCCCTATACCTCGCTGTATCAGGGAATGTTGTAAGTGTCGTTCTTATAAAAGACCATGAAGGTCAGCAATATCCTGTCTATTATGTTAGTAAAAGTCTATTAGATGCTGAAACTAGATATTCTCATTTAGAAAAATTGATATTAGCCCTAGTTATGGCATCGACAAAGCTTAGACATTATTTTGAGACACATAGGATCCATGTTAAAACCAATTATCCTGTTAAAAACGTGCTTAGGAAACCGGAGATGTCAGGTAGGATGGCCAAGTGGTCAGTGAAATTGAGTGCTTATGACTTAGTATATGAACCTAGAAATGCCATAAAGTCTCAGGCTTTAGCTGACTTTGTGGCTGATTTCAGTAGTGACATTCAAAATGAAGTAGATTTAGAAGTACAGCAGCTAAGAGAAAACTTAGAATGCTGGACATTATATACTGATGGTGCATCCAATTGTTAGGGGTGGATTTCTAAGTAATCAGTGATCCTTAATTGCCGTTGGGCTTAGTGATCCTTACTTCTGTATGAACTGGTGATCCTCAGAAGTGCTTCAGGATCAGGATCATGGATCACTATAAGGATCCTTGTACTAACGGTTGTCTACATTGAATTCGAAATTGTTTTGCAGGAGTATCAATTTGGACTTGGTCTTGGCGATATTCCTGGAGTATATTCCTTGAAGTATTTCGCACGTGCTTGGCTGAAAATGGACGTTATGGAGTCGTGGAGGACTTGCACGATTTGCGGAATGTTAGTTAGAATAGATATTTTCTATTTTTAAAGGGGTAGCGAGCTAATTAGAAAACACTTGGCTAATTTTGGCTACACACACACTCGTACAACTGCTCTCACCAGCTCTCGCTAACTCACTTGGCGATTACACATTTTCATACACAATACACTATAGTGATCCTTTTACTTAGCTCGCTATCATCCGAAGTTGTATTACATTTCGTGTTTAATTTGAGTTGGTGATCGGTAGTTTCCATCACCCGAGGTTTTTTATGCCGGAGATCATTCATTGATCAAGGGCTTTTTCCTCGTATAAATCTTCGTGTCACTTGTTCATTACATTTCATAGTGATCCTTATTGTTGTTCATCAATTCAAGCATCATATCCCACAACAGAAAGTTTGGTTACATTGTCATTGCTTGATTTTTGACCAAAACAGTTTGGCGCCCACCGTGGGGCAATTGGTGCTTCATTCCTAAGAAGATTCATATCTTTGCGGTCATTTCGGTTCATAACAACCAGGCAGATGGCTTCCTCAGCGAAGAACGCCTCAAACTTGATACCATCATTCAGTTCTTCACAAGGCGTTCCTCATTTGCCTCCACCACCTTCTGGATCCCAGAATGTAGGTCCGGCTAGGGGAGGATCTAGTCGCCTAATCCTTGTGTACAAACCAACCCGGTTGTGCGGAATCCAACCGAGATAGCAAACCGAGATAGAACACGCAAATAATCAACACACAAGACTCAACGATTAACACCACTTGTATTAAACGTATGAAAGGTCCGGTTACAGCTCAATGTTTACAAATCAGTCCTGTAAACTCTCTAAGTGTGTGTGTGTTCTCTGCTAACTGTCATCCTTTTAAATGAACACAACACACGGGTATTTATACCCAAACACAGCAGGTCCGGTCGAAGGATCATGCAGACCGGTCGAAAGATCATCTTTCGACCAGGAACAGCTCGAATGATCAACATGTACTACGAAAGATGGGATCTTTCGTGGTCCATCTATCGAAAGCTATCTATCGAGCTCATCATCGAAGGATATAAGTGATCCTTCGATGACACATCCTTCGAACCAAACAAATTACAAACATAATGTTGACTGTTTGGCCAAGTCAAACCGGAGGATGGTTGACTTGGTCAAACTTACAGACTAACAAAGACATCGTTCAGTAACAAGACAAAATACAGACAAAGTACAGACACAAGTGCACCAACAAACTCCCCCTTGGCTGTAGCTTTGTCTGGCTGTAGCTTTGTCTCGATCTTTGTCTCGATCTTTGACGTCCTTTCAAGTCTTCCATGTCGGAGGATCTTTAAAGTCTTCACGTCTTGAAAGCAGAGAGTGTGTTGACAAACTCCCCCTTAACATAAGCTCCCCCTTGAGTTATGCTCGTGAAATACTTGTTCGTTATGAAGTGAGATCCTTGTGGTATTAATGATGGTCAGCGGCAACTCGATCATCTTCATCACTTGAGCGCCTTCACGTCGTGTCTTCATTCCGAAGCTTGTCAACGACCATGTTCTCCTTGCCTTTAGAATCTGCACATGCAAGAAATCTAAACGCGTAATGAGAACAACTGCTTGAAATTAACATAAACAAACGACACACGTGTGACCATAGTTTAAACAAACACCATCCGACAGTTTGAAAGTTTAAAATATTTTATCAATTTCAATTTTAACTTTCAACACTTGCAAATTTCGACCGTTTATGAAGATTTAGTCATTTTCGGTTTTCGTTCAGGTTTCAAGTAACGACGACTCGAGCTCCAACATCGTACGATCGAAAAAAAAGTAGAAATAAAATCTTTTTGGCTTTTATAAAGTTTATGTTAAAACACACATAAAATCTTTTTGGTATTTTTGAATATTTCAAATGTAAAGACTGAAAGCAATAAATAAATATATACAAACATTCTTTTTGTGAGTTTCGAGGGTAAGAGAATCATATCAGTGTACGGTCATGCCAAAACGTTCTTGTTGTTCTTTTAGTTAACATTAAGATAAGCATCCTATAAAGATTATCGGTATTGTTGTCCACATAAACTCAACTTATCATTTGTAATCATGGCGAGGGGATACGTTAAGGTATGATTTATACTTACCGACCGGTGTTCATCCACATCACGACACATTCCCGTATCAAGGTATGCACGAGGGTTCATCTTACCGGTGAGTATACCGATTATCATCTGTTTGACCGTATATGATGTGAGATACTCACTTATTTTGATTGAAAACAAGCCCTATGTGATAGAATCACTTATTGATGAGGAACTTGATTTTCATATGCATGAGGGCACAGGAGTAAGTCCGTGAACAGGTCAGTACTTTCGTACAGCAGAGAGACGAACTTGACTCCCGGAAAGAATTTGTGATATTTTATCACTTATTTTGTTTGGACATGTGATTGTTTATCACTTATTGAGGTCGAATGCAATATGTACACGTATGTATGGTATCATGGAAGATCTAGACTTGTGTCCCCGTTATTTTTCGGTAAAAGATACAACCATGATACCCAGATGATAAGCAGCATAAAGACCGAATATCTCAGAACCTCGGCAATCTCTCAAACGAAATTTCGGTACCAAGACCATATGCCAATGAATGGTTCCCACCCAGTCTTCAGTCGATTTAAGTTTATATCACCCTGCACACTTTAAAATGATTGTGAGCCTACCGATACATCTTATATAGAGCTGCTTATCGTTTTTCATTTAAGGTTTAAAGAGGTTTGGACAGACCACTGATGTACTATCATTTTCTCTTTTGCTTGCCAGGAAACTCATTTTTGCTTTTCTATTGTTTTTGTGTTTTTGAAATTTTTCGATGTTTTTGGATTTTCAAATTTGGATTTACTCCCCCTAAAATCAATAAACTAAGACAAATTTAAAACACAAAGGTATTTACAAAAAAAATGATTTTCCGATGTTGGTTAACTCATGTTTCACCTCAATGCCGTTTACCAAAATTAATTTTTAATCTGAAAAGATTTATCGAATTTTGGAAAAATCAGTTGGCATGTCGGTTTGCGGTGCAGACCAAGACAGCATTGTCTGGCCAAAGAGTGCTGTACGAGATAACAATAATTCATACAGCAGCTTAAATATCGACAAGTATAGGAGAGATTAGAAATTCAAAACCGTATCCTGCAACTGCTTCGTGCATTGCCAGGAATCTGAGTGCTCTCCCAAACTGGATATCCACCAGGTGTGGATTTCAAAGTCGATTTTGTAGCTACTGAAATCCCTTCACAGCAACAAGATCATAGACCTCTGGGTCCGGCTGGTCTTCCACATTGCACCAGCGAAGGTCTTTCTCTTTCTCTTTCAGAAGTAGTGTGCGGTTGTTCAATCCATGCCAAGGCATCCGCACACCCGGTTTAGTTTGTTCAACAAACACATTTCCTTTAATCACACCATGGAGAAATGTACACTGCACGTTCATCTTCTTGATTTTGAACATCAGACGTGCTGCAGGTGCGTACAATTCATTGAATCTATCTTGTTGACCCGATCAAAAACCATAACAGTGTACGGTCATGCCAAAACGTTCTTGTTGTTCTTTTAGTTAACATTAAGATAAGCATCCTATAAAGATTATCGGTATTGTTGTCAACATAAACTCAACTTATCATTTGTAATCATGGCGAGGGGATACGTTAAGGTATGATTTATACTTACCGACCGGTGTTCATCCACATCACGACACATTCCCGTATCAAGGTATGCACGAGGGTTCATCTTACCGGTGAGTATACCGATTATCATCTGTTTGACCGTATATGATGTGAGATTCTCACTTATTTTGATTGAAAACAAGCCCTATGTGATAAAATCACTTATTGATGAGGAACTTGATTTTCGATGCATGAGGGCACAGGAGCAAGTCCGTGAACAGGTCAGTACTTTCGTACAGCAGAGAGACGAACTTGACTCCCGGAAAGAATTTGTGATATATTATCACTTATTTTGTTTGGACATGTGATTGTTTATCACTTATTGAGGTCGAATGCAATATGTACACGTATGTATGGTATCATGGAAGATCTAGACTTGCGTCCCCGTTATTTTTCGGTAAAAGATACAACCATGATACCCAGATGATAAGCAGCATAAAGACCGAATATCTCAGAACCTCGGCAATCTCTCAAACGAAATTTCGGTACCAAGACCATATGCCAATGAATGGTTCCCACCCAGTCTTCAGTCGATTTAAGTTTATATCACCCTGCACACTTTAAAATGATTGTGAGCCTACCGATACATCTTATATAGAGCTGCTTATCGTTTTTCATTTAAGGTTTAAAGAGGTTTGGACAGACCACTGATGTACTATCATTTTCTCTTTTGCTTGCCAGGAAACTCATTTTTGCTTTTCTATTGTTTTTGTGTTTTTGAAATTTTTCGATGTTTTTGGATTTTCAAATTTGGATTTACTCCCCCTAAAATCAATAAACTAAGACAAATTTAAAACACAAAGGTATTTACAAAAATGATTTTCCGATGTTGGTTTTACTCTTGCTTGACCTTAATGCCGTTTACCAATAATAAATAGTCAAATCTTGATTTGTCAAATGCTTTGGTAAAAAGGTCGGCACGTTGGTCATCGGTGTGGACGTAAGCAACATCGATTAGCCTTTTCTCAAAGCAATCACGTATGAAGTGATACTTAATGTCGATGTGCTTAGTCTTTGAATGCTGCACAGGATTTTTAGTGATCTGTAAGGCAGCAGAATTATCAACGTAAATAGGAGTAGTTAGGAATTCAAAACCGTAGTCGCGCATTTGTTGTTGGATCCATAGGACTTGGGAGCAACAACTTGAGGCAGCAATGTATTCAGCTTCGCATGTTGATGTAGCGACGCATGTCTGCTTCTTGCACTGCCATGTGACTAGGCGATTTCCCAAAAACTGACATCCAGCCGTTGTGGATTTGCCGTCGATTTTGCATCCGCCAAAATCAGAATCACTGAATGCGATCAAGTCAAAGTTATTATCCCTAGGGTACCATAGACCGGTGTCAGGGTAACCCTTCAAATAACGAAAAATCCTCTTTACAGCTGCAAGATGTGAGGCCTTCGGGTTGACTTGATATCTGGCAAGCAGGCACGTTGGGTACACTATATCTGGTCTTGATGCTGTGAGGTACATAAGAGATCCGATCATCGCGCGGTAGAACGAGGGGCTAACAGCTTCACCCTTCAAGTCTGGAGTAATTCCGTGATTTTGCGGCAATGGGGTACCGATGGGCGTTGCATCAGACATCTGGAACCGGCTCAAGATGTCACCAACATATTTAGTCTGATGGATGAATATCCCAGACTCGGTTTGTTGTACTTGTAGGCCCAAAAAGAAAGTCATTTCCCCCATAGCACTCATCTCGAATTTATCCTGCATAATGCGCTCGAAATTCCTACACAAAACATCATTAGTAGAACCAAAAATAATATCATCAACGTATACCTGTACCAGTAGAAGATCTCCATCTTGTTCTTTGATGAAAAGAGTACAATCGATAAGACCTCTGCGAAATCCATTCTCCAGCAAATAATTAGATAAGGTTGCGTACCAAGCTCGCGGTGCTTGATGTAGACCATAGAGAGCTTTGTTGAGCAACCAAACCCGATCGGGATGGATAGGATCTTCAAAACCTGGAGGCTGTTCGACGTACACCTCTTCTTCAACCACACCATGTAAGAATGCACTTTTCACGTCCATCTGGTATACCTTGAAACCTTTGAATGAGGCATAAGCCAGAAAAATCCGAATTGCTTCTAGACGTGCAACAGGTGCATACACTTCGTTGTAGTCGATCCCTTCTATCTGACGAAAACCTTGAACGACTAGCCTTGCTTTGTTCCGGATAACGATCCCACGGTCATCCTTTTTGCATTTAAACACCCAACGGGTACCAATCTTCTTGTATCCAGCAGGTTTCTCTACGAGTTTCCAGACACCAAGCTTCTGGAATTGTTGCAGTTCTTCCTGCATCGCTTCAACCCATGAGCTATCTTTCAAAGCTTCTTTCCAAGTTCTTGGCTCTTCCTGTGAAACATAACACGCGAAGGACCAATCGTTTTGTTGCCCGGATTCTCGGATAGTTGCATACAAGCCTGCATTGTTGTTGTTCCGCAACATGTTTCTTGTTTGAACGCCACTTTGCACATTTCCGATGATGTTTTGTTGAGGATGGGTATTATGAATCCTTGTCTCTGGATTATCTTGAACTGAAATATTTGTACCCAGATTGTTGAGATTGAGATCAACAATCAATTCAAGACCCGGAATTGACGAAGAGGATGATGCAGAAGTTTCAGTTGTTCTAGGGACATCCACTGGAGGTGTACCCTCTGAAATACCATGAACTGCTGTTGGAGCTTCTTGATCTGCATCGAGAAATTCATCATCCTCTGAAGATTCGTTCAAGTCGGTAGCATCGTGAAAATCCTCATTGTCGAGAGCATTGTTGTTCACTGAAGATGGTTCTTGCTTGACAATAATGGGACGAACCAACGGTGAATCTGTTGCATTGTCACTCTCGAAAAACATCCTTGCCGCAGCACTTTCTTCAACGGCTTCGACATTGATCGAATTGAAAAAGTCATCGTACTCAAACATCCAAGGCTGACCAGGATTTCTAACCGGTAAAGTGTGCCTTTGTACTCTGACTTCAGACCATTCCTCGACCCTTTTAGTCTCTAGATTCCAGACTCTTAAGTTCGGGGTGGAATACCCAAGAAAGTATCCCTCAATTGCTCTTGCCCCAAACTTTCCATTAGGATCGATTATTGTGCATGGAGCTCCAAACGGTTCAAGATATGACAAGTCTGGTTTCCGTTTGTTAATAAGCTCAAAGCAGGTCTTGTTGTGCCTTTTGACTGTAAGGACTCGATTCAACGTGTAACATGCACAGGACACAGCTTCAGTCCAGAATGGAATGGGCAGCTGCGATTCTACCAACATAGTCCTAGCAGTCTCGATCAATGTGCGGTTCTTACGTTCAGCGACGCCATTCTGTTGAGGAGTATAAGCTGCACTAAATTCGTGAAGAATACCTTTTGAAGTGCAAAACTCCGCCATGGCATGATTTTTGAATTCAGTACCATTGTCGCTACGTATCCGCCTAACCTTCAACTTATATAGATTCTCAATCTGAATGATCAAGTTTTTGATAATATCGAAGGTTTCACTCTTGTGTGCCATGAACGCCACCCAAGAAAATCTTGAATAATCATCAGTTATCACGAGGCAATATTGATCATTCCTAATGCTTTTGTGCTTGACAGGACCGAACAAATCCATGTGCAAACGTTCAAGAGGAACAGCCACCGTGTTGACTTTCTTTGTAGGGTGTCGCTTCTTCGTTTGTTTTCCTTTCTGGCACGAAACACAGACGTCTTGAAGATGAAAGTTTTTAAGAGGAACACCATTCACCAATTCATTTGACACCAAATGATTCATTTTGCGTAAGTGAATGTGACCCATTCGTCTGTGCCAAGAGATTGTGTCTTTTTCTGTGGCTTTTGAAACGAAACAAGTTGCTTGTGCAGACGTTGTGATAGCTTGGCTCATATCAAGGACATACAGATCATTTATCCTTGGAGCCGACAAAAGAATCCATTCTTTTGGAATCTTGAAGCCGGGTTTCAGCACATAACATCCATTAGCATCAAAGTGTACTGAGAACTGCTTATCACAAATTTGAGAAACACTAAGAAGATTGTGATCAAGTTGTTGTACGAAGTTGATCTTGTCAAAACTAACAACCCCGTTGGTAATCATTCCTTCACCCGAAATATATCCGCCCTTATCTCCAGCAAAAGCAACATAACCTCCTCTAATAGATTTGACGTCGTAGAGAAGCTTCATGTCGCCTGTCATGTGCCTGGATGCCCCACTATCAACAATCCAGTGACTACTGATAGTTCCTCCTGGAACACCCTGCACATGAACTCACACAATTAGTTGGAGATGGGGACCCAAGCCATTGTGGTCTTGGGTCTTCCATTTTCATCAATCACAATAACCTCTATTCTTTGATGATTTGAAAATTGTGATGGTCCCCCTGAATTTGTAACCGTTTTTGGTTTCCAGGTCTGTTGAGTTTTACCAGTTTGATTGTTTGAAGTTTTTGAGCTTTCTTGTTTAACTGGAACAGATTGTTTTTGAACCACATCACTTTTAATCGCCTTTTCAATTTTCTTCACCTGTTGGCGTTTCTGTTTCTTTTCCCTTTCTCTTATGAGTCGGGGATCTTGTTTTACAGAAACAGATCGCCTTTGGTGATTGTGTTCACGGGAATCATCTTCTTTGGCTTTCAATTTATGAAGATACGGGCAATTTCGAATTATATGCCCAATTGTACCACATTCAAAACATGATCTTCGTTCAACAAACCCCGAAGTATCATGTGCTCGTCTTGCCGATGATGAACTTTGTGATCCTGAGGTACTAGGTTTTGAACTGTTTAGTTCATTCCTTTTTAATACTGTTGCTTGCTTGACAAAATCTAAGTTAGATTGATTTTCAAATTTTGCAATTTTGTCCGTTCCCTTAGATTTCACAAAGTTCACATTCTTCTTCTTCTTTTGGTTCGGCTTCTTTTGTGCTTGAGCCGGTGATTTTCCTTTTGGCTTGGTGCGATTTTGCTGTTTTGGCATTGTTGGTAATTTCTTGTTGCCAAATTGATTTCGAATTTCAGCCTTTGGAATAGGAGGACACTGTGTAACTGTAACATGTGGTCCTGTCTTTCTCAAAAACTTACTTGTCGAATTTTCAAAGACTTTACAAATTAAGGATTGATTAACGTTCTTAATAGGAAAATCTTTGTCTGAGTAAATTTTATCATCACCAACAAGAGTGTACAGCAAATTCACACTCTCCGACTCTTTCTCAGATGAGGACTCGATTGCAACAGTCTTAGCGGGCTTGGAGGGAGGATCACAGAGAATGTGATTCTCGAGAGGTATGTCCTCTTCTTTAATCACCGCATCAGACTTTGCTGAATCAGTATCATCAGATTCATCATCAGAAGAATCAGTATCCTCAACAACAACTGGAGGATCCTGATTCGGTTCAGCAGAAGACACACATGTATCTGCTGACACATCTGAATCTGATGATTCCTCTTTCTTGTATCCGAGTCCTGTTGCACATTCTGCTGCAAATTCCTTAACATCTAGAGGAACAGATGGCTCAAAGTGAGTTCTATATTCCTCATCAGGCATGGCATCATAGTTGTTTCTCACGGGTGGTGGACATTTCTTGTAGCCTATGCATGTGACATCCTTTTTCTCTTTTTGAACATCAATGATGTGATCCAACACATAGCTAGAACTCAAATAACTGTCTAGCTTAAGTCGGATCGCCTCACTTTCAGTTTTAACACAAGCCATTTCCTTTTGCATCACCTCAAGACGAGTGATATATAAATTAATGTCAGTTTGTTTTCTGGAAACCATTTTAGTCAACTCTGTTTTATCTTTCTTTAATGTTTCAATCATTGACTTAAATTCCTTTTCATGGTTTTCATAAAACATGTTGGCTTCAGTGCACTTTGAAAGATCAACAGTTAATTTCTGATTATGAATGAATGTCACATCATATTTCTCTTGCAAAGCCTCGTGTTTGCCTTGCAATTCACACCACTTATCATTCAATGAAGCATGTTTGTCTTGCAAGTCAAACAAACTAGCTTGTACAGCATCATGTTTGCCTTGCAACTCAGACATGCTTGTCTCTAAATCAGCACATTTAACATGTAAACTATCACAGTTATCACAGCTAACAGAAGTGGGTTCATCGACACATACCTGACTTGAAGAACTGTCGACATTAGCCATAAAGGCTGAATGGAGAGAAGACGAAGAATAAGCAGCTTGTTCCACCAAAATAGATCTTCTTTGAATTTCTGCTGTAGATTCTTCCAAAAGCTCATCAATATTTGCATCGACTGACGCACTTGATGTGTCATCTGCCCGATCATTCCCTGAACTTGAGGATTCTTCATCTGAACTTCCACTGTAACCAGAAGAGTCTTCATCCTCAGAAGAGTCACCACCATTGGCGGAAGATTCTCCACCACTGGCGTGATTTAAATCCTTGACGATTTCAGCAAAACAAGCTGTTCCATCTGGAGCATCATTTCCCAACTGGATTGACCAATCACAGCCTTCATCTACTTGAACCACAAGTGCCTGGTTGGCATTTGATGGTCCTGCTTGGCTTTGGTTGTTGACAGGTATTAACGTACGCTCATTGTTCCTGTTCTGATTCTGCTGGTCTCCTTGATTTCTGAAAGGGTTCTGGTTCCCATGCTGAGCTGGCTTAACAGGAACTTGTAACGGATTGCCATATAGATCAGTTGTCACAGGAGGCGTTTGGGTTTGCCGTTGAGGCACTGGTTTAGGAACTGGTTGAAGCGGATTTCCATACATGTCTGTTGTTGGAGGAGGAATGCCATACAAGCTAGTGCTAGACACAAACGCTGTTTGCGAAGATACAGGTACGGGAGATTCGGCCCATGCAGGAGATGCAGGTAAGGGAACACCCCAGGCCGAATTCATTTTTGATAAGAAAAATAAATTTTATATGAATAACCCGAAAGATGACAAACAGCCGAAGGATCCAAGCTCGAAAGATCTGAAAAACAGAAACTTGTTAAACTAAACAGACCACAATCGAAGGATCAACACTTGTTCGAAGGATCAACAGTGTTCGAAAGATCACTGTTGAATCTCGAACAAT
Organism: Helianthus tuberosus; assembly: GCA_030545235.1. NCBI lineage: Eukaryota > Viridiplantae > Streptophyta > Magnoliopsida > Asterales > Asteraceae > Helianthus > Helianthus tuberosus. The sequence goes on along the minus strand of CM060449.1, from coordinate 17,835,146 downwards.
GGTTTCGAAAGATTCACTAACTCGAAAGATTCACAGTTTGAAAGATCCTTATCTTTCGAATATATATATCCTTATCTTTCGAATAACTATCCTTCGAATAGATTCCCTTGATCGAAGGATATGTCTCTGACTTCGAATGATGGGTCGAAAGATGATTATCTATCGAGCCTTCCTTGATCGAAAGATGATCTTTCGATGTCGAAAGATATCCTTCGATTGCAACTGACACAACTGACAAAGAGTGACAGGTTGGTGAAAAAGGTGATGGGTTGGTAAATCTTTCGGCAGAAAGTATGGTCAGACCATCATTTTCACCAAAACCAAGATTTGAATAATAAAATATTACTAAAAATCGAAGGTTCTGTCCAGAAACCGGTCAAATGAGTGATTAAAAGCCCAATGGTAGTCGACGAAACTGAAACAATAATTTAGCTTGACGAAACTGATCTATTTTTTTTTTTTTTTTTTTTTTTTTTTTTCAACGATTAACACCACTTGTATTAAACGTATGAAAGGTCCGGTTACAGCTCAATGTTTACAAATCAGTCCTGTAAACTCTCTAAGTGTGTGTGTGTTCTCTGCTAACTGTCATCCTTTTAAATGAACACAACACACGGGTATTTATACCCAAACACAGCAGGTCCGGTCGAAGGATCATGCAGACCAGTCGAAAGATCATTTTTCGACCAGGAACAGCTCGAATGATCAACATGTACTACGAAAGATGGGATCTTTCGTGGTCCATCTATCGAAAGCTATCTATCGAGCTCATCATCGAAGGATATAAGTGATCCTTCGATGACACATCCTTCGAACCAAACAAATTACAAACATAATGTTGACTGTTTGGCCAAGTCAAACCGGAGGATGGTTGACTTGGTCAAACTTACAGACTAACAAAGACATCGTTCAGTAACAAGACAAAATACAGACAAAGTACAGACACAAGTGCACCAACACAGAAGAATGCTGAGAATGCTGCGAAGAAATCAACCCCCATTTTCCAAAAACCACCAACTTCTTCTGTTTCAACTAATCCTACTACTAATGACCTTTACACTCTGATTTTGCAGATGAGGAATCACGCACAAGAGCAGGATAAAACCAACGAACGGATCCTCCAGGAGATAGATGAAATCAAGAAACAGAAGAAATCAGTGGAGGATCACTCCCCTCTGATGCCAAGGTCGCTGAACTTCGACACTCCGGTCATAACTTCTCAACACTCAGTAGTTCCGGACGTGCAATACTTGGGTGAATTACCAGGAAGGCGTTATGGAACAGCAACTATGAGTCAGGCCTTTGGCTCTTACTTCCAGCCTCAGGGATCCTCTTCTCAACCATCAGGATCCTTCTCTCAGCATCAGGGATACTTCACGTCAGGAGGATATTTGGGAATGCATGCAGTACAAGGATCCTCCCAGGTCCAAGGATCCTCCCAGGTCCCAGGATCCTCTCTGGTCCCAGGATCCTCTCTGGTCCCAGGACCCTCTCTGGCCCCAGGATCCTCTCAGGTTCAAGGATCATCTCAACTCCAAGGATCCAACGTCCTTCAGGATCAAGGACTCTTGAGAAGTATGCAGCCTCAGAACTCGGACGTTCATCAAGGAGACTTCATACCAATGCAGACCATTGCTCTCTCTGGTCCTTCAACCATGCCAGAGTCTCGTCAATATGGATTCACATCCGCGATTCCAAACATGAACCCTCCGGGAGGTAACACTTTCAATAATTTATACAACACTAACCATGGCTTAATGCAGGATACAGGTATCAATCAGGCTATGGACAGGGAGTTACAGAAGCTCAAGGATATGATATCCAGTGTTCCAGGAGTGGTTAAACCCATTTCTGAAATTGCAGATGGTAGCCATAAGATATCTCGTTTTGCACCACCCTTATGTGATGCTGAGATACCCAAAAGATTCCAGATACCATCCATGAAACTGTATGATGGTTCAACGGATCCAAAGGAGGATGTAGCTCAATACAGGGAGAGGATGGAGATCAACCCAATTCCTGAAAGGTTAAAAGAAGCATGTCTATGCAAGGGATTTGGATCCACACTTACAGGATCTGCTCTCAAATGGCTGCTAAGTCTTCCCCCTTACTCTATTACTTCATTTGCTAATTTAGTTAACTTATTCAATAGTCAATTCTCTTGTAGTAGAAAGTTTGAACGGTTAACTAGTGACCTGTATAGGGTAACACAAGGTCAAAATGAATCACTTAGAGATTACATCACTAAATTTAGTAAAGAATCCTTAGATATTCCTAACCTGGATATTGCTACGGCTGTAGAAGCCTTTAAAATGGGATTACTTAGGGATTCATTATTCTATGATGATCTTGTTATGACACCTTGCAGGAATCTTGATGAAGTAAGGACTAAGGCCCTTAGGTTCATCCGTCTAGAGGATGATAAAAGGATCCAGGATAGATTAGCAGGATCCTCAAAACAGGAGAAACAAGGATCCTATTTCAGGAACAACAAGTCCAAGTTCTACAATAAATCTGATAACCAGAATGTGCATTCAGTGGAACAAGAAGAGGATGATGAGGATTATCCTCCTATTTCTGAATACTGTTTTTCTGTTGATAACAATGAACTAATCCTTGCAATGCAGAATTTAGGTGAGAAAGCTAGGTGGCCAAGGAAAAGTGATAAACCAGCTGCTACAAAGGATAAATCCAAGTGGTGTGCATATCATGAGGATTTCGGGCATCTCACTGAAGAGTGTATTGCACTAAGAAAGGAAATTGGTTACTTGTTGAGCAAGGGGCATTTGAAGGAACTCTTGGGTCGAAAGAAGTCAAGGGTTCAGGATCCTGAAAGGATCCCGGAAAAGGCTCCTGCTCCTCCAGCAGATGCACAAGTCATAAATTTCATATCCGGTGGATCAGACATCTGTGGTACATCCTTTTCGGCAGCAAAAAGACATGCTAAGGAAACCAAGATGGATAATGGAGACACACCTGTCCGGACCTCTATTGTCACCCAGGATAAAGTCATTACTTTTGATGAGGATGATCGTGTTGACATCCAGGATCCTCATCATGACGGTCTTGTAATTACATTGTTTATTTCTAACCACTTTGTTCGCAGGATCCTTATAGATGGAGGAAGCTCTGTGAACATCATTCAGCTTGATGTTTTCAAGAAGATGAATATCCCGGAATCGGATATCATCCCAAGATCCTCAGTACTTGTGGGATTCAGTGGGGAAACAAAGAATACATTGGGGGACATCAAACTCCCAATCTATATTGAAGGATTGCATTCTTATCAAAAGTTTTGTGTTATAGATTGTTTATCATGTTGTAATGTTATCCTTGGCAGGCCATGGATACATGATATGAAGGCAGTCCCATCCACTTATCATCAATGTGTAAAGCTTCCAAGTCCTTGGGGAGTGGTGAAAATTGAGAGTGATCAACAGGAGGCTAAGAATTGTTATACATCCTCAATGAAGCCGGCCTCAAGACCAAGGGAGCAATAGCAATTAAAGTATCCTTCAAGAGATGTCTTGGAGGCAAGAGAACAGGATTTGAAAGAAACCCTCATGGATCCTGGTGATCCTGAATCCAAGATCTTCATAGGATCAGGGATCCCTAGCAACATCGAACAGGAGCTAGTATCCTTCCTTAGGAGAAGGAAATCCACCTTTACCTGGAAACATGAAGACATGACAGGTATATCGAAGGATATAATTACTCATAAACTTGGCATTGACAGGTCATTCAAGCCTATCCATCAAAAGAGGAGGAAGTTTGCACCTGAGAGAAATGCTATTATCCAGGAGGAGGTAGATAAGCTACTTCGGGCATGTATGATCAGAGAGGTTAAGTATCCAAGATGGTTAGCCAATGTGGTAGTTGTTCAAAAGAAAAATGGAAAGTGGAGGGTATGTGTCGATTTTACTGATTTAAACAAGGCATGTCCCAAGGATCCTTTCCCATTACCCCACATTGACTCCATGGTGGATGCTACCGCGGGTCATGAGTTGTTGACTTTTATGGATGCTTCATGTGGATTTCAACAAATTCAGATGGAACCATCTGATCAAGAGGATACGGCCTTCATGACCCCAACTGGTATATACTGTTATATTGCTATGCCATTTGGATTAAGGAATGCAGGTGCTACTTATCAAAGGCTAGTCAATAAGATGTTCAAGGAGCAGATTGGACACACTATGGAAGTCTATATAGACGACATGGTGGTTAAGTCCAAGAAAGCTGAGGATCACCTTAAAGACTTGGAGGAAGCATTCAATATCCTTGATAAATATAACATGAAACTTAATCCCTCCAAGTGTCATTTTGGTGTTAAGGCAGGTAAATTCTTAGGCTATATGGTGACAAAGAGGGGCATTGAAGCAAGTCCAGAGCAAATCAAGGCTATTGTGAATATCAAATCTCCTGCCAATGCTAAGGATGTACAGAGATTGACGAGCAGGATCACAGCCTTGAACAGAATCATATCCAAATCCTCAGAAAAGTGCAGGAATTCTATGACATCCTGAGGAAGAATAGGAGATTTGAATGGACTGAGAAGCATGAAAGTGCCCTTAAAGCTCTTAAGGATTACCTATCCTCAGCCCCAGCCTTGATGAAACCAAAAAAGGGAGATGTGTTATCCTTATACTTGGCGGTATCCTCAAAAGCAGTAAGTGTGGTCCTTGTTAAGGATCACCAAGGTACACAACATCCTGTTTACTACGTAAGTAAGAGTTTACTTGATGCTGAATCCAGGTATTCACACTTAGAAAAACTTATCCTTGCATTAATTATGGCATCTACTAAATTGAGACATTATTTTGAAACTCATGCCATTGTTGTTAAGACTAATTTTCCAATTAAGAGTGTTCTCAGGAAACCTAAAATGTCAGGGAGGATGGCTAAATGGGTAGTGAAGCTTAGTGCATACGATATAAGATATGAACCAAGGACTGCCATCAAATCCCAAGCCTTAGCTGACTTTGTGGCAGATTTTAGTAGTGATTTGCAAAAGGAAGCTGAGTTAGAAGTCCAACAACTTGAAGAGACTAAGGATCCTTGGATACTCTTCACTGATGGAGCCACTAATGTGAAAGGAACAGGGCTTGGAATACTACTAAAATCGCCACAGGGGGACATAATACCCCACTCCATAGCTTGTGAATTTCAAACTACCAATAATGAGGCTGAGTATGAAGCCTTGATAGCTGGTTTGCAAATTGCTAAGCATATGAGGATCAGGTATCTTGAGGTACATGTAGATTCCTTACTGATCACTAATCACTTTAATGGATCCTATGCTGTTAAAGGTGAAAAGCTAATCAAATATTTGGAGATAGTCAAAGAATTGGCACTCTCTTTTGTATCCTTTAGTTTGACACAGGTACCAAGGGAAGAGAATGCAGAAGCTGATGCATTAGCTAATCTAGGATCATCTTTGAAGATTCCTGAGGATATCAAGATCCCTATTATCCATATCCTGACCCCTGCTATCGAAGATCATGCAGCTACGGAGATAGGTGAAGATTCTGCAATCATCCCTAGTGATGATACTCAATCTCATTCAGGGTCATGGATCCTCCCAATCATGAGATACATACAACATGGAGAAATTCCTACAGGAGAAAACCCAAGGGCTTTCAAAACTAAGGTATCTCAATTTACAATATTAAATAATATGTTGTGTAAACGATCTCTTGCAGGACCATATCTTAGATGCATTGAGGATCCTGAAATCCAAGAAGTCCTAAAGGATTTCCATGAAGGAGATTGTGGAAAACACACTGGGGGCAGGGCATTATTCTCAAGGATCCTGAGGACAGGATACTATTGGCCCACTATGAAGAAGGATGCTGTAGAGTATGCCAAGAAGTGTGATCCTTGTTAGAGGCATAGTAATATCCTTCATCAACCAGCAGAGCTCTTGCATCCTATATCCTCTTCCTGGCCATTCATGAGATGGGGAATGGATATAGTTGGAAAGCTTCCTAAGGCACCTAGTGGAAAAGTATTCATGCTTGCTATGACTGATTACTTCTCTAAGTGGATAGAGGCTGAAGCCTTTGCTCAAGTTAGAGAAAAGGAAGTTATATCCTTTATTAAAAGAAACATTATTACTAGATTTGGTATCCCTTCTGAGATTATTTGTGATAATGGATCCCAATTTATTGGGAATAGAACCACTAAATTTTGTGACAGCTGGGGGATTAAGATGATAACATCAACACCAGTCCACCCACAAGCTAATGGTCAGGCAGAATCATCCAACAAGATCATCATCAACAATTTGAAGAAAAAGCTTGGATCCAAGAAAGGAAAATGGGCAGAAGAACTACCTTATGTACTTTGGGCTGATAGGACGACTCCCAAGAATGCAACTGGCCAAACTCCATTTTCTTTGATGTTTGGGGCAGAATCAGTGATCCCTACAGAGATGGTGGTTCCAACTGCAAGAACAAGCATTCGTGATCCTGAAGGAAATGCTGAAAACTTGATTCAAGACTTGGATACTATAGAAGAAATCAGGGATTTAGCAAGGATAAGGATGGCCAGTTATCAACAAAGGATGGCTGGAGCTTACAACAAAAATGTCAGGATCAGGATATTCCAAGTTGGGGATATGGTATTAAGGAAAGCATTTCAAAATACCACCAATCCTGCTGATGGAAAACTAGCACCAAAGTGGGAAGGCCCCTATTTGATCGAAGCTAAAGCAGGAAAAGGGGCATATTGATTGCTAACAATGGAAGGTGATTTGCTACCAAGAGCTTGGAATGCTGTCCATTTGAAGAAATATTTCATGTGATCATGATCCTTACCAGACAAGTATCCTTGAAGGATCCCTACTGACAGATGATCCTCTTTCTGGTAACATTCCAATCTCAAACTATTTCATTCTTTTATTCCCTTACAAGGATAAGGACCCTGCATCCTTTATCCTCCTTTCACTTGATTCTGAGTTTTGAAGGTTCAGGTATCCTTAACTAAAGATTGAGTATCCACAGAAGTATCCAATTATTTGGGCTTGACCCCAGTTATTTGGGCTTGACCCCAGTTATTTGGGCTTGACCCCAATTATTTGGGCTTGACCCCAGTCATTTGGGCTAGTCCCCAGTTTGGGCCTGTCCCCAGTTTCGCCAGTAGCGCACGATGATCCTGATATAGTTCATGTCAATGGGACCAGTACTCGCTTTAGGGGCTGACAATTTCATTGTACTGGCTATATTCAGGATCCTACGTATAATAGTAGACGTACCATACATCCGTTCCTAAGGTTTCTAACGTTTTCACGTTAGCTAAGGTTTTGGCATTTTCATGTCACTAAGTTTGGATAGTCGCCAGTAAGGGTCGTACTCCAGTTTACACACGATCCTTTGGGCTTGTCCGCAGTTATCCTTTGGGCTTGTCCGCAGTTATCCTTTGGGCTTGTCCCCAGTATATTGGGCTTGTCCCCAGAATTGTTGGGCTTGTCCCCAGTTACTAACTTTCATTTTATATTGGCTTAGTCCCAAGTTATATCTTATTTCAGGTTTGTGAAGATAAATAACCAAGGATTCTTGATCCTTACTTTCAACTAAGGTTTGTATCTTGGTTATCCTGATTATAAATGTTAAAGGTTAGGATCCTAACTTGGATTCTCAGGTATAATCCTTAACTATTTTGATTTTATCATTTATGTGATTAACCCTTATCCTTTGACAATTGAACCTATGATCCTTAAACTATGTTACTTTTCAGAACTTATCAATTATGGGTTATGTGATCTTTGATCAAATCCTAAACTTTTTGGGACATTTCTTAAATATTTTTTCTCTACTTAATAAGTTTAAACAAAATAAACATCACAACAGTTGGAAAGTAAAATATCAACACAGGATAAGCCAAAAAGTTAAAGTTATTTTATTCACAAAAGATTAAACCCTTCTAAGTTGTCAAAATTACCTACCCCGAGCATCTACCAGCAATACGTGGCCCGTCCGCTGGGTAGGTAAAGGGTGTCCATTGTTCATAGGTCTAACAAGTGCAGGAAATTAAAGACGGAAGGATAACGAGTGGCTTCATCCCCCAAACAGAGGATCCATCCACCACCCATTATCCTACCTATTGTTCAAAGGATCATCCATGATCCTCAACCCTATTTACTATTGTTTAAGTACAGACCAACCTTTGTTCATCAAAACATCATCAAAACAAAAACCATAACCAAACTTAAAAAAAATGGGCTCCGGCTACGTCTAGAAATGTCCTTCATCGCCCATTCAAGTAGCCTACACCTTCGCTGCATCATCATCCCCTCCAGCTCCAGTATCCTTCGCATGATCCTTGCCACTGCCACTAGCTTCAATTGCCAGAACCTCCTCAGCCTCATCAGCATCATCCTCCAACTCAGTCAGCCTGGCCTTCCTGCCTTCCACGTCCCAGCTGCTCCTATCAAAGGTAGGATCCTGAGCTTCTTGAGCCATCTGTAGCTTGGTCTTGTACATGGCAATGGCGGCGGAGACCTTAGCATCCTCTGTGATCTCGTGCTTCTCATAATCAACATTGATCAGAATGGTAGCTATCTGAGCCTTGGCATCCTTAAGATCCTTTTCAAGAGAGGCAATTTTGTGATCCTTGAGCACCGCCACCTTTTGGAGATCAGAGTATTTCTCCTCAAGACCTTCAACATTCCCCACGTAGTCCTCTATCTCAGCAAATTTCTACATAGAAGACAATGTAAAGATTAGAGTCAAGTGATCCTCAAGTGGATAGGATAACTAAGCTGAGTCAGTGATCCTTACATCATTGAAGTACTCGAGGAATTGATGGCGGATCAGGGGCAGGCCTTGTAGGTTGTCAGCTTTGGAAGTCTTCCTTTTCTTTCCACCTCTTCCCTTCGAAGCGGTTGCCTTGGGGATAACGATGGAAGGGCTAGCAGCAGATCTTTTCTTGGAGGATCGAACAGTGTCAAGCTCAGTGACGCTGAATTTGGAGGCAGATCTTGATGATTTTCCAGCGCCTACACACCCAAAACAGATAAGTATCCTTATCCTATCTCTTTTTAACTATTTATTCAAACATTTAAATATAAAAAGTACAGGATACTTACTTGACATAGTGACAGAACCTGAGGATACCTCTTGAGAATCCTGGGTGTTTGTTTTGAATGATCTTGTGGCAGGATCAAGTTTTCTAAAAGCAGCAAGTCTCCCCTTGGTGGCAGCTGAAGAAATAATATGCGAGAATGTGATAGCTGTACAAAAGAAACAGAAGCATATTAGTAATCATCATCAGAAATGAGCTTACTCAGTGATCCTTCTAAGGATCCTCTACCCTACCATGGGTGCTCCACTTCCTTGGCAGATCCTTTCCATCCTGGATAGAATCCCTTCTGACGAAGAAGAATCTCCGTTTCCAATTGGTATCATTTTTAGTGGCCTTAAAGATGGGATGTTCTTCACCGGGTTTACGCTTGAATAGATATCGATGGAATCCAAAGGTTGTGAGATCATACATCTCAGCTAATTCTGACATTCCCAAGTCAATTCCTTCTTGCTCAATGATCCTTTCAAGGGTATATAAGACCCTCCAGATCATTGGCATAGCTTGAATATAGGAGATGCCGGTGAGGGAGAAAAAGGATTGGGTGAATTCAGGGAAAGGATACGAATATCCTATTGTGAAAGGTATGACTGGGAAAGCTACCCAAGTTTCAGAAACATGATCGCTTAAAACGGTGGGATCAAACGGTTTGAAAATGGTGTTCGCCGGAAAGCAGTGTCGGATCCTGTCTATTTGTGGATCCGTAAAACAGCATCTTTCTTTCGGTGAATCCTTAATGATCCCCTGGCTCTTGAGAGGACTGTTCTTCTTATGATCCTTGGCTGGTGAGGATCTTAGCATCATCTTGAAGAAGGTGAAGAAAGAAGGAGCAGAGAAAGAAAACGTAAAGAAGGAAGAGGAAGAGAAATACCTGCTTGGTCTTCGGATATGAATTTAAAGGGAGTTACTCTCGATTTTAAATGCCGATTGATCTCTATCTCTAACTCCTATTTATAATGATGATTCTGCAGGATAGTCACCTCAGTGACGTCATCTTCGCAACGGCTAGTCCGATTATAACGGCTAGTTATCCGTTGGTTAAATGTGGATAAGAACAAAATATAACTCATTTATTTACAAAATTACTCCTTATATTTTGGGGGCAATTGTTAGGGGTGGATTTCTAAGTAATCAGTGATCCTTAATTGCCGTTGGGCTTAGTGATCCTTACTTCTGTATGAACTGGTGATCCTCAGAAGTGCTTCAGGATCAGGATCATGGATCACTATAAGGATCCTTGTACTAACGGTTGTCTACATTGAATTCGAAATTGTTTTGCAGGAGTATCAATTTGGACTTGGTCTTGGCGATATTCCTGGAGTATATTCCTTGAAGTATTTCGCACGTGCTTGGCTGAAAATGGACGTTATGGAGTCGTGGAGGACTTGCACGATTTGCGGAATGTTAGTTAGAATAGATATTTTCTATTTTTAAAGGGGTAGCGAGCTAATTAGAAAACACTTGGCTAATTTTGGCTACACACACACTCGTACAACTGCTCTCACCAGCTCTCGCTAACTCACTTGGCGATTACACATTTTCATACACAATACACTATAGTGATCCTTTTACTTAGCTCGCTATCATCCGAAGTTGTATTACATTTCGTGTTTAATTTGAGTTGGTGATCGGTAGTTTCCATCACCCGAGGTTTTTTATGCCGGAGATCATTCATTGATCAAGGGCTTTTTCCTCGTATAAATCTTCGTGTCACTTGTTCATTACATTTCATAGTGATCCTTATTGTTGTTCATCAATTCAAGCATCATATCCCACAACAGAAAGTTTGGTTACATTGTCATTGCTTGATTTTTGACCAAAACACCAATGTAAGAGGTGTAGGTTTAGGTATACTACTAAAATCGTCACAGGGGGACATATTACCCCAGACTATTAGGTGTGAATTTCCTGCTACTAATAATGAGGCAGAATATGAAGCTTTAATTGCAGGATTAGAGTTGGCTAAGAATATGAATATCAAAAATTTGCAAGTGTATGTTGACTCCTTGTTAATAACTAATCATTTTAATGGAAGCTATGCAGTTAAAGGAGAGAAGTTAATCGGGTATCTCGAAATTCTTAAAAAATTAGCAGGATATTTCGATACTTTTACACTTGAGCAGGTACCAAGAGAAGACAATGTTGAAGCAGATGCCTTGGCAAATCTAGGATCATCGGTCAGGATACCGGAAGGAACCCGGATACCAATATTACATATCCTATATCCTGCGACGAATCCTCAGGATAAGGAAGTAATAAGTATTCAGGATCCTGATGATGGCTATTGTAACAACTCTCATAAAAAAGTATTAATTATTACTTTAATTGACCAATAGGAAACCCTAATTAAGAAACCCAACTGATTCTGCACAAACCCTAAGATTTTCAGGAAAATCAGAATCAGGATCAGGGCCCCTAAAACTCAGGGGGGGTATTTCCTAGTTACGTTTATCCACATAAATAGCTGTCTAATTCGAATTTTCAGAAACTGTCGACTCAGCTGAGCTAGTTCCACACGTGGCAACCCTATGCCTAAAAATAGTTCTTACGCGGGCCGCGTAAGGTTAGCTTAAGATCTCACGCGGGCCGCTTGAGGGTCCAAATTCACCTATAAATACAGGAGATTGGGACTTGAATTCTGGCCTCAGAACGACGAAGAAATTCGAAAAATACGCTGAGTTATGCTCTGTATACTCCAATTAACACACACGGTTTAATAATCAACGCCGCAATTAGGGTATTAGCACAATCGCTGCTACGATTCATTTTCCGATTGATCAATGTACTCAATGGATGTTTAAGTGCTGCCCACATTAGGGTGATGCTTTGACATTAGTCGTTAATTCGATAGATGTTTAAGCATAGCACTTCGTCATTTATTGTGAGGGTTGATCTCGTGAGTTATCGTAAATGTTGGATTGATTACTAACCCAGAATTGTGTGCCTGTTATTAAATTTAGGATAAAAGGCTAAATCAGTAGGCCAAACTCTGCCCGTATAAATCTGCAATGTGAGTCATTCTCTTTTTATCAAACTATTTTACAATACCTCAAATTATTTTCAAGGTTATAATTACAGGGACTAAGTCGTGGATATCTTGAATTACTGGTTAGTGGGGTATTGTGCACATTACAAATTTTCTCCCAGTTAGGTTCATTGACCTACTCGGGATAATCACTGTTAGGTTCATTGACCTACAGGGATAATCGTCACTATTTAGTTCATTGATCTAAATAGTGGTATGACCATCGTCACCATTGTGACATAGAGCCAGATAAAGATAAGATAGAAGCCATTGTAATCGCTCTTATGCTGTAATTTATAACTATGCATCATTATGCAAAATAGAATGATTCACTCAGTATTTCCCGCTGACAAAACCTTTTTCAAACATGTTTCAGGTAACCTGTTATAAATCAGGAAAAGTGCCATATAGCACTACAAGCTCAAGGAAGTGGCTCAGTATAAAATAAAGAAACATGTTTTGTAAAATAAAAGATTTCTTCGTGAAATCAATTGATTGTAAATTATCGGGTTTTATCCCGCGTTGTGAAATAAAATAATCGGGAAATATTTACATTTTAAAAGATCCTGATGAAAAAAAAACTTCCGCTGTTAAACTCAATTAAGTAAATACCGCAGGATTTCTGTCCCGCGGCTCCTGAAACGGGTCAAACCGGGTCGGGGGCCGTGACAGAAAAATGTGGTATCAGAGCCACTTATCGAGCCACTGATTTAAGCCCATTAAGTATTTAGAAAATACTTAATTTTTATTAATTGCTATTTTGTGATTATATGTTTTATTATCTGACTAATTTTGAACAGTATGGGCAGATTTTTATATGTTAGCTACTATAGTAGTAAATATAAATCTTTAAATATTCTGACTCAAAGTTTTAGCACCTCTATTATCTACAGTCTATAAACCGTATTCAGTAAATAAATTTACAAATAAAACATAGTGTGTTTTAATTTCCAGTTGTTTTGGTAGTTACCCAGTATGAAATAATATTTAAAAGTTTTTCTATAAAATTTTGTTATAATTTTAACTTAGTAATTGTGTGTATTTTGCTAAACAGCATGAGTGATCTGTCGGAAGCCCTTCAGAATTTAAATCTCTATCCAGTAAGAATAGAAGTTTCCAGAGATTTCAATAGGTATATTCCAGACATAGAAGAACCTATAGAATTCAACGCTTTACCTCTTGATAAGCCTAAACCTAAGAAAATGGAAATTGGGGAAAGTTCTAGAAAAATTGAGGGGTTACCATCTCAAGAAGAACTAGATTTTATAATGGCAACCGATGATACTATTGAGCCTATTAATGAAAATGATTTTATTCATTCTCTTGAAACACAACTACCAATGAAAGTAGAACCAGCTATTCCAAACCCTTCAATCCACTGGCAAATAGACGAATGGTTGAATAATGAAATACTGTTACAAAACCATCCTTATAAGCTTTTTCCTAAATTCCAACCAGAACCTTTACCAAATCTACCAATGAGTAACGAGAATAGGGCTGAACTCCGTTATTTTAACAAAGAAAAAATGGATGCTGGAAATAGGATCCAAGAGATTTTGGGACAGATCTCCTGGAAATACGATGAGAAGGAACGCCGTTACTAGAACATCACCTGACAAAGGATAGGGGATTATGAAATAGTAATAGTAAAATCAGTTTGTGTAAAATAAATAAACGGGTGTATATAGAAGCATGATATAATCTTTACAACAAATGAAATATTAGAAAAGTTACAATTTTGTTTGTATATTCGTTTACGTGATTATGTGCAATTAAATTTTGACATTTGATTATTTCCTTTATACTAATTATGTATCTATAAATTAGATATCAGATGGAAAACGCTAATAATGAACCAGTTAATGAGGTTAATCAATCTGAGCAACAACCGGGGGACCAATATGTGACTAGGCAAGATATAGAAATATCGTTGCTCAAGGGATAGCCAACGCTATTCCAGGAATAGTTGCTCAAGGGATAGCCAATGCTATTCCATCAATCGTTGCTGCTATTAAAAATCCAATTGAACCGCAACAAATTGTTCCTAGTAAACGTATTTCTGAAGATAATTTCAGTAATAGCGTAAACGGAGGCAATAATCATGTTAATCATGATAATGAACCACGGCAAGCTCCGCTCCCTAAGAAAAGGAAAACTTCAACGCCTGGTTGCACTTACAAAGAATTTCTTGCTTGTAAACCCACTGAGTTTGCAGGCAATGAAGGAGCGACTGCGGCACTACGTTGGTTAGAGAAAACCGAGGCAGTAATTGCCATAAGTAAATGTGCTCAGGATGATCAGGTCATGTATGCGTCAAACCTTTTCAAAGAAGTGGCGCTAGAATGGTGGAATACGGTGTTACAGACAAAAGGAAGAAATAGGGCTTATGCCATGAAATGGGAAGAATTTAAGAGTCTTGTAGAAAGAAAATTCTGTCCTGAGTATGAAAAAGAACAAATGGCAAATAAGTTTTTAACCCATCGGATGGTGGATGTAGATTGTCGAGGGTATACTACGACATTCTTTGAGTATGCTCGAGTGGTACCAACCCTGGCTTCGCCAGAGCCGGTACTTATTTCTCGTTATATTTGGGGATTGATTTCCGAAATCCGTAATATCGTCAAGGCTGCGAAACCTCATACGATTGATGATGCAGTAGAATTAGCCAATACTCTGACTGACGAACTAGTACGGACAAGAGAAGAAAATAGAAGAAAGGAAGTAGCCCAAAAGATTACCCAAGAATTCCGTTCGGGTAACCATAACAATTTCAAGAAAGGAGGGAATGGGCAATCTTCTACTAGTCCATTTTGCAATTTTTGCAAAAGGAAGCATTTTGGAAGATGCAAAGGATATTGCAATTTTTGCAAAATTCCGGGGCATCAAGAAGAAGACTGTAGGAGGAAGAAATTTTCAGTTTGCTACAACTGTGGAGAAACTGGACATCTTAGGCCAGATTGTCCAAAACTGAATAAACCATTTGACAATCAAGCCAAACCAGCAAAAGGAGCAAAAAGGAATGTAAGAGCCTTCCAGCTGACTACTCAAGAAGCCGAGATGATTCCAGATGTGATAGCCGGTATGTTCTTAACTTACAACGTTTACACGAAAGTATTATTTGACTCTGGTGCAAACCAAAGTTTTATAAATACTTTACTCTGCCAAACTCTTAACTTACCGTTAACAAGCATTAGATAAATTTATACAGTAGAATTGGCAGATGGGAATTTAGTTAAAGTAAATAAGGTTCTGCAAAACATAGAAATAGAACTTTTAAGTCATAAATTTTCTGCAACCCTATTACCTATGAAATTAATTGAAATCAAGGTTGTGCTAAGAATGGATTGAATAGTAAAACAAATATGCTCGAATTATCTGTAATAAGAATTCTATAGAAGTTTGAGCAATCACTGGAGAAGTAATAATGATTACAGGAAATAAGTCATAAAGTTCATATCAGTAATGAAAATTGCTAATTATGAACGAAAGCAAGGAATAGTATATATGATTTCAGTAATCATTAATACTAAAGATAAAGAAATTAAGGAAATTTCTGTAATTTCAGAATACCCAGATGTATTTCCAGAAGATTTACCTGGATTACCACCAGATAGGGAAATAGAATTTAGGATTCATCTAATTCCAGGAATTTTACCGATAAGCCAGGGAACCTTATCGGTTAGCACAATATTGGTTGTTAAGAAAAAGGATGGTTCGATAAGAAAGTGTATTGATTATAAGGAATTGAATAAGGTTACAATTAAGAATCAATAGCTATTACCTAGAATTGATGATTTATTCAATCAAATTCCAGGGAAATAGATATTTTCCTAAGATCAACTTATGTTCCGGATATCATCAATTGAAAGTACAAGAGGAAGACCTACCTAAAACTGTTTTCAAGATTAGGTATGGTCATTACGAGTTTACAGTCATACCCTTCGGATTAACGAATGCACTTGCAGCATTCATGGACATGATGAATAGGATCTGTAAACCGTATTTGGATAAATTTGTAATTATCTTCATAGATGATATACTTATTTATTCAAAAAAAGTCAGGACGAACATTGTCAGCATTTGCATATACTCTTAACTTTGTTAAGAAAAGAAAAGTTGTACGCCAAATTCTAGAAGTATTAAGTTTGGCTGCCAGAAGTACAATTTCTCGGTCATATGGTGAATCATGAAGGTATTCACGTAGATCCTGATAAGATAGCAGCAATTACCAAATAAAAGGTTCCGCAATCCGCAATGGAAATTAGGAGTTCTGTAGGTTTAGCTGGATACTATAGATGGTTTATTAAGGATTTTTCCAAAATAGTTATACCATTAACCAAGCTAACCTATAAAACGGTTAAGTTTGATTAGAGATCTAAACAAGAAGAAGCTTTTAGGATATTAAAACATGAATCCTAGCTTTACCAGAAGGAATTGAAGATTTTGAAGTATACGGTAATGCTTCAAAGCTAGGAATTGGATGTGTGTTAATGCAATGTAAAAAGGTAATTGAATATGCATCAAGACAATTGAAAAGGTACGAAGAAAACTATACCACTCATGAGTTAGAATTTGGAACTACAATTTTGCCTTAAAATTTGGAAACATTATCTGTATGGAAGTAAGTTTACTATCTATACGGATCATAAGAATTTAAGATATATATTTGAGCAAAAATGATTAAACATAAGGCAAAGGATATGGATAAAAAAAAATCCTAAGTGATTAAGATTGTGATATTCAGTATCACGAAGGAAAGGCTGAAGACGACTAAAGGTCGGCAGAAGAGATATACAGATAAATAGATAAAAGTCGTTGGAGTTCGAGTTGGAGACAAAATACTATTGAAAGTATCTCCTTGGAAAGGAGTTGTTAGATTCGGTAAGAAAGGAAAGTTAAGTCCAAAGATACGTAGGACCATTTCCAGTAATTCAACATATTGGACCAGTTACTTATCGTTTACAACTACCAGGAAGGTTAGCTGGAATACATGATGTATTTCATGTATCCAATCTCAAGAAATGTCTATCAGATGAATCTTTGGTAGTACCTTTCCAAGATATAAAGGTAAACAAATAGTGTTAGTTTAAGTAAAGTGGGATTCAAAGATAGGACCTTAATACAATTGGGAACTGGAATCAGAAAAGAGGCGAAAGTATCCTCAATTATTCCAGTAAATCTCGAGGACGAGATTTTTATTAAGGTAGAGAGAATGTAACAACTCTCATCAAAAAGTATTAATTATTACTTTAATTGACCAATAGGAAACCCTAATTAAGAAACCCAAGTGATTCTGCACAAACCCTGAGATTTTCAGGAAAATCAGAATCGGGATCAGGGCCCCTAAAACTCAGGGGGGGGGGGTATTTCCTAGTTACGTTTATCCACATAAATAGCTGTCTAATTCGAATTTTCAGAAACTGTCGACTCAGCTGAGCTAGTTACACACGTGGCAACCCTATGCCTAAAAATAGTTCTTACGCGGGCCGCGTAAGGTTAGCTTAAGATCTCACGCGGGCCGCCTGAGGGTCAAAATTCACCTATAAATACAGGAGATTGGGACTTGAATTCTGGCCTCAGAACGACGAAGAAATTCGAAAAATACGCTGAGTTATGCTCTGTATACTCCAATTAACACACACGGTTTAATAATCGACGCCGCAATCAGGGTATTAGCACAATCGCTGCTACGATTCATTTTCCGATTGATCAATGTACTCAATGGATGTTTAAGTGCTGCCCACATTAGGGTGATGCTTTGACATTAGTCGTTAATTCGATAGATGTTTAAGCATAGCACTTCGTCATTTATTGTGAGGGTTGATCTCGTGAGTTATCGTAAATGTTGGATTGATTACTAACCCAGAATTGTGTGCCTGTTATTAAATTTAGGATAAAAGGCTAAATCAGTAGGCCAAACTCTGCCCGTATAAATCTGCAATGTGAGTCATTCTCTTTTTATCAAACTATTTTACAATACCTCAAATTATTTTCAAGGTTATAATTACAGGGACTAAGTCGTGGATATCTTGAATTACTGGTTAGTGGGGTATTGTGCACATTACAAATTTTCTCCCAGTTAGGTTCATTGACCTACTCGGGATAATCACTGTTAGGTTCATTGACCTACAGGGATAATCGTCACTATTTAGTTCATTGATCTAAATAGTGGTATGACCATCGTCACCATTGTGACATAGAGCCAGATAAAGATAAGATAGAAGCCATTGTAATCGCTCTTATGCTGTAATTTATAACTATGCATCATTATGCAAAATAGAATGATTCACTCAGTATTTCCAGCTGACAAAACCTTTTTCAAACATGTTTCAGGTAACCTATTATAAATCAGGAAAAGTGCCATATAGCACTACAAGCTCAAGGAAGTGGCTCAGTATAAAATAAAGAAACATGTTTTGTAAAATAAAAGATTTCTTCGTGAAATCAATTGATTGTAAATTATCGGGTTTTATCCCGCGTTGTGAAATAAAATAATCGGGAAATATTTACATTTTAAAAGATCCTGATGAAAAAAAAACCTTCCGCTGTTAAACTCAATTAAGTAAATACCGCAGGATTTCTGTCCCGCGGCTCCTGAAACGGGTCAAACCGGGTCGGGGGCCGTGACAGCTATCTTGAGGAGGATCCTAAGTCCTGGATAGCTCCAATCATGAGATATCTCAAGCAAGGATACATCCCAAAGAATGAGAATCCTAAAGCCTTTAGGATGAAGGTATCACGATTCACTATTATAAATGATGTTTTGTATAAGAAATCTCTTGCAGGACCATATCTGAGGTGCCTGGAGGATCCTGAAACCAAGGAAGTACTTCAGGATATACATGAAGGGGATTGTGGTAACCATACTGGGGGCAGGTCGTTATTCTCAAAAGTATTAAGGACAGGATATTATTGGCCGACAATGAGGAAAGATGCCACAGAATATGTTCGAAGATGTGATGCATGTCAAAGACATAGTAACATACTGCATCAGCCTGCTGAACCATTATATCCTATTGTTTCCCCTTGGCCATTTATGAAGTGGGGTATGGATATAGTGGGAAAGCTTCCAAAGGCTCCAGGAGGGAAGGTTTTTATGTTGGAAATGACAGATTATTTCTCCAAATGGGTTGAAGCCGAGGCATTTGTCCAAGTCAGGGATCAAGAAGTGGTATCCTTCATAAAGAGAAATATCCTGACCAGATTCGGAGTACCAGCCAAGATAATCTGTGACAATGGTTCTCAGTTTATAAGTAAGATGACTGCTGACTTTTGCAAGAGTTGGGGAATCAAAATGATTACGTCTACTCCGGTACATCCTCAAGCAAATGGACAAGCTGAATCCTCAAACAAGATAATTGTCAACAACTTGAAGAAAAGATTAGGGGCCAAGAAAGGAAGATGGGCAGAAGAATTACCCTTTGTTTTGTGGGCTGATAGAACGACGGTAAAAAATGCAACTGGTCAAACCCCGTTTTCCTTAGTATTTGGAGCAGAAGCAGTGATCCCGACAGAAAGGGTGATACCCACAGCAAGATCCAACCTCTGGAATCCTGAGCCGAATCCTGAAGTCCTATGCCAGGAGCTGGATACTATTGATGAGACAAGAGATGCAGCACGGCTAAGAATGGCGGCATATCAACAAAGGATATCCAGAACATACAACAAGAAGATAAGGATTAGAAGGTTCAAAGTTGGAGATTGGGTGTTAAGAAAAGCTTTTCAGAATACTACCAATCCTGCTGATGGAAAGCTGGCTCCGAAATGGGAAGGACCATATGAGATTGAATCAGAATCAGGAAAAGGTGCATACCGACTCAAGGATATGGAGGGGGATATGCTACCGAGATCTTGGAATGCTATACACCTTAAACTTTATTTCAACTAAGTTTAGAATTTAATTTCTAACTCAAGATGGTATGAATTCTATATCTTTTAAATATGTTTGATTTGATTTGTTCTTTGAAATCCAATACTAACTTAAGCATCGGAGGGGTGTTAGCCAAGCTAACACCCACCTTAGTTTAAGGATGTTTTGCAGTATATGCTCTGGGATATAGCTCCAGGATGCTCACTCAGGATACTTCAAAAGATTAGAGGATTGGCCCCCTCTCTCACGTATAAGGGATCCTGATCCCTTCACAGGTTTAAAGGTATTCACCTTTCTTCTGAATTGGGTTTAAACACCCCGCCTGGAGCGCAAGTTATTTGGGAATAGTTCAAGGTGGCGGGACCAGTCCATGTAAAAGTGGCTGACAATTTCGTTACTATTGGCTATATCCTGAATCCTAAAGGTATATGAGGATTGATCACCCTCTCTCACGAAATGGTATTTTCATACCCTCTAAGGTTTAAAGGTTTTCACCTTTCTAAGTCTTGGAGTTTATACACTCCCGCCTGTAGCGCATGAAAATCTGGGATTTCCCCCAGGATACGAGGGATTCATCCCCAATACATTTTTTGGGTTTTACCCTTGTAACACGAAAAATTGTCTATACAATGGGAACTGATATCCAGAAGATTTCTAAGTATTTGAAGACATTGTACACAGGGGACATTCCTACTAAGGCAATGGTGTAAAGCTCAAAGGGTAAGGCTCGGACCTAATACACTAAGTGTCTCAGACAGGGGATATCTTTATTGGAAGAGTTGCAAGGGGATTGAAGTCTGAGAATAGGGTTATACCCTATTCCTGGTATGATCTTTCCTTTGTAAACGTTGTTTAAGTTTTTAACAGTACTATGTTTGGTAAAAGGTTAAACATCCTGATTAGGATAAATTGTCGGAATATATTTTCGAAATACTTTTCAGGATATTTGATTAAGATATTTGAAGCTGGTACTGGTTTGAAACTTTGATCAAGCAAGTATCGTCAAAACAGGTTTTAAAAATGGACTATCTTTTAATTTTCTCTAAAGGTGATTGACTTTTTAGAAATTCTATTTTCATAATATATCACTGAGTATATTTTGCAAAACTAAGGTCTGTAATAAGAAAGACAGGAAGTGATAGCAAGAAAAATGAAAGATGAAATTATTGGAAATAAACGGTACTAGTTGATAACCAAAGGCTTCATCCTGAAACCTAGGACCCATCCACCTTCGGCTATCAAATTGTTTTGATACGAAAATAAAAATTGTTCATAAGACATAAAATTGTTCAAACAAAAGGAAATAAGTTTTAGGGGGCAGTGCCATCTTCGTTCGCGGTAATTTCAGCAGCATCCGTCTCAGGATCCACCTCAGCATCCCTCTCAGCATCGTTAGCTTTTTCAGCTACTTTGGAAGATCCTTCGGCAGCTGGTGTGGAAGAAATACCGCCAAGATTCTTTAGCTTCGTTTCCCAGGCACCAACGTCCCAAGAAGGGCATTCAAAATCTAGTGTTTTGGCTTCATGGGCCATCTTCAGCCTGGCCTGGAGAAGAGAAGTGACGACAGAACTCTTAAGGCTATCCCGGTAGCTGACCATATCCCGTTCATGTTGCGCATAGGCAGCTTCAAGATCGGTCTGGGCTTGAAGAGTAGCTTTGTTGATAGCGGTCTGGTGTTCTTGAATCATAGCCTTGAACTTCTCCTCGTAATGACGAGATTTGGCGGCTGCAATCATGCCTTGATCGGAGATCGTGACTTTTGCTTCCTTTAACTTGGACTCAAGCGTCTTGTTAAGCCCGTAGGATTCTTGATACAGATGAACCAGACGTTCAAGACCCTGCGAAAGTAAGAGGACAGGTATTGATTTTGATAAATCTTTGTAAATGATATAAGCTGCAGGATGTGGTTTGAGAATACTAACCTGGTTAAGAAAGGAAGTCATAAACCCGCTAGCTTCGATGAACCCGTGCTTCTCATAGGGAAAGGTGTCAGAGATGACGGGGGAATCAGGCTCCTTCCTTTTACGAGAGCTGGAGCTCCGGGGCTTCGTAGTTGGCAAGGGTTTGGTGATGACAATGGCTTTGGAACCACTGGGTTTGGATGAGGCTGTGGCCTTAGGATTGGGTTCCTTCTTGATCTGAACCTGATCAGAATAGCTGTCCAACTCGTCGAGATCAAAGACTTCAGGGATCTTAGCCGGTGCTGCATAAAGGAAAAAGTTTTACATTATTACTCTTCATTCTATTATGCTATACTAACTAACTATTTTAAAAGTGGTCCTTACCAGACATTTCAGATGACGAGTATTGACTGGAACTCGGGATGTGTGTGGTGAAACTCCTGTCTATTGCAGGTAATTGGTAAACAGTATTGATTATTTCCTCTGATTCAGCGGTAGGGGGAGCTACTTCCTTGAAATTTACTGCATAAGAATCAAAAAAGAAGGATATTAACAAAGGATAAAAATCTAAAGGTACATGAGAACATTTATGACCCTACCGGTGGTTAACCACTCCACCGGAAGGCTGGCACCCTCAGCAATGGAGTCTCATTTGACGAAAAAGAACTTGCATTGCCATCCGTCTTCATTTTTAGTAGCTTTAAGAATAAGGGGTTTGTTGGAAGTCGAAAAAAGCAAAAATCGGCTAGAACCGTGAGATCGGAGGCGATAAGAGATTGGCAGATCCTCGATACAAAGGTCGGGACAGTGAAGGTTTTTTATTTGGTTAAGTACGATTAATACTCTCCAAACCATGGGCATGGTTTGAGCAAAAGAGATGCCGGTGGTCCGGAAGAATTGCATCATGAATTCGGGAAAGGGGTATCGAAGACCCAGCGAAAAAGGGTATGCTGGAAAGCAAATCCAATCTTTGGAAGAAACATCCGATCGAATTGACCGATCGAACGGACTAAAGACTGTGTTATCAGGAAAAGCACCGGAAGCTCTCAAAGCCGCAATGTCTGCATTATCAAAGGCACAGACTTCTTTCTCAAGATTTTTGGGAAGATTCTGCTGGGTAAAAGTCTCGGATGATTCACCGGTTTGGGAATGAGTCCTGGTGGCCATGGCAGATGAAGAAAGAAAGATTGAAAAAAGATGAACAAGAAGTAGGGAATTACCTGGAGACTCTGTTGAAGATATCTGCTTTTCAAACAAGAAGAGAGAAGATATAGGGGCATTGTGGATCTCCATCGAGTTAAAAGCGCGTTGGAGGTTATGATGTGATTTTGACCATCGTCTAGGTTTAATTGCTTTAATTTATGAGATAAAACTTTTAAAATATATCCGTTGGATTGGTATACCAACAGATATATTTGGGGACAATTGTTATGGGTCATTTTCTGAGCGTACATATCTTGATCAATATCCTGCTTTTAATTGTTTATTTGTGACCAGGATACTGGACGGGGATATTGCTAACATCCTGGGCGATATCCTGAGGTTGGTTGAATTAACCACGTGCAGGTTAAAGGCTGGGGTTTGCTAACGGTCAGATGGACTTCATCTCCTCAAGACTCGGGCATGTTTGTTATGGGAGAGACGTTGAACCCGAAAGACTAGGTCCACAACGTTCGAGTGAGGAATATTCGCTGGATCCCGGTTATTTAGGATAGTTTGTTATATTTGTTTTACTATAAATAGATAGGGGTGGATCAGATTAAGGCACGCAACTTTCACATTTTCAAACACTTTCTCTCTAGCTCTCTGCAAACACTACACACAAACACTTGTATTCAAATCACATTGTAACACCTAGTTGATTCGCTCTACATCCTGCACTGTATCCTGATATTTGAAGCAATAGAAGAACAAGGCAGTTGCGATTGTCAGCTCCCGAGGTTTTGTGCTGGCGATCTAGATTGATCAAGGGCTTTCCTCGTACATCACGTGTCAACCTTTACTTTTCTGCTCATTGTTTGATCACAGATACAGCTCTATATCTTGAGCCGTATCCTGAAATTGTTTTTATAACTAACTTGGTTAACGTATTTTTCACACATAATTTTAGCACACTACCTCACTTAACTAATTTGATCACTAAATTGCTTCGGTTTGACCAAAACAATTATATCATAAAGAAAAAGGGAATAAAATAGTGAGAAAAGAGAATGGACCCACTTTGTAACTTTAGGGTTCAACTAGAAAGTCTCCTGGTAGAATATTGGGTATAACTTCTGGGCTATTTAAAAATATATAATGCACTCGTGGTAAGTATAGTACCGCTCATTCAACCTTGTCCCTATGTCACGAGACAGAACCCCAATGAACTTAGTTAGGCAGAGCCTTGACATGTGTTATGGGGCTCAGATCAATCGGAAAGGGTAGCGGTGATCGGGAGTTAAAACACTTAAAACAGGGCATGCCATTATTAGTATTATTAGTGGAAATAAGAAAATAAATTAAATATTGAGAGAGAGAGAGAGAGTAGGCGATATCTAGAGAGAGATAAAGGAAAGAAAGATGGGATAGAAAATCTGAATACTGTCTTCTATTTATAGTTAGAATTGACGTAAAGACTAAGCATTTTTCTATTGTCTTGTCATCCATCTTACTTTACATAACTGACACATGTCAGTTTTGAATTGATTTATTTTATTAATATATATATATATATATATATATATATATATATATATATTATATTCATATGTTTATCCTTTAGTTATTATCATTATTATTTTATTTAGAATTGCACACGTAAGTTGGTGCTGTACACTTAACATTTTGAATTTTCAAATGAAAATTATTATTATATTTAAGAAAATGGGACATAGAACTTAGAAATGGGACACGAAATTGTTCCTTCAATTCCATATGTTTGGTTTATTATAAATATTAATTTAACTATTTTATTCTTTTGGCATATTTAACTTCTAAAATATGATGTTTTACAAAACAATAAGTATGTTTTTAGAATGAGAATAATCTTATCTACATTTTGAACCAAATTTTATTAAAAATAAAGTAGGTTCAAAATACAATGCATTTTTATTATTATACGGTTCCTAGGCCCGTCTAGGTGCTTCATATTTCTTACAGTCAACTTACTCGTAATATACCTATCTAATAATATAAGTTTTTATAGACTTTTATTTTATTAAAAAGGTCACCCATATACAGGCCAATAATATTTCAACCAACTATATATAAAATAGTGTTTAAAACTATTTGGGTTGAATATTTATATTAAAAATAAACTAGTTATTAGTTACTAGTGGTTAATAAATTTAACCAAACTTATAATTCTTATATAAAAATAGGAATGTTACATCTTCCTCCGTACTTGATCCTGAAACAAATACAGTTTTTGTTTTATAAATTTTCTCATTTTTATAATTTTTCGATAGAATAAATCCGAGACCTTTCTTTTTGAAACTACCATTATGGTTTGGTTTCTTTCGATAACCTGAACCATAATCGTAACCCTTTTTCTTGTTTAATATTTTGTTTACTTTTTGTTGATCTCTTGAGGTGTAAGGTTTAAGTTTCTTAGAAAGATTTACATCTTTTATTTCAGAAATATTGATTTCTGTTAGTTTGAAAACCTTTTTTTATCATTTCTGGTTTAACCTTCATCAGAATATAATTTGTCTGAAACCTTCAAAGTATATGCCACTTTGATTGGTTCGTCATTCAAATTAGATTTTGATAAAAGAAATTCTTTATTGTAAACCCTTTTGACTTTTGACTTTTGACTGTCAACTGATGATGATCCCGATCTTTCAGACTCAGACTTTGACTCCTGTCACACCCCGATTTCCACGTGTCACCGGTGGGCCCGGTGGGGGAGTATCGTGACGTGGTTGGCAACGTAATAGTCAAACAACACAATATTATTATGCACAGCGGAAGCAAATCTAAAATATGATACAACCGAATTTAATATTGTTTATCAATGTAACAATATCCGGAAGTTTATCCACAGTAGGATCGAAACAAAATAATATTTATGGTTCAACAGACTTCAGGCATCCTAAGCTTGCGAGACTTTTTATTGATGCTTAGGAGACAATCCAGCCAATTTCGTTTAGTACCTGCATTCAGTCTTTTTGGGAAAATACGTCAGTTTACACTGGTAAATACAATCAACTGACTCATTTTGGAAAACGATTGAAAATTTGTTTGGATGCACGTGGCATAAACATTTTTATAACTTGGGAGAATTATTTAATATTATAATCTTGTGAACGAATTACATGTTACTTATGCGTTCAGTAGCCCGGATCTTGTCCGGGTTAAAGATCAATAGACACACCACATAATTGAGTTATACACTGACAGGTGTACGCCTACACCCCGTGCTCAGGTCGTGGCCATCTCGTAAGATGATGCCAAGGATATCCGGGACATGGTCATTAACCCCCCCCCCAAAGGATGTAAAGTAAACAAGACTGTTTAAACGAGCCGATCAAATTATTCAACTACCCACTTTAACGGTGGAGATTTGATGCCCGATCAAGCGGTATGCTATATACCGTAACCCAAGCCCGTATAGGGAAAATAAGTTAAAAGTATTTACCTGAGTAAGTATTAATCACAACAAGCAAAAATGCACGTAGCTTTTACTGGTCCTCCTAATCTGGAACGAAGGTTTATAATAACCTATTAGAATTCTAACGGGCCTTTTATTAAGCTTAAGCTTAGACCGGCTAGTTTCAAGATACGGTTCGTACGCACGATTAAGCGAAGACCGGATAGAATGTGATTCAGACCCGACAAGTTTGAAGACTTGTTTAATATGGGTTTATTATTCACATTCTGGATTTTGAGATAAAACCGATAAGGTTTGACCCGTTTCGGCTAATTTATGTAAACTTGTTACATAAACCGAACCGAACGCGAAATAAGCGTAACGGGTATCCGTAAGAGCCATATACAGGTTTCCTAAGTTAATATGCTTCAAATATGTTGTGACATCAGTAAGATGTCTTTCATTATGCCCGAAACGTGTTTAAACACAAACTAGGCCCCGTAGGGGTAGTTTGGTCATTTTAAAGGTTGTAAAAGAGTTTAGATGTTTAACTGAGTTACAGGCCTGATGTAAATAGTAAACATACTCCATTTACCAAGTTATATCAGTAGGTTAAAGCATATATGTGAAATTTATCATTTTTAACCAAACTATGCCCCGTAGGGGTATTTTGGTAATTTCACATAAGCCAAAAAGCTCAAAACCGGAGTCAGAGTTAATCAACCTTTGCTTACTGTTAAAATATTCTAATTTGCCTAAAATATCAGTAGGTATCAACCCGGGTATGTTCAATATGATTTTAAAACATACTATGCGTTTAAAACGCTAAATAAGGCGATTAAAGGTCATTTCCGGGTTCGATACTTAAATCTGATATTTTTATATTTCCAGAAGGCTTAAAATAATTTATTTATCATATGTTATCAGTAGCAAAAGGTTTGGAGTCGTTTAGATATGTAAAACTCATTTTATGGCCCGTAAGGGCAAAACCGACAATTACCGGATTAAGCCTACGACTACTAGTTATGCTCAGCCTAAAATTAATTAAAAATCTTTAAAAATCCCAAAATAATATATTACATCAGTGGGTATTAAGTTTGATACCAAAAAGTAGGCTTAACTAGGCTATATGCTAATTACGCCGTTTTATTAACATAAAGCTTTAATTTTGCGATAATGAGCATAACTCTTAATCTACAAGTCAAACTGATGTCAAACTTTGCATACAAGTTTATATATCAGTATGTAAGGTTTCTACACTTTTACATTTTCATAAATCACGTTTTAAGGTAATAAGGGCATAACGGTCAACATATGAGCAATTAACGGAAACATGCATATTAATTGGGTAACTAATGAACCAAGGTGTATAATCACAGAGGGTTGTTCTAACATGTAACCTAATCCAATTAAAGCTCTGAGGTATTTCTAAAACATGCCTTAACGGGTCAGAACTGAAAGTCAAAGTGAAAGTCAAACTATGCGACTTTCGGTCCCGAACCGGGTCTAAACAGGAAATTGTCGGGTTGAACATGTTTATACATGTTCTTACACTTATTACGAAATTATAACAATGATCAAACAGGTTGTATATGGTCTATAATGTTAATTATGCATAAATGACATTTTAAGCTTCCTGTTGACTTTTCTTAAACTAGTTTGACCCGACTTTTGACCTGGTTAGAGTGGTGATCAGGGGAAACCCTTTTGAGGTTTTATTACCCACATAATTACCAAGCTATAACTACTTTTAATTCGAGATATGACTGAGCCATTGTTGACTAATCTCGAAGTCAAACCGTAATTACGACGGTTTGACTTTTAGCTAATTAACTAAGCTAAAACTAATTAAAGAAGTACTAGCAGACTTACAAGAGTCCAATGCACGAAAAATGATCACTTGAGGCTGCTTGATAGCTCCAGAAATGATCCAACAATGCAGGAGAAGGTGTGGGAATGTTTGTAACTAAATAGGCTTTATATAGTGATCCAAGACACCATAAAAGCTTGACATCTTAGTCTAGCACCCATCCACAACTGATTAACACTTGTCCTAGTGCTTAGGGGGTGCCTAGTGGTCGTCCATATGTGAGAAAAACCGGCTAGAGTGGTCACAATTGCGCATAACAGGCTGCAGCAAGTTTTCTGGTCGCTGGGCATTTGTTGCGCACCGTAACAATTATTTGTTGCGGTGCGCAACAAATCATCAGCAGCCAAAAATCTTTGTTCCTTCATGCATTCGAAAGGGCAACCACTTGTTTCGAAATTGGGACTTGTTTTATCAATTAGGGACCTCCAAAAAGTGCTTTGTACAGTATCATACCCTACCATTATGAATTGTATGCTTGTATTCCAAAAGAAAGTACCGAATTGTAAGGTTTACCGTTGGAATTTCTTCGTAGGAGTCCACCAATTAAATCATGCATCATTCAATGTTATAATTCACTGAATTTTGAACATATATTAGATGTTTTTAATATGTTTTGAGTCTTGGGATTTATAACGAGGTCGTTCAGAGGTGCAAAAGTTAACATGACGACACTTTTAAATCCTGTCAAACATTTTTATTAAATCCGAGTTTACAACGTGTTTTGTCTTACGTGACACGTGTCGTTTTATTATTTAACACGAATTTTCGAGGTGTTACAACTCCGACTCCTCATCTTTATCCAACACCTGATCGACCACCTTTTTTATTAACTCAGACTCATGATTAGTGTCAGACGATGTGAATGTGACATCAATATTTTCTGGTAACTCATCAGTTGTTTCAGACTTTAACTTTATATTGACAGCCTTTTTGACTTGCTCCTCATTTGGTTTTCTGGGAGAATAACCTTCCCAGATCGGAGGCGGACACTTGTTATAATTTGCACTTTGTTTCTTACCAGTATCCTTTTCTTCAGTCTTTTTGTCTTGAAAGGCTTCCATACCTGCAACAGTTGGATAAATTCTATCAATCAAATAATCAGAACTTGAATAACTTTGCAGTAAACGCCTGATTCTTTCATTTTCTATCTTTTCTGTTTCCAACTCCTGCTTCAACTTGGCACATTCTTCAATGTAATGATTAATGGCCTTCTGCTTTGTCATCATCGTAGCATTCATCATTGCCAACGCATCTTCTCTTTCAGAATTTGTCTTTTGTAGACCAGTTACTGTTCTATTTAACACATCATATGATTCTTTTACATAGTTGAGATTGAACAATAATGTCTCTTTCATTTTCTCCTGTTCACTCAACTTTTCATCTTTCTCTACACACTGCTTGCAAGATTCCAAACACTTTAGACACGGTTTGATAACCTCAACAATCTTTTCAACTTCTATAATCTTCTCAAATTCGATAATCTTTTCAACTTCAACCACTTTTCAACTTCAATCACCTTCTCAGTATCACTCATCTTCTCAGTAAATTCAACTTCTTCACTTTGTTCATTCTTAACTTCTTGATCAACACTTTTACTCTTCATCTTTTTCTGTTCCTTTGATGCTCGTTTCTCCTTTAGCTTTTCCACACGATCTGCAAAATAAAATTGAAAACTTTCAGGAGATAGATGAGATTTTGCAATATTAATATGCGCTTCTTCTTCATCATCACTGTCATCAGATGATGATTGATCAAACACTGGCTCTTGAATAATTTGTGCAGTAAGAGCAGTCATTTTGGAATCAGGTGGAATGAATTTATCCCAATTGAAACCTTCAGCCATTTTTTCATCATCTTGATCGATTAGCCCATAATAAGCTTTCTTATTTGCTTCTACGATCATTTTAGCATGAGCAGTTTGTGGTTCCTTTTGTTGATATGGTTGATGAGCAATTTGTTGATAAATGGCTTTCCGATAGTAATCATTGCCACCAAATGGATTTTGTGCTCCACTAGCTTCTCCGTTTTTACATTCTCTTTTGAAATGACATTTCTCCCTGCATCGAAAACACATAACTTTAGATTTATCAAAACCCAAAGTAGAAACATTTGCA
The DNA here is from genome assembly GCA_030545235.1 of Helianthus tuberosus. Lineage (NCBI taxonomy): Eukaryota > Viridiplantae > Streptophyta > Magnoliopsida > Asterales > Asteraceae > Helianthus > Helianthus tuberosus. The sequence continues at coordinate 17,804,712 of CM060449.1, read as the reverse complement.
TCCAAAAAATCATTTCTCCCTGTAATCATTTTGAATTTTTCAGCTCTTCTCAAAACACTTGCTAAACACCACTTGATATCCATCAGCTCCATTTCTTCAGCATCGATCTGATCGTAATCCTCTTTTGTCAGCATGGGATTTCCGATCCTTCCTGCAACTAATCCTTCATAAGATTCCATTGCTGTAACAAGTAACGCCATATGACTTTTGACAACTTCTTCTGAAAAGTTTTGACCATTCTGAAAATGTAATGCAATGTTTCAATTTAAGACATGACCATTGTTGTTGTTTGAGCTTTGAAATTGATGACTTGAACTTGAAGCTTTCAGATTAATACTCGGATATGAAGAAAATCCACTGCTGCTACTGTTTGAACTTTGATTGATTGATTCAGATGAGTTTTCAACACTGAAAGCAGTTTGGATTTTTGGACTTGTTTCAACATTCTGAACACTCCCTTTGTAGTATATCTTAACATCTTGTTGTGCACTCGGATTGTTCATTCTTGCAATCTTTTGTTGCTCAAGATCTTGACCTTCAATCTTTTCAATGAACTGGGAGATTGTCAAACCATCATATTCTCCAGTATTCTTTAAAATCATCAAAAATGTACCCCATTCTTTCTGAGGTAAGGCATCAGCTAATTTGTCGACCCATTCTTCACGATCTTTGGTGATGTCTAACAATGACATTGAACGTACTAAGTGACAATATCTTTCAATCAGTTTCTTTGTATCTTCTCCTGGCAAACCTGTAAACAAGTCAAATTCTTTCTTTAGCAATGCTTTTTTACTCTTGATCATTTTCTCACTTCAAATTTAATTCGAAGTGCTTCCCAAATTGAACGTGAAGTTTTATCATGTTGAAACAATACGAATATGTCTTCATTAATAGCTTGCTGGAGTAAACTGATCATCATCTTTTCTGCTTTGTACATTTCTCGTTCTTTATCCGTAAATTCAAAAATCTTTTTCTCAACTCCTAAATCTGTCCGTGGTAGAACATACTTTTTCTCAACACATTCCCAAGATCTCAAATGATTTGCTTGAACCCAGTTTTCAAACCTATCTTTCCATCCGTAATACTCCTCAATTCCCATTAGCTTCGGGGGTTTTTGCAAAGTTCCAGTTTCATTTTCCATCTTCATGTTTTTAGCAATGGCAGCCGGAGTAGTCGGGGATGTGGCAAACGCGTTATAGAATTCCTCTTCCATGATTTGGTAATTTTTTTCACACAACAAGTACTTTCAAACGGAATTAACTCTTCAAGCGAAATTATCCTCTTCAAACGGAATACCCTTTCAAACGGAATCACTTGTTGAAACGAAATCACTTGCACAACAATTTCAAACGAAATCCCAACTCACACGGAATCACTTTGATGCCAAATAAGGTTTTCAAACGGAATCAACCAAGCAAAATAACGTTTTCAAGCGGAATTAAAAGCAACTTTCAAGCGAAATTAAGCTGATGTCATCATTTTGATCATACTTTTCAAGCGAAATTACAAATTGATCAGGTTTTAAGCATAATTTAGGTCTAAAACTCTCAAGGGTTTGTTAAAACACAAATGCGCGTATACTGTGAGAATTTCAAGTCATTTTAACAGTGAAAACAAGTTCAATTTTGAAAAGAAGGTGTAGAAGTTAGAAAATCAGATGAAATCAAGCTGAAAACGGTAGAACTCCTCCTCCTGAGCTCTAATACCACTTGTAGGATCGTTTTATCGACCCGAAATGAGTCGTTCAGAGGCTTTCTACTCAATATGAAAGGCGGAAACAGACATATCGAGTTCGATTCAGCTAGATATACACTTTAACTGTCTTTCTGATTAATTTGACAAAGTTTTACAGCAAAACGACACTTCGGCAGCACTTCGGCTCCGGAATCACACATACAAGTCTCCCTCAAACGAAATCTGGACACCACTATATATAGGCTGTGTAATTTCGCTTGAACCTGGCTCAAACGGAAACACATTCAAGCGGAATTACCATTTCAAGCGAGATTACCATTTCAAGCGAAATTAACAAGGTGATTTCACTTGAAAACACTTGTTGATTTCAAACGAAATTACACTTTCTAATTTCGTTTGAAACTGCTTGTTTACCTATTTTTGACAGTTTTCTCGTATTACGTGCCCTGAAATATCTACTACAATACAAGACTCGATACAAGACGAAGTTGACAGACGCATGCACCAACAAAAAATAGGAAAAAAAATTAAAATCCTTCGTCAGAAGGTACTTTATCTTAATAGTATCCATCACTTGTGTCATCTTCTTCCTCCTCGAAGTCTTCATCTTGATCTTCATCCATGTCATCACATTCACCTTCATCAGCTTCTTGTTCCTGAAGTTTCTGAAGCCTCCACCTGAACATGTCTTGCATTAACTCCAATTTTGAGTCTATTTTTGTGTTGGTACAAGTGGCGTTATGCAATTCTTCCATGAAACCCAGTCGTTGCTTTGTCATGATGTTCTCTAACCAGTAGACTTCCTGCTCTCCGCTGTCGTATGTAACCGTCACCATGTCTGTTTCATCATCAAAACGCCATGATGTCATGACAGGGTCTGGCTTCATATCGCGTTTGATTGGTCCAAATTTGCTGGTTAATGCTTTCATAAGCATATGCGTTTCATGGAATTTGTTGTCTAGAGCGATGCCAATGGATAAGATTTGCCTCTGTATCTCTTCTTCCATCTTCAGAATTGCCCTGACCGTCTTAACATACACCCTCCTTCTGTTGTCAAAATGGAGGACATATCGCCTGATCCCCAGAGTGTATCTCCACGAAACGATTTTTGCCATTTTTTGCGTTTCGTTTAAGTTGGCGTTTTTGGTTAAGGATTTTTTTTGCAGAAAATGGATAGATTGAAGTGATTATGGAAGCTATGTTTTACGTTTGTTTATATAATGATGTTTTTGGCACGTAATTTAGGAGGGAATTTCTTCTAATAAATGTTAATAACTGAAATTCAGTTATTTGTGTTGTTTCATCTTCCTGTAATATTCAACGTGTTTTATTTTAAATTTTTGGCGTTTTGTTTTTAATGGCGTTTTTTTTTTTTGTCGTTTTATCATTTGATGGCGTTTTGAATATGAGGGGTAAAAGACCCTTTTACCCTTAATGAAGCACGTCCCACCTAATAATATTGATGTTATTTACAAAAACGCCACCGCGCAATCTAGTCCATGGATTATTTTGATCGGACGATCTATAATCGTTCTCACCGTTCTCACACTTTTCACCGTTTTCTCTAAATCCTGACCCTATATATATATATATATCAAAGTTTAAAAATATAGATGTTGATCCAATATTAAAAAAAAATAGGTCTCGCATAATGTGGACTAGATTTTTTGTATGTAAATTTCAGTAATTAATTATTAAGGTGTTGGTAATTAGTAATTTTTGTATGATCTCTAAATCTTAAATAAATATACTTGGGTTGTCTTCTATCCCAATAAATATGAGTATTATTAACATTGATCTCCTCACATGATTGTTATCGATAAAGTAAAATGTTTACAATCTAGTGATGCTCATCTGCATATTCCTTGAGCCACCATGATCATATATTTATGCTTCTTTATTAACCCTGTTAAGTTGTAAATAAAATTGTTGAATTAGTTGAGGATGTTAAATATTAACCATGTTAAGTTGTAAGTAAAATTGTTGAATTATTTTGATTTGAGGAAGTTAATTTACAATCTAGAGAATATTATATGTGCTTTTAGAACTCATGAAAAACAATTAAAGTCAATATCACAAAGTATGGAACTCAATATTTGTGGACTAAACAGTGCAGTTGTATTAGGTATATCTGCTTGTATTGGTGGTAATATATAAATAATGTATGTACTAGATTTTCATTTTATATAGTTTATAATTTAAACGGATTTAGTGATGTTATAGGATTAAATATTTGGTTATACGTTTATGCATAAACCTATTGTATTCTTAAGAAATTAAAGAAGGCTTTAAACGATATTAATATATATGATGTTGGTTAATGCTTAAAAATTAAAATCATTAAATATCATTTTCCCATCATGTTGGTTAATGCTTAGAAATTAAAATCATTAAATATCATTTAATTCATTCTTTATTCATTTTAATTATATTATTCATTATGTTATGAATACATCATTAAGAGTGACTCTCCATATCCTTAACTCCTATGTTATGAATACATCATTAAGAGTGAGTCTCCATAATAACGTTTGATGGAGATGAATTTGTAGTATACAATAGTTGACAGATTATTATACTATGAAAAAGTCTGTTTAGTATTTAATATGTTCATGTACATTCACTTCTGATGTGTAATACTTGTATTTGACATATAAATTTTAATATAATTGTTCGTAACAATTTAACTAGAAATACAATATGATAAGTGTATGTTTATAGTGTTCTTATTTGATATATAAGAATAAGAAATTTGGTGCTTTATATGACATGTTATCATATAATTTTTAATCTGTTTGATGATAAATTATAGCTATATTTTAGTAGTTAAAAAATCATATATTGATTTACTCATCTTTCTTTATAAATGTTATATTACTATTAATCAAGATGTATAATTTTATTGTGACTTTCATCATATATCAACTTTGTCCTTTATGGAACACCACTAATTTGAAAACTAACGCACACAATGTCGATAAATTAGAACATGACCTATAATAATAGGCTTATCACTGTTGTAATTTTATGTGTCTTTTATATGCTTTGATTTATTTAGCTGATATATTAAATAAAAAATTATATATTTCTTACAAGTGATGATAAAAATCTCATTTTATAAGGTTGTATCATAACCTATTTATTTGGTGACATGTTATATAGTCATGCATTGTATAATCTAATGTATATATTATGTTCCATATGTTATAAATTTGGAAGGGGACATCAAAGTGACCAGAGTTGTGGTATATGATCACAAGCTATAAAAACGATTGAATTGTGGTCAAGGTTTATATAAAAAGACACCTGGAGTGTCTAACTTCTCAAAGCTTATTATGAGTTTATCGAAGCTTGTAAGATTTTAAACCGATAAGTATAAATGTCTCGGTTATAAAACTACATCTCGATTTATATCATGTGATGAGAAAAATGTATATCATAATCCGTTGAGCAAATAATTTCCATCGTCAAATATCATATATGCTATTGAAATATCAAGATTATTAAAGAATATATATAAAGTTTGAAACAACAAGCATGAAAGTTCTATGGTTCTAATCCATTCCCTGATGTGAATGTGATGATATAATGATCAATTTAAAGGTTATGATCAAATATATAACTAAGAAAATTGTAATAATTCCACCATGAATGTTATATGGGTATAATTTATTCCTTGAATAGAATGTAATGATATAATAATTGGAGTAAAGTTCGTGATGATGGTAATTGAGAAAATTGTTATGATGATCATGTGATAAGATCAACCATGTTAATAGGGCAATAACTATACAATGATCGTTATAAAGGTCATGATCACGGTAAATGAGGAAATTGTAATAATCCTCATGTTGACAACCATTTTAATATTGAGATCGACCACTAAAAGTGGCAAACTAATGAATAACCATATAACATGATGGTTTAAACTTTGAAGTTAAAATTCATTCTCTCGTATCTTATATTTTGTATTACATACATGCAATTAATACATATGTCATCATAATCCAAAAGTTTATGGATCATAATTATTTAGTTAGCTGGCATGAACGATTAGACCACACCGGGTCATTAATGATGATGTGAAAAGTATTGAAGAAACAAAAGATTCGTCTTGATAATTCTACATGTCATGTTTGCTCTCAAGTGAAGTTAAGTATTGATCAACAAAAGTAGGGTGTGAATCCCTAAATATTCTGGAAATGATAATGGAAATAAATATACAAACATGATACTATTTAGTGTTTTAAAATCGATGCATCGTCTAAATGGTTATCAAATCCACAACCTGAAGCTTGCGTGATTGTGGCTTAGCTAATGTGATAGTAAGCATATTAATCCATATTAGTATATTTATTTGATAATAGTGAATTTGATTCCAAAGTTATTAACGATCACTGGAATAAGTGTTATTGTTGAGATGATCGCCTACTATTGGTTACAAAGCCAATAATCATGAGAGGAGCAAAAGTTCATTTAGGTACATGTAATTTTATATAAAGTACCATCAATTCAATCAAGCCAATAAGTTTTAGTTCTTCCCATACAGTTGGTTTTTGGTCAGAAACCAAAGATGTCTCATCAAAGATTTTGGTTGTGCGACATATATTGAAACTCATCCACCACACTGCATAAAGATGGGACTTCTAAAAAGTTTGAGAATATGTTGGGTATAAATAATCGTCTATGATTAAATACTTAAAACCATTAGTGAGAAATTCGTTTATGGCTCACTGGTTTTCACTTTAGTGAATGAATGTTCCCAACATTAGGGGGAGATAACAAGCAGTTGGAAAGTGAAAAGTGAAATGAATTATCATGTCATATTGATCCTCAGACTATAAACTATGAACTAGAAGTTTAAAGTATAATTCATTTACCAATATTAAAGAACAAATTACCAGACAAGTTCACTGACCTAAATAGAGTGACTAAGTAAGTCACATAATCAACTACTTATGCTCCAGTTATATTTGTGTCCCTAGAGGACAACCACATATTTTTGTAATGAGTCTATTGCAATCCTAAAGCGTGGTAGACTAGTTGATTCTAATAATAAAATTCCTCAAAAATTGGAGCAAGTAATTAAGATGGTCAAGTCGAGGTTATAGTAACAAGATCTCCTGAAGAGACAATAGACATGATGGTTCAAGAAGAACCTCAGGTACCTGAAAATAAAGAGATCTCGATAAGTTGTATCATGTCTAAGATATGTATGGAATCGAAATAAAAATCGACGTTGTTATACTTTTGTATATAATGTAGCGCTTAATTTGATTAAATGATGAGGATCAAAATTTAAGATCTGCCTATGAATGAATATTAAGGAATGATTGGCCAAAAATAGAAAGACACAAATAAGGCGGAGTTTAGTTTTCTAATGAAATGGAAACTTTCTGGACCAACAGTCCATATAACTGAAGTTGTAAAATATGTTGGATACAAATGTGTCTTTTACGCAAATCATGTGAAAATCAAATTAAGTGATATAAGTCAAAATTGGTGGCACAAGAATTTTCAAAAATACCTATGATTGATTATGAGGAAACGTATTCTCCAGTGGTGGATGCATTGACTTTCCAATATTTTATTATTCTGGTAATATAGAGAGAGAATTGATGTACGTCGTCTATGAATGTTATGTATCACTTGATACTAAAAGTGTACATATCAAAATCATGTAAGTTAACTTCTCGAGAACAATATGATCGTTGTATATAGATTCGTTTGCAATTGAGTTCCCTAATGGTAAATCAAAACATCTTAATGATGTAATTCTTGTGCACGAATAAACATACATAGAAACTTGTACCCAGTAATTGTGATATCTTAATAAATAGTGTACACGCATGGTACAATATGGATTTTGAAGATAAAAGCAAGTGTTCATGGCATTTTTTGCATATGATATAGATATCTATGTGTTATATGGGTAAGTTTATGTAGCAAAACTCATGAACAATGAATGCACATGTATATTTGGATAAGATGGGCAGAATTCCCTCATGGATTGATAATGGCAGAAGCATTGATATAAAAACCTCAAGAACGTACTATATGAAGTTGACAAAATACGTATGGGCTAAAATAGTTGGGTCGAGTGTTGTATAACTCGAGAGATTCGCATAAAGAGGGATATAAGTTTGATTAAATTAGCCATGTTATATGAACATTCTACTTTTAAAAGTTCACTACAATCGCAATTTACAGTAATGATGTCTAGGCATCATCGAGAGAAATTATCGAGTTTTTAGAGAGAGAAATTTTGAATGACCTTTGCACGGTCTAATTATTACTCGAATTACAGTTCGAGTATATATATAATTATATTTTACTAATCCCTCAAGTACATCTAGTAGATGATGTTTGAATATGTTAGTATGGAATAGTTGAATCTTAAAGTATGTTAAAGGTTGTTAATTCATTTGTTATAAGAAATGCCTATTATCATCTCCTACCAAAGTAGAGATTCTCATTCTAGAAGTACCATCGTTAAATACATAAGTGCATTAATATGTTTAGCTAGCTATGTATGGTTATAATATTTTTCACTTGAGCTTATTGCCATGATATAACATTTGTCAAGCGAAGGGACATTGGAATGAGTTCAAAGAAATATTTCAGGCATAAACGATATTTGATTATATTTTACTAACTCATCAAAACAAGTTTCGTTAGTCTTGTAGATGCAGAAATGTAACGAAACACAGTCGTGGACATATAATAATTTTTTGAAGGAGGCACCTAAAGTCTCGTTAGAAGATTATACAACGTTGTTGAACATAAAGGATTGCACATTAAGGGATCAAGCGACAAATCATTCACTACAAAGGCTTTATTTGACTTTCAAGGAAGATGGACACACGTCACTTAAAGGATACATGTTAAAATGAGGGGGAGACTTATTCAAGTTGCACTCTTTTTCCCTTGACTAAGTTTTGTCCCATAGGGTTTTCTTAGTAAGGTTTTTAATCAGGCAACATACCTGATCCAAAAGTATCAGGGGGGAGAAAATGCGCACTGCACTCTTTTTCCCTTAGCTATGGTTTTATCCCAGTGGGTTTTCCTGGCAAGGTTTTTAACGATGCAACATCATCAAGCGTATTATAAGAATAATATATTATTTTACGTGGATAGTCAAGGGGGAGTGTTATGAATATTGTGACTATTCATGTTCCTAACTCCATATCATTTAGTGTTATGAATATTGTGACTGTCCATGTTCATAACTCCATATCATATATGTTCTAGAGCCCTATAAATAGTAGCGCCAATGTATTTGGTTTTATATATCTCAAAATGAATAAAACACTCCCATTCCCCATATTTCTATCTCTCTATAATCTTTAGCTTGTTAGTAAACTATTATATAATAAAATCCCGATTATTAAGCTGATTTCTTGTATCCACTTTTCATTAGCTTTCTTCACATCTCAAAACTTAGCTAAAGAAGAATAGAAACAAATATTCATAAAAAGTTGATTTAATAAAAAACATTAATTATCGAAACTCTCAAGTTTCATCTCACAAAACCAACCGCTTCTAATACTGTTAACATTTTAGATACAATATAGGGCTAATGACATTATAGAATTTGCTCACCATTCTTTTTATTTCTTTCTCTTTGTGCGATTTTATTGATCATAGCATTTGATATTACTAAATAATTTATACAATACAAAAATAAGATATGATCTATACTATATAATAAAACAATCGTATGGAGGACGTATCATTCATTGAAGCTATCTATTATTTTATTTTCCCGCCTCTCTCTCCTAGTTAAATATAAATACTTTTTTTATAATTAAAGAGATATATACAAATATTAATTAATGATAAAAATAGAACAACACGTGTCATTCATCGAATCTATCTATTATTTTGTTTTCCTGACTCTCTCTCATAATTAATTATAAATACTTACTTATTTTTTATAATTAAAGATATTCATTATATACAAATATTAATTAGTGATAAAAATAGAACAATGTGTGTCTTTCATTGAAGCTATCTATTATTTTGTTTTCTCGCCTCTCTCTCCTACTTAATTATAAATATTTATTTTTTATAATTAAAGATAGTCATTATATACAAATATTAATTATATACTAATAGAACACAAACTGAATGAATAGTGATTTCAATATATATTAATTAAATGAATAATGATTTCAACATATATTAATTAAAACAAATGAATAGTGATTTGAACCTATATTAATTAAAACAAACTAAATCAATAGTGATCTAGGTGATTTCAATATATATTAATTAAATGAATAGTGATTTCAACATATATTAATTAAAACAAATGAATAGTGATTTAAACCTATATTAATTAAAACAAACTAAATCAATAGTGATCTAGGAAATATAAGAATATGGGGTATGAGGCGGGGGTTGTGACGTGCGTTGGGTACAATTGGGTTTCGGCGTGGCCCCTTGGGCGGGGGTTTCAGCCAGGGCGTTGGGCGGAGCTATCAAGATGACATGGCGGGATCTCATTGGCCAAGACAAGTAGTCGTTTGGGCTAGCCGTTGGCCAACGGCTATGTGTTTAAAAAAAATTTATCTATTCACTATAAATGTTCACACTTCTATTCATTTTTTACCACAACTACTCCACCTCTTCTATAATGATCTCTATCTTATTTTTTAAAAAAAATCCTCATCCAACCACAATACGAAAAATGAATCCTCATAATCGTGGTTTTGACCCGAACAATCCGTGGGCATTCCAAGAAACACCTAGCCCAGCATCCAATCGTCCAATTGCTCCCTTTTTAATGCACTCCACGATGCCGGATATGACTGGTTACGCATCGTTTATCTCGAATCGTTTGAAGAATAATGTCGGTCAGTTTATTTACTGTGTGTATAAAAGGTAATCTAAACTGTGCAATTACTTGCATTGCTACGTTGCTACAGGATTTTATGAGCTCGATACTAATCGGTACCGAAAATACCGTTACCGAAATCCCCAAAAGTATGTACCGATACCGAATATACCTGGTATGGTACGGTTCGGTACCGGTTGGTACTGGTACAACACCGGTATTTGAGGGTAAAAATCGGTGAATACCGGTGCCGAACCGGTACCGAAAATACGTTACGTTTTAGTTCGAGCTACTTTTTGTTATTTGACATGTTTTGTCATTCTTATAGAACGATTTGGTTTAGCGTCGCAACGCGCGCGCATGGTAAACAACTAGTTAATAATAAGATTGAACCACAAATTTAAGACCACACAGTGTGGGAGAGTATGAAGAATGGGCGTGAAACGCCATGTGGCAACCAAGCCAGGATTGTGGCGTGGAGAAAAAAGCACGGGGTGGGAAATGGCGTGGAAAAGGAAAAAAAATTTAAAATATAAACATCATCCAAATAAAACAAACCTAAACTACACCCACCAATCAAGAGCCTCCACCTCACCCATACAATTGCCCCCACGCCCGTGGAATTCCTCCCACGCCAGCCACAACGCCGTCTATGGGGTGGTGTTCCGGCGTGGTTGTGGCTTCCACACCCACAAGGTATGGTCTAAAACGTAATGACATTTTATCCTTCTACTATTAAAAAATAAATTTTCGTTCATTATATGTTAACAAAACTGAAAAAAAAAAAAAATATAATACTAGCTTTAAGATAATGCAAATTAGATATACCTAAGTAAAAAAAATATTTTTAGATAATTTAATTAAAAATGTTGACTTTTTAAAAAAAAATCATATCAAGGGTCTAAGTTATCATGTCCTCTAATTTTTATGGTGAAAACAATGTATAATTTATTAACTTTTTATAAAAATAATCAATTAACTTCACACAAGTGTTAACCTAATAACAAATAAAAAAACAAAGTAATATGTAATAAAAAGTATATCTCATCAAAGTTCATTTTTCAAAAACATATATTGACGACTATGTGTGTTAACTGATTACATTATACACACAAACACACACACACACACATATATATATATATATATATATATTTTATGTATGTATTCAAGCGGTGTATACATGTAGTTATTAAATCCGTGAAATGCAAGAGTTTTTAAAGATATAACTTTTTTATTACTTAGTAATTAGTATATCAAATTATATTTATTCAACCCGTGTAATACACGGGGTTTTAACCGAGTAAACTAATATAATATGATTTAAGGTAATGTAGTGTAATGTAATAGCATTCTCATTGGAATCTCCGTCTTTATTTTTAACGAATAATCTTTCTCTAAACTTTATTTAACGACTCACATTTTGTTTTCCATCTCTATTTCAATATTCTTTCTATTTATTATTTCTTTCTTTTACTTCTATTTTTTATGCAAACCGGAATGCTCGTGGTGTAATCTATAAATTTGTAAGACGTGAAAAGTGACGAAAAAAAATCACTATTACAAAATATTTATATTTTCTAGATGAAGATAGTGATCATTTGGAATGATAAAAAATAGAAAATCTCTAAAATCTGAATTCAGGGAAGGAGACACAGACTCTAATTCGGGTGCTATAATGTAATGTAATATAAGGGTAGTAGTTGATTATAAAGTTACTTTCCCTACAAAGTGTAAGAAGTCTTTTCATTGTGACATGTGACATCTAGGAATTCTATACTAAAGGGCATAAACGTAATTGAATAATTAACTTATTTATGAAAGATTTATCTTTTAAACAAAAAAGAAGATATTTAAGGAAACAATATATCTTTTAAAAATTCAAAATTGTAAGTTACTTATAATACGAATAATGCATACTGAATCATATTTCATTCGATTTTTTTTTTTTTTGCATCATTCACAAATTCTCCATGTTGTGTTTTAGCATTTATTAGTTTATTCACGTTGTGTTTTATCAGTTACAAGTTTATTCTCATTTGTTTTCTTTTATCATTAACAGGTTTAATGAAGGACATGTACTTGTAGTTATTTGTTGTTGTGTTTTTTAGTTATTTGGTTCATCAACATGTGTTATACCAGTCATTGGTGTGTATTTTATTGACGTTGTGTTTTAACCACATGTACCGGTGTTTATTTCTTCGCATAGTGTTTAACTGCATGTACCATTGTTTATTTCTTTGCAAAGTGTTTTATCATTTAAGATTTGGTAAATATTGTGTTATACGTATATTGCAATAATCAAATGGTGTTTAATCATATTTGGACACACCATTCAAACTATAAAACACACAATTCTTTTAAATAGATCATCTGAACTTTAAAAGGGATATGCTCACTCAAACGCTCTCTTAAAACACATAACTCATCATTATAAAACGCATCATTCCTTAAATAACACAATCAAAACTATAAAACATGTTATATAAAACACACCACATTGTCATATAAAACACACCATTACTAGTAAACTAGATCAACTAGTTGAAACATAATTTTTTTTACATATGTAGCAATATGGTACTTATATTAAAGGTAAAAAACGCCTGTTATTATGGTGTAACTTTTTTTAAAAACAATTTACGTATACAAAAGTTATTGACGTTTTTAAAATACGAGGGAAAATTGAATGTGACTTGCATGTGGTTACCTAGATTTAAGGCACACTAAATGTACTTTATACGCTTAATCTAAGAAATCTATTAATTTAATTAAATCAAATATTACAATTTTACCACTCATTTAATCTCATTAATCAATTACTCTAATCTAACGATCATGATCATTTTTACACTTTTTAGAAAAAACACACTTTGCAGAGAAACCCCACTTATATAATATAATATATTATAACGAAGATCAACATTTAAAATCTATTTAAATAATTATGAACCTAATTAACTTGTTAAATAGGAATAATAACGTAAGTGGACTTATTAATTGATCGAAATATTCACCTAAAAAAGCCAAATGCTTTTAGTTCTTTTAACTTCTTACATATTAGAAAAATTTTTAACCATTCTTTTAATTTTTCTTCACTATGTGCAATTTAGTGGGTTATAGCAATTTATATTACTAAACAGTTTATACTAGTTTTACAATATTGTACAAAATAATATATGATATGATTTAACGTAATGTAATGTGATGTAAGAGCATTCCCATTTGAATTTCCGTCTTCATCTTTAATTAATTAACTTTCTCTAAAAAAATTATAATAAAAAAAACACAAAAACATTTTATTTGACAATTTTATTGCTATATTGATTAAAATTAAAAAAAAAAGTGTTGGAACTTTGTTTTTACATATATGTAATTTGAAGATTACATATTTGTTGATATAAGAATTATATATATATATATATATATATATAGGAAAAGTGTAAAATACAATACAGCTTAACGTACATCACATACGACTACGTGCGTGATTATGTGTATAACGTGTGTGATTAATGTTTTCATCATGCGTAATTAAGGTTTTCCAACATGCGTGATTTGGGTTTTTTAGTTTATAAATGCGTGATTTTCAAATGAACGTGTGTAATTATCTGTCGTACGTGATGTACGTTAAGCCGTATTGTACGTTAACTGCCCCCCCCCCCCCTCTTTCTCTCTCTCTCTCTCTCTCTCTCTATATATATATATATATAAGATTACACGATTAACATCTTAATGTTTCTCACATCAAGAATATTTGTATCAGTACACAATTACTATTACATACGTGTACACACACATATATATAGGGGAAGGGTAAAACGAAAACCCACTTGAGTTGAGAAAACTCAAAAAACCTTTGTAAAAACCCCATGTAACATTTTTTTTATTTTTTCTAAAAAAATAGTAAATGTAACATACATATATTTGAACATTTTTATTAAAGAAAAACAAAAAAGCGCCGAGTAGTTTATTTTTTAAAAAATGTAAAAAAAATCATGTTACATAATATATATATCCAAAAAAATGTAACATACAAATTTTGAACATTTAAAAAAAACTAGTAGGCGCTTTTTACAATTTTTTTTTATAAAAATGTTCAAGTACATTTATGTTACATTCCCTTTTTTAGAAAAAAAATAAAAATGTTACATAGGGTTTTCTTGAGTTTTCTGACTTTCTCAACTCAATTGGGTTTTCTTTTTATCTTTCACCTATATATATATGCCCAATCTATACTATATAATAAAAGAAACCAATAAGTGACACGTGTCATTCATTGAAGGCGTCTACGTTTTAATTTCCGGCTTTTTCATACTTATCTTATATCAATTAATTAAATAATAAATAATCAATTAATATTAAATATTATCTTACTTTAAATGTCGGATATAATCATTCTAATTTTCTAATAAAATATTATCTTCAAATAAAAATATAAATTTAAGATATTTTTTAAATAATAGCACAAAACAATAATCTTAAACTTAAAAAAAACAACAATACGTTCATATAAAAAATTTAAAATACAAACATAATATACAAAATAACTTATAAGTCATTGAGTTAATTACATAGTGTAACACCCAGAAAACGGGTTTGGTAATCAAAACACGTTAATACTAAAAGATGGGTAAAGTACCGTTAGTGGTAAAAATTAAGCCGGTGAATATTAGGATTCAAATAAATAAACGTAATATTAAATAAAAGGTGAACGAATGCTTTTGAGGAAATAAAGTTTATAAAAGGCCAAAGTTAACGGGACTTAAAATAAAACGGGTTATAATCTCCCCGAACCCACTAAGTTAACTAGGAATGTTTAACCTAGTTAATAAGTGGAAATATTGTTAGAAATAAGTAGGTTGTGGCTTACTTAATAACTAACCAAACATGAGGGGCCAAAGTTGGATAACTTGAAAGTTAAATTATAAAAAGAAAATTAAAACAAAACACACAATTAGTGTATGTTCTTGTTCGACCAGAAGGAGCTCCCATGGAGCCAAAACCCTAATTATATCAAAATCATCAAATTGAAAGGCTATTTGGAGCTCAAATTCACAATTGAACGTGAATTAACGATCACCCAAGCTAGGGGATCGTAAGGTATGAAGAATTTTGATGATTCTTGAAGTTGTGAAATTTGATGAACATCATAATTTGCGAATTATGTATGAATAGTGATGTATACTTGCTTAGGAACAAAACCCTAAGTGAAAATTATACATATATTGCCATGATTTGAATGTTTAGATGATTTACTACACTAGAATAAGTGGGTTTTAATCATATGATAAAATTGATGATATATTCATGTTAAATGATGTTTGATATCATCATGTGTTAAGAATGATTGATGTTGTGTTAATTCGATAACTTACGGTTACAAGAACTTGGTTAATAAAGTGGTTAAAACGGTAGCATAAGAATGATGCTTATCGGATATTTGACAAAGTACTTAAACGAGTAGTTGAGCTACATCGTATAATTTCTTATGTCAATAGGCAGTTTGACTTTAAAAGTCAAACTGACCATTGATACGATCGAATGATAATTTCGACATAAAAACCGTAAGATGGAATAGTCGTGATTGTTAATGACTAATCTAACCATCTTACGAATAATAATGATAGTTTGACGCTTGACAAGCTAGGTGGAAGCTTTGGAAGGAAGCGGGTCAAACGAATCAAGTATGAAGGCAAAAACATAAATTTGGATGCAAGGTAAGTAAAGCTTACACTCTTTTATTTTGGAGAACGTTCCCTTATGTATTAAGTACGAATAAGGTAAATAAGTGTTTGGAATATGACGTTTCGACGTGTAGTCATAAGGAACGAAATAAATGAAAATATTAAGAAACCATGTTTAATGGTTAAAAAGGGAATAATATGATTATTCGGTCATTCAATGACGAATAGACAATGAGTTTTGAATTGTTACCTTATAGGGTAAGCCAAAATGAATAATAAGCGTAAAACGGTAATTCGGTCACGCGTTGACGATAAACGTTAGTTTTTGAAAAAAGGGTCAATGCGTTGATCCGAGTCAGGTATTAGTAATAGGTCAACTCCTCATTTAGAACTTGAGGTTCGATGAGAGTTAGACAAAGTCGAGAATGAACATTAGGTTACCTTAATAGGTAAACCTAATAATTTAAATTATAGTCATTGTGTTTTTAGAAACATAATGATTTCTAGACAAGATTATAGTTAAAAAGTGGGCTTTTGGTCAAACACGTTATTAAAAGTCCTTCGTCGTAAAAGAAGGGCTAAAGTTGACCAAAACGACATTGAATGATGAACCGGGCAAACAACCCTTAAAGGTTGTTTGAAAATGATTTTTATGATCGAATAAGTCTTTTGGATAAGAGAAAAAGTTTAAGGTATAAACCTTTTGGGTCAAATGCCTTATAACGGGTCTTTCCGTTAAATGACAAACCGAAGGGTAGAATTCGGAATAAATAGATTATTATATAAATCCACCACAATTATAGTTGTGGAAGAAGATATGTAGATATCTTAATATGGAAACGAGATGTATAAAAAGAAAGAGCGAGAATTAAGCTTAAATGCTTAAATTCTCCAAATGGGTCAAAATAAATTATGCACATAACTTGGGTAATGGTTGCATAATTCATAAAAGTATTGGACCCGAGTTAAAGATTTTAAGTTAAATACGTTTGTATATGCTTTATGACCTTTTAGAAACAAGATTGTTTGATAAATCTCGAACGAGTCAAAAGTTTCATAATTAAATATAAAGCCGAGGGCTTAAAATCAAGAATTTTATTAATCCGGATGTCAGATTTTAACTCCATGTGATGGAGAATCAATTTACAATCATGTAGGAAGAAACGGATCGTAAAACGGATCAAAACTTAGAAAGTTATGACCGTTTAAGTCAAAATTTGTTATGCTGGAAATATGCAGCATCAACTGAAATCTTTCTGTGGAAAATAGGTCATCGCGCCCAGCGATCGGCAAGTCTTTTTCTGTCGCGCCCCGCCACAGGTGTCCCGCCCCGCGAGAAACATTAGTCAAACCTGTCGCGGCCCGCGACAGGCTTCGTATCTGGCAAGAAGTTGTTTGTTATACTGCTTTGTCTTGCGAACTCGTTTGGACAAGTTTTAAACTAATTATGACTAAAACATTTCATGTTTTATGAAATGTAGGTATGTCAAGAAGTACCGGATGATGATCAAGCTCAACGAAGAACCGAACACCACCAAGTTTCAAGCTTCCACATTACGTTTTCGTCGTCACATTTTTAAACGACGAAACAATTTTATTATGTTGAAACATTTTAAATCTTAAAATGTTATAACAAACTCGTATTCTCATATGTATATGTAATTGTATGAAAGCTATTATATGCGATAATTATACATAAGTTGATAATAAAAGTAAGGGTCTTACACATAGTTACTCCATGTGATTTGCACAAAGTAACATACTTAGATACTAATAGTTTAAAATCACCTTCTAGGGTATTAACTTTTCATTTTGTAACGTTTGGAGGTATCAACGTTAATTGTTTGTTAAACTATTAGTATCTAAGTATGTTATTTTGTGCAAACCACATGGACTAACTATGTTAATACTCTAGAAGTTAATACCTCAAAACGTTACAAAATGAAAAGTTAATACATTAGAAGGTGATTTTAAACTATTAGTACCTAATTTTATTATTTTGTGCAACCCACAGTGACTAACTATGTAATTAACTCTTAGACACTGGACTAAACTTTAAAAAAACACTAAATAGGAAGAGAAGCGAATAATATAATTCTGTTTTTGATTTTTCAAATTGGGGTTCTAATCAATTCGAATTAAACTTAACCAAGTTTACTATACAAAATTACATTTATTTAACCCATGTAATACACAGTGTTTTTAAAGATATATTTTTTTTATTTAGTATATATAACTAGATCTATTCAACTCGTATAATACACGGGGTTTATAAAGATATATTTTTTTTATTAATTAGATTATAAAATTACATTTATCCAACCGGTGTGATGCACAAGGTTATAAAATTGCATTTATTTAACCTGTGTTATACACAGTGTTTTCAAAGATATAACTTTTTATTATTATTTAGTATATATAATTAGATTTATTCAACCCGTACAATACACGGGTTTTATAAAGATATAACTTTTTTTTATTAGTTGGTTTATACAATTACGTTTATTCACCCGTGTAATACACATGGTTTTTAGAGATATTTTTTTTTATTATTATTTGGTATATAAAATTTCATTTATTCAGTACAATACATGGGGTTCTTAGAGACATAATTTTTTTATTATTTAATATATAAAATTACATTTGTTCAACATGTGTAATAAACGAGATTTTCAAAGAATAATTGTTTTAACTTAGTATATAAAATTACATTTATTTAACTCATGTAATACCATGGTTGTAAAAGTCGCTAGGCGCTCCCTAGTCGGTCGACCGGGGAGTTGAGAGTACTCAGCCTAGGCGGAGAGTACACAGGAAGTACTCGGAGATGGCAAATTATAAAGAAATTAGTTTTCGAAAATTAAATATATGTTAAATAATATAAATTTACTAATATTTATAAAAAAATACGTGAAATTGATATTTTAATTATTTAATATGATAGGCATAAAAATTATGTTTTATTTTATTTTAAGTCAAACTCGGCTCGAGTTGACCTACTAGATCCGATTTTGGCCAATGTTGACCGCATTTGATTGATTCCAAGTAATTAGTCGGAGTTGAAGAAAGTCGACTCGGCAACCTACCTTGTAGCGACTACTCGGGGAGTACTTGGCCTTGTAGACCTTGTTTTACAACCATGTGTAATACACGGGGTTCTAACCTAGTATAGAAAATATATACAACAAACCATTTACTATTTACATGTAACTTAAAATAATGTGAACATCAATATTATTTAAATAGTATCAAGTAAATTTAACTAGTTTTACGCTAATTTATCTTTTATATCATATAATAAAA
This sequence comes from Helianthus tuberosus, assembly GCA_030545235.1. NCBI lineage: Eukaryota > Viridiplantae > Streptophyta > Magnoliopsida > Asterales > Asteraceae > Helianthus > Helianthus tuberosus. The sequence goes on along the minus strand of CM060449.1, from coordinate 17,785,188 downwards.
CTTTTTTAGGTAATGTTTAATTACTAAAATATGGGTGTAAAGTGTAAACGTTCACCTCTTAAAGAATGCGCAAAATATGATTTACTCGTATTTAAAATCCATAATGTTTGTTTTAGTTACAATAATACTCTTGCTTAATTTAATCTATTTTTTTTTGAACGGCAAATTTGGATCACTAACGAACCACTGTAGTATCATCGTGCCACCAGCGGAACCACCCGATCATATCCATCTCCACTAGACATAATGCCTATACACTAATTCAGGAGGAAACCCAATAAACATGGGAAAAACCACCCTTGTGGGAATCGAACCTAAGACCTATTGGTCCCAAAGTCTTATTCCACCCCCAAGATACCACTAGGCTATTTAAGTATAGATCGATAGAATGAAAAAAAAATCAGGCATGTTGGATCTTAGTTTCAATTCAACAGTGTGTCAACACTTTTACAATGGTGTGTCCATATTTATAAAAGTGAAAGAGATTTTGCGCATATTTTTTTATTATTCTGAAAATAATTGTATTTGTATGTGTGTGAAATTTTGTGTGTACTTAACCACACAGTGCCTATTTAAAAGTATCTACTAGTCAAATATTTAAATTTATGTATTTGTTCTTTATTTCACACACGAGAACATAACCTAAATTTTATTTGCTTTTATTATAGTTAGTTTGACATTGGTGGTTTAGGAATAAAGTAATTCATGACATTTGGTTTTGTATCAAAGTCTTTCTGGAACATCTTGTGATTAGGTTGTGTATCTAAGCCGCTAACGAATTGATCTTTGGTATTAACTTCATTATTTGACCTAGTTGAATCTTGGCTTAGAGCATCTTGAATCGTCTTCGGCATAGGCTCATCTTTCATTACACTTCTCCAGTATTCTTCGGGGCCTTCCCGTGCATCATAAAGACTTGAATTCTAATTATTGATAAGAAAAAGAAAACAAAAAGAAACTAAATCAGTTCAATATTGTTAACTGAAGTATGCCTTTCAACACGAACGCAAATATAAATCTAAATTCTTACCAAAAGAACTGAGAAAAGAAACCAGAAAACCATGAAAGATCTCATTTTTTTTGTTGTTGAAGACTTTGGTAGATGAAATTGTAACTAGTTTATGGGTATTTATAAAGGTAGTATCTGTGGAGCCTACTGACATGTGTCACAAATGGACATATTAAATGTATCAAGTCATGTTTTAAACAATAAATGTTTGTGAGACTTGTTCATACATTTAACTACTTGATGACCGTCGCCGTGTTGTGGCGAACTTCTTGAACCTCTTTTGTTAATTAGTCTGTGCTTACATGTGTTTTGAAACCATTACGAGCGCGTTGTGCACGGAACCGCTGACAAAAATAAAAAGAAAATGTAGAAAAACACTAAAAGATAACCGAAAGAAAATCAACCAAAAAAGTTGTATGGTAATGATGTTGTTCGTATGAAACCCGTGGTCAGAGATGAGCAAATGGCACTAGGTACCGGTACCGGATTTCCCGAACCGAAAAATCCTATGTGCCAATTCGGTAATGACTTTTGGCGTTCCTGATACCGGTTCGCTACCGGATTTACCTTCATATACCAGTGCCGTAACAGGTATTTTCAGTACCGGCACCAATTCGGTATCGGTTGGCACCGAACTCATCCATACCCCCTGAAACTACAAAAAAATCATTAAAAGTTGAATAAAATAAACAAAAAAAGTTGTACGATACGGTTGTTGTTCATACGATACCCGTGATCAGAGATGAGCAAATGGTACTGGGTAGCATTACCGAATTTCCCGAACTAAAAGATTTTCAAAATCAAATTGGTACCTACTTTTGGTTTTTTCTGTACCAGCCTAGTGCTGGGTTTTACCTTCATGTACCCATAACAAACCGTACCGTGCCGGTATTTTCGATACTAGTACCGGTTGACACCAAACTTATCCAACTTAAAAAGTAAAGAAAATAATTATTGGTATAACATTAAAAAATAAAATTATTAAAAACTATATATTAATATAATAATATAAAACATTATTTATTAGTTTCTATTATTAATATAAACAACTTAAAAAGTAAAGAAGATAATAAAGTATTAAAAACTATATATATATATATATATTATTATAATATTTAAAACACTATTCATTATATTCGGTTTTTAATATATATATATATATATATATATATATATATAACACCGTATAACACTATATAACATTGTATAACAATCTATAACACTTTACATCTATCATAGACATGCTATCAGAAAAATATAACACTATAACATTATATAACACTGTATAACTCTAAATAACACTATATAACACTATGCATCCATCATATAACACCATATAACACTATATAACACTATATAAAAATATATAACACTATACAGTTCTGAATGGTGGTTGCAGTGTTATATATAATGTTGTAGTGTTATATAGAGTTATAAAAGAGTTATATGGTGTTATATGTTATTCGTAGTGTTTTGTAGAGATTTGTAATGTTATATAAAAACCTTCATTCTGCATCCATCACTATATAACACTCTATAAATTTTCATTCTGCGATCTTCAGAATTAATAATTGATGAACGAGATGACACAAATTCGTAGATTAATTCTTAATTCATATTCCTATAATGAATGGTGGCGGTTATGGAAGGTTATCAATTAATTAAATCAATAAGAAAATTACTTGTTTACTCTTTTGAATTAATTTAGATTGAGGCACATGTCATCTCTACAATATTTCTCACACTTTTGAATTAATCTACGGAATTTTCAATCTATATATATATATATATATATATATATATATATATATATATATATATATAATGTTTGTTTACTCAAGTTATACTAGTTGGCACTTCTTTTTAATTTTAGAATGATACTAAGATAAATAGGATTAAACGCATTTGGAACCACTTTTAAATAACTATAAACCTAAATAACTTATTAAATACAAATTATAACATAAGTAAACTCACTAATTGAACTTTCACCTTACAAAAGCCAAAAAGCCAAATGCTTTTAATGCTTTTAACTTTTTAGATTCAAAATAAGGCTAATGACGTTATAAAATTTTGTAACAATTCTTTATGTTTCTCTTATTTTTGTGTGATTTTATTGATGATAACATTTGATATTACTAAGCAATTTGTAGAATACAAAATAGGATATGATAAATTAATATGATATGATTTAAAGTAAGATAATGTAATGTAAGAGCATTCTAATTGGTATCTCCATCTTCATCTTTAACATATAATCTATCTCTAAACTCTGGCCCACATTTTTTTCTCTATCTCTATCCCTATTTTCTTTTTAGTTATCATTTCTTCTATTTTAAGGTACAACCCGAAATGCTAGAGATATAATCATTAAATTTGTTATAAATGAACAGTGACTATAAAAAAATCATTATTTCAAAACATTTATATTTTCTAAATGAAGATAGTGATTTGGATTTATAGAAAATATGATATATATCTATATTTGAACATTGGGAAGGAGATAGAGACTTCAATTTTGGTGTTGTAATATGATATGATATGATATGATATAATATAATATAATTTTAAATAAAATATTATAAAGTATGCTATTGTACAGTACACTGGAATAAAATATTATATGACTAGGTTAGAACCCCGTGTATTACACGGGTTAAATAAATGTAATTTTGTATATTAAATGCTAAAAAGTTGCATCTTTATGAACCCCGTATATTGTACGGGTTAAATAAATGTAATTTATATATCAAATAATAAAAAAAGTTATATCTTTGAAAACCATGCGTATTACACAGATTAAATAAATGTAATTTTGTATACTAAATACTAAAAACGTCATATCTTAAAAAAAAACCCGTGTATAATCGGGTTGAATAAATCTACCAAATAATAAAAAAATTACATCCTTAAAAAGCCCGTATATTACACGTGTTGAATTGATTTAAAAAGAGTTATATCTTTAAAAAAACATGTCTATACACATATTAAATAAATGTAATTTCGTATATTAAATACTAAAAACGTCATATCTTTAAAACAACTCATGTATAGTCGGGTTGAAAATCTACCAAATAATAAAAAAAATTATATTCTTAAAAAACATGTGTGTTACACGTATTGAATAAATCTAATTTTACATAGCAAATGATAAAAAAAAGTTATATCTTTAAAAACTGTCACACCCCCAAAATCTACACGCGGAGTATCACCGCCTGGAGGCGTGATTGACCAGGATCAAGCCACCAATCATATTGGACATTGTAAGTAATAAATAAAATTCAATCCAACAATACGAAAGGTGTTCAAAACAAAACATAGTTAAGTGTTTAGCGGAAGCATAAATGTGAAAACCCAACATAAGTATTAAGTTCGAAATGTTATAATGTTTTTAACATGGCACCCACTGTCCATGTCCCACAACGACCGCGCCTCCCTGTGCAAGCTCCATGAGTACCTATCGACCTGCAAGGCATGTAACAACGAGTCAACAACAAAGTTGAGCGAGTTCACAATTGATTTTTCAGTTATTAAGTTCGTTTCAGAATTCGTAAGTTTGTCTCATAACCATGTGTTACCCAATATCCTTGTTTCCCAAACCTTTACGATATTTAGTGGGGGCTTCCCATGTTGTAAATCACTAGACTAGTTGCATCTATAGGTGTCCCTCCCAATCCGAGGACAGTGATAAGTATGAGATTACGTAGGTTTTACGTAAGTGCCCTTCCCAATCCGAGGACAGTGGTACGTAGCGAGTACGTAGATTTAGCGCTGGCGTCCTTCCCAATCCGAGGACGGTGGTACGTAGCGAGTACGTAGGTTTAGCGCTGGCGTCCTTCCCAATCCGAGGACGGTGGTAAGTAGTCTAGTAGTGGTGAATGTATGAGTTCTGTCGTAGTTATTCAATCCCATTCCCAACCCACCGGGAATCCCATGCCTTAGAAGTGTGAACTCACCTTGGTTTGCTTGGTATGCTAAACTATGTGCTCACAAGTAATCACTCAAGTCCTATAGTATGCACGTATACTCAATCAGTTCAAGATCGTAAAGATTCACATGCAAATCTATGTCACAAAGTGTGTTTGGCAGTTAACGTCATGCATCATGTAAGCAGTTAATCAACTTCATGCAATTCATTCTTCACATAAATGTCCTTCATAGTTTATTCTAGCATGGTTATTCTTCAACATACTTGACAGGATTAACAGACTCAACAAAGTTAACATACTTAACAGGAATAATAAACTAATAGTGTTACTTATCTAACAGAGTTAACAAACAAATAGAGTTATCAACTTAACAACTTAACAGGAGTTTACATGTTTAACAGAGTTACATATTTTACAGAATTACATGCATAACTTAACGGGGTTAACAACTAACAGAACTACTGTGCTAGACAATGGACGAAATCACATTATGGGCGAAATCACATATTGGCGAAAACACATGGGACGAAAACCCCAGGCGACGAAATCCAAGGGTTTTCGTCGAGCTCCAAAAATGGCGAAAACACCTAGTGTTTTCGTCTGGTTCCCAGCATTTTCGGTGGTCCCTGTGTTTTCGTTGGGTGAGGTAACAGTTAAGCAATTCATCTGGTAACCCTAATCATCATCATCGACAACAGTTACATATCACAGAATTTCCAACAGTTACATCGTCTACAATCATTCAGCCAAACCAACTCATGTAATCATATGAATTACTAAATCATTATACCATCATGATTATTATTCAGCCATCATTTAACAAATCACTTACTGAAACCCACTTGTTCATCAATCATTATCCAATCATCATGTAATTAGAATCATCATTCAGTTGACATTTAGACCTACATATATATATATAGGGAGAAGATCATGCGAGAACCACCTCTTATTGTGAGAACCGCAAGAACCAATGTGAACACACCAAAAATGCCTAAAAATAGCTAAAAATCACACAAAATTTTTTTTTTTGAATTTTTTAATATTTTTTATAAAAAAAATCGCTACTTTTCGAAGCAAAAAAAAAAAAAAATTTAAATTTTTTTTTAAAAAGCTTCTAAAAGTAGCGATTTTAACATAAAAATATTAAAAAAATTCAAAAAAACAATTTTTAGATTTTTTTTTTATTTTTTTAGGTTTTTTGGGGGTTTAGTTTTTAGCATTTTAGCTTGGGGGGGGGGGGGGGGTTGGGGGGTGGGGGAGGGGGGTTTAGGTTTTTTTTTTTGGGGGGGGGGGGGTTGGGGGTTAGGTTTTTTTAGCTATTTTAGGTTGTGTTCACATTGGTTCTCAAGGTTCTCACAATAAGGGTGGTTCTCGCATGAGCCCCTCCCTATATATATATATATATATATCATCCAGTCGAACATGAGCAGTAGTACAATTAATCAGGTCTAGTCTAACGATTCACAACAGAAATATCAACCCTACCAATTAACCCAATGGATTTTCAATCCGATATAACAATCTCATCATCTGATCGAACATAAACATACAGCCATACAGTGATTTTCTAAGAAATCATGCAAGAATCAAGCAACAGTGCAAACTAACCGAGATGGAGGGGTCACTATACTGATCGAAAGGAAAGGACTTGAAGGCTTGTAGTTGCCGTCGCACCGGGAAAACAATAGGGGCTCTAGGGTTTGGTAACCGATCATGTACACGACCTATTACGCTAAAATACGTAACTGATATGAGGTTGGGCCCTAACTGGGCTTTGGCGAAGTCGACAAAATCAGTTGATTTCGTCTAGAGGGTGGTGGCGAAAACCCTTGGTTTTCATGGGGAGAGGGTTTTCGGCTAGGGGTGTTTTCGTGAGGGCAGGGGTGTTCGGCCAATGTTCCATGTTTAATTCTAAAACACAAATTAACACAAATCACATTATTATCATACACTCAAATATAATGCACCCCAAATATATATATATAAAACACACTTTGCAAATAAGTACAAGGTTAAGTCAAATAGAGACCTTAAAAACTCGGGTTGTCACATTATCCCTAACTTGAAAGAAATTTCGTCCCGAAATTTAGCATGTAGTTACTGAGGAAGCTAGTTGTGTTGTTGTGTTGTTTCCTGGTTTTCCTGGGGTGTCACAAAAACTGCGTATATTACACGGGTTATATAAATGTAACTTTGTATAGTAAATAATAAAAAAATTCATATTTTTAAAACCATCGCGTTTTACACGAGTTGAATAAATATAATTTTGTATACCAAATAATAAAAAAAATATTTTTTTAATAAATTAGGATAACATTTAATACTAATTTATTATTTATATATTTAATATAAGATAAGTAGGAAAGAGAGGTATTTGTTTTAAAAATATATTAAATTAACAATTTAGATTTGAGGATAATATTTTATTAAAGTACGATAAGATTTAATATTAATTTATTATTTATTTATTTAATTAATATAAGATAAGTATAGATTTGAGTATACCTTCAATGAATGACACGTGTCCAAAACTTAGTTTCTTTTATTATAGTAGATTAGCGATAAGACCCGTGTGCAAACACGGGTCGTTTCTTAGAAAACCATACATAACAAATATAAATGATGAGTATAGTTATATTTATATAGACTTATAAATAAAATAAATAAATAAGTCAGTCGGTAAATACTTAAAGTTTAGAGTATTTAAAGTTTAGATTGTGATGAGTCTTGTTTTTCTTCCATAAGTGTCTAAAGAACCATTTTGATGATGTATTCTTCTTGAGCCTTGTCTTCTTTTGTTAATTCATCCATCTA